>MDYQ01000257.1:0-408777 GCA_003024175.1 Planoprotostelium fungivorum | reverse complement strand
CTTGCTTTAACACGAAAGAATGACTGAAATCACAGTGTTGCTGTAGCTTCAATGCGAAAAGATCAAGCACCTGAGTATCTGACATCAAAAATCAATCTCGAGGATCTAGTGAGTGAGAGTCAGCTGCAGATGTACCTGGAATTGATCAACGAGTACTGAAGATGTAGTCTGTGCAACTGATCTTCTCTAGTGATGATGAACTCAACAATTTTTTGAGGAAAAGAGGGGATATTCTGAGTTATTCTACTGTCAAGAGATTTGCGGACAGAGAAAGGACTGGTCAATATCAAAGATATCAAAGAATATTGAATCACATACTAGACAGGAAATTTGAAGAAATCATAAGGTTGACAAGAGAGGGAACTGAGAGGGAGGTGAGTATGGTGCAATTGGTCATCCATCAATATAGATCACAAGGTTTTAGACCAGTGTTATCAGTACCTCTCGTCCCTCAAAGATGACGATGATTTTCTTCATCAATTAAAACACACGATCAAGGTGACTCTTCTATTGAAGTATCATCTGATCCTGTTATAGATTGGATCACTCCTAAAGACATCAGGGCTGAGAGGGAGTACGGATGTACACCGCCTCAGATTCAAAGTCTTCGTCGATGCTCAGTTGTGGGAGGATTCACATGCTATTGATATGGAATTTCCACAAGTTGTAGAGGAGGTTGATGATACCACCCAAAGACATTACATTCAGGTTGGTCATCTGTTTCATTACATGACGGCATTGAATTGTCTATAGATGATGGCAGAGATATTCAGCCCACGTCAAATGTTACACCACTTGCAGGATCACCCTAAACGGTACAGATCCACAGCAATACACACAGCCTTGGATCATATCTGTATGATCCCCTTTGATGATACATCCACACCAACTGTACCCAGAAACCTGGAATATTCACAGGGAGAGATGAGAGACATTGAGAAACTGATGAGGAATCATTTTGCAGTGAGTTACTCCATTTCATTGACAGCTTGAATAATAGACATAGGACGAGAGGACAAGCGTCAAACACATGATGCACAAGGCACTCATTGGTGATACTGAATCTCTATACAACCAAAAGTATGCTGGTGAGTGTCATGCAAAGCCATTGCATCATTGCTGTAGGTTTTCACAGGAGACTCTTCCAAAATCTGATTTTTTTCAAAAATACATCCATCAGAACGGATCGTCTCATTAGCTCAATGCAAAAGGAGGCTGGTTCTACTCCATTCATGACCAGCAGCTCTATCATATCGTATGTATTTGAACAATCAATCCTCTGATTTCAACAGAGAGCAGTTGAGATATTCTTGCATTGATCCAATACAAGCAGATGTAACGTGGAGAAATCATCATTTAGGTGGGAAATCTTGATTTGTTGACTTCTCAACTGAGTAGGAGAGCCTCCTGGTAATTTCAGTAGAGAGATGATGAGAGCTTTAGCAAGGCAGCCTGGAAATGACATGGGGTGAGCCTTTGGATACACCAGTACTTAATTCTGTAAGATTGATGATATTCTATGCCTCTAAAATCCGTCAACCAAACCAAGATGATTTTAAAATTCTTATGAATGGAATTCTCCTGCACAAAAACCCTGAGAGTGCTGGTATGTTTTGTCATATGCTCATCTAATCTGTACAGTGGGATGGATCAGTAATGCACTTCAACAACATCCTTTGTGGGAGGAGGAGTCATCAACTCAACTATCCTGCTTGTTGCATTATTTATTCAGCAAAGAGCAACACATTCTATCTGCCAAGTTACTTGATAGTATGCATTTATTACAAGGTGTACACATTTTACCAGAGTAAGAATTATGTCATTTTCACACCACATGACAATAGTTTTCAGGATTTTATCAGTGGTGGTCAAAGATGGCAGGTATTTGACCTGTGTCCAATCAGTGCAGCAGGCAATCAAGAAACAAAACAAGATGCATGTCCACAAATGGATGGGGTATAATTCCTGCAAAGGGGACACTACAAAACAAATGCACTTTTATAGTGATATTTGAATAAAATTCAATCAAGTATGTCAAATGACATCACAATAACCTTCTCAACCTTCCAAGGAGCAAGAGTACCTGGCAGAAAGCTGATGTCAACTTGTAGGTGCACTATTGCTAAAGTCTTCTCCTATCTCCCCTGCTTCAAGCATCTTTCCAAACATCTGAAGGTCATACTGGTAGGTGAAACCGTCATGATGAAAGGCATCTGGTGGGATGGACTTGGCTCCTTTTGGAGGTTGTCTGCCGTCCTCAGTATGATGTTTGTATCTCATGATAGATGACATGTAAGTCTTCAACTCCCATACGTATAAAAACAATATAATTAAGAAGCAGTGAGAATCAGACAGGCATAATGGAGTTATGATCTTGTCAATCATCATAGTAAAAGGGAATATTATAGTCCATTTCTCTACAACTCTCCTTGTACTGAACGCTCACCTCCTGTGTTCTGTTTGGTAATCCTCTGCAAAACATTTGTAAGCGTTTGCGCGCTCTGTACTTGCTTTATGCAGTCTGGGTGGAAATCTATACACTCAAATACAAAAGACACAAGGAGGAACTAACATCAACAAACAAGCTGTTGTTGTTACCTGTGGACACGTTTGAAACAAGTCTACCTAAAAAGCACATGACTTTATAAACATGCAGCAGCAATGATGTAACAAGAACAGTAACAATTTGGAAGAGTGACTACATCAGACCAATGAGAAAAAACAAGAATGCGTAGGAATCTGCAAATGCCAAAGTGGCTGTAATTAAAGAAGTTTTACAACCTTGTTGATATCTTATGTAGAAATGGTGAAGCAAAATGCAATTTAGAAGGATATGTGAGGTCCTTAGACCCCGTAGAATGATAAAGAAGAGTGACAACTGCTGGTTGCTTCCTATGTGGAAGAATTGAGAAGTGATTTTATTGTGTTCAAATCGTTCATTCTTGAACGTAGAAATGTCCAATAAAAGTCATGGAAAGAGCCGGTGAAATGTTTCCGTGAAAAGGGCGTGTTTCTCGAAAGTTGGAAATTCGGGGAAACTCCGGCCGTTGTAATCGGGGCAATTATTTGGTGCGTCCGTGATCTCTCACGGACTTGGCCTTATGTCTGACAGTAGTCACGACAATATGACAAACTATGTATGTTATTTCCAGAAATGTTTGTCTCTCAGCCAGGTGTTGGGCACTACTAATTCAATCTTGTGTCAGAATCAACTTACTCTCAATTCAGTTGTTGAAATCAACTGTAATCTACATGTTTGAACTTTGTTGGTACATTATATGACAAAAAATGACATAAATTATCAATGAAGCATGCAAAAAATACAAAAAAATATGTCAAAATTGAGCTGTCCGCGCACGCGCGGTGAGTAATAATTTGGGATTTTCTGTATTTTTTTTTTTTTTTTGATTTTATGTAATTTTTTCTTATATGTTGAGGTTTATCAGGACTGCACATGCACGGTCTGTTGTATTTGTCAATTGGCTCTGATGTATTAGCAAAGATCTGTCGATTTTGTTCAATCACCTGATTAATCAAAGTTGACCATCTGATTTTACAAAACAACATAACATGTATCAATTTTGATAGAGTTTGGCATTGTGAAATGTGAGATTGCTAGAAAATCAAAAGGAGACAGCAAGTAGTTGCAAAAAAGGTTCTCGTTTTTTGAGCTATTAGGTTTGTATATTCTTGTTTTTTCTCAATGGTCTGATCTACCTGTTTGCAAGATCACTGATCAACAGTCCTGAAAAGCGAATTCTGCTTTTCCAAATTTTCGAAAAACAGCCTGGGCACCCTGGCAGAAAGGATCTGGAGACAAGTGGCAAACGTTTCGAGCGAGAACTTTTACTAAGATACTCAAGAGTAGCCTGGATATCCAGGAGCAGAATAACCAGGCTTGCAAATTACTTGATTAGGTTTAGTAGGTTCTGCAGGACAAGAAGGAGCAGGACAAGACGTGGTAGGGTAATAATGAGGAGGTATGTTTGAGGGGAAGATATCACGCTGCATGACTGTATTTGGTGGCTGCTTTGGTATGTAAAGCATCTTGTATTTTTACCTTGGTTTCAACGAACAGAAGCGAGTCATCTCATGATCTGAAGATCACGTGATGGGATTGCGATCCCACACACAACCACCATTCTTGTGAAATGGAGTTATAACTTTACTCCGTCTCTTAGAATCCGTTGTGGCAGAATGCCCTCATGACAATCTCATGGCAGAAGCAGGGGAAGAGGGAACTTATTGTTCTGTGTGAGGAAATGTTCATTTCAACCAACACACAAACACCTCAGCATGTACAATGGAGGGTGCAATGTCCCAAACAGGGGAGTGGCTGCACAAATTAGAGACAAGGCTCCAAAAGGTAGTGCAGTGCAACGGGCTGCAAACAAGGTAGTGCAGTGCAACAGGCTGCAAACAAAGTAGTGCACTGTAACAACAACAAAAGTGACTGCCCAAACACCACCAACTTCCACGTGAGTTT
This sequence comes from Planoprotostelium fungivorum, assembly GCA_003024175.1. Classification (NCBI taxonomy): domain Eukaryota; phylum Evosea; class Variosea; order Cavosteliida; family Cavosteliaceae; genus Planoprotostelium; species Planoprotostelium fungivorum. Next base: position 404,291 of record MDYQ01000257.1, on the reverse strand, counting down.
TAATTATTAATTTTGAATACTAAATTTGACTGCACTCAGATTTTGCAATCCTTCCTCTGTGCACTGGAGACACCAGCAACAGAAGCGTGGTCCAGAACAGAGGTGTTTCTATGGCTGATGGCACTGCATGATGTGTTTTCACCACATCAGGTCAATTGCCTGGCAAGACCAGGAGTACAGAGCCTAGGGAGCAGCCCGTGGATTAAGACGGAAATTTGAGCAAAATAAACTGTAGATCATGATTTTCAATTTAAATTTTAAAAATAGGAGTGTTAAAATTGAGATCTATGGTCCACCTACCCTTTTCCTCCTTGTGTCTTTTGTATGATTTGAGTGTATAGATTTCCACAAAGCCAGTACAGAGTGTGCAAACGCTTACAAATGTTTTGCAGAGGATTACCAAACAGAACACAGGAGACGAGCATTCAGTGTGAGGTGAGTTGTAGAGAAATGGACTATAATACCATGATGTAACTGACATATTTTGCAGAGAATGTACAAACTGATCACAAGAAGCAAGCATTCAGTGTGGTGAGTTGTAGATAAATATGCTATAATATTCCCTTTTTATACGATGTCTGGAAATTGAAAGCGAGCAGATGCCATCAAGTGCATGAATCATCAAGACTACCATTACACAGCAGAGCTTGTCAGCCCCAAAGACGCAGCAACATTTCTGATGATCAAGATCTGTTTCTCCCTCAGTGGAGAGAGCCAATACTGATGTGTCTAAAACCAAAAATGCCGCACAATGTGGTGTTTTACTTCCTTAAAAGACATCTAAGCACATCGTGCACAGTACTGATGTGTGATGTAGAAGAATATGATGCTAGCTTCTTGGGAATAAGTGACGTGCGTGCTCCTAGTTTTGCATGAGCAAATGAGGCAGCTTGTGGGTACCGGGTAGGCATTGTGCTGAAGAACTTTCGTCTGTTGGTAGTTGACTGTCTCTGGGACGGCATGGAAGGTGGTGAGAGTGGAGACAGTGTGGGGGTGGGGATGATGGGTATCTCCATTGACATGGGATGACCTCTTCATGCCATGTATTGTCCTTTTCAATCCACTATTTGTGTAAGGATTATGGCACTCAAACGACACACCTTTTTCAAGACAAATTGGCTCTGAGCATGATCGTAGCACGCAAACGTCATCCGGGAGTCTCGGAATTGAATCTTTGTCTCTATGCTCTGAAAATTGATGATGCGCCACTCCTTGACGATCCCGCTTGTCACAAGGGGGTAATACGAGCCACCCTCAGAGANCGACACACCTTTTTCAAGACAAATTGGCTCTGAGCATGATCGTAGCACGCAAACGTCATCCGGGAGTCTCGAAATTGAATCTTCGTCTCTATGCTCCGAAAATTGATGATGCGCCACTCCTTCACGATCCCGCTTGTCACAAGGGGGTAATACGAGCCACCCTCAGAGAATCGTCCCACATGGTCCTTCAGACCATTGGTACCGCGGAGTAGTTCAAACCCATACCCGTACATGTTGTTGATCCAGAAATCTAACCTTCCCCCGCTCCTTTCCCTAAAAACTTGAGTACGCTTTCACTATCTAAGACAGATCACTGCTCTGGAATGATCATCTCATTGGATAGGGTATCCGTCTGGCGAAGAACCATATAAGAGGAGCGGTAGAACTCGCCTTGCCATGCATACTCTGAGATCTTACCGTCCGTCTTCTCTCGCTCCATAAGCATTTGCATGTCCATTCGTGAGAGAACTTCATGGAAGAAGCTCTCAATGGTATGTCTATCTGGGTTCCAGTACTTGTACTCGTGATCGCGTCCCTTGGCCTGTCCTATCCTATTTATGTATGCGTCACGCAGCCAACGGCAGTTGAGACCCAGGTAACCCTCCTGAATCTCGAAGAGTCCTGTCTTGAGAAGTGGAGTATGCAAATCCTCTTTGAACACGACCGGGTCTTCTTTGATCGCCGACTGCAGTACACTGTAGTAGGCTGTCTGGCTGAGGTCGCTGAGCGAGGGTATGCGCACAGTTGAGAATATCTCGTTGAGGAATGCCCTGGGGTTGGTCACAAAGGGTAGCAGTTCGTCTTGATGAGTGAATGGCGTCTCTCGTGATCTTCTGCGAAGTTGTTCAAGGAGGAAGCGCATGTAACCAATGTGATTGTTGGTCATACCGAGCATCACGTCAAAGGTGACTGCGAGTGATGAGTTGACATTAATCCATGAAATGCTCGCCCTGATCGATGTCAACGGTCAGTTCGCCGCGCTTGTTGAAGTTATGTAATAGATCTGATGCTTCTTCTCGTGTCAAACGGATGTCCTTTAGCTGCAATCGGCCTGGGAATGAAATTGGAGTACCTTGACCCGCTGTCACTATTAGTTTGTACCGAGGTGTGGAATCTTACGGCGCAATTGCCCATTCTGCCAAGCGATCACTCGGTATTGTCCATCAGACCCCTGTTGGTCCTTCATCCATGCCCAAAAGTCTGAATGTGCAGCCAGCTGGTACATGACTTGTGTCTCGTCGAATATGACATAACTCCCCATTGGCATCCTCTCTATCTCCACCCTCCACACTGCCCACTGGTGTGCGAGGTCGCTGAGCGTGGATGCCGCATACTTGACCCAGCTCCGCTTGAACACGCAGTCTCCTCTTTCCTCTATGGCACGCATCAGCTTGCTTGCCAGACCGGTCTTGCCAGAGTATGGAGGTGAATCAAAAAGGACCGCATGATGAGCCTCCACAGCGGCAAGGATCTTGTCGACTGTCGGCTGCCTCCTAATGGCAATTGGGTCATCGTCTCCCACTCCCTCTCCACTCCATGCTGATTTGTTGCGAGGCCGAACTGTATCCATTCAGTGACTGATAGTGATCTCACGATCGCAGCCGCAGCACGCGCTATGATGTCTATACAACATGGTGCAAATATACTGCAAATATGGTACGAATACAAGAAGAGGATATCATATGAATGTGTGTCAGATATTCAAGGATTCATAATACCAAGCAACAAGAATATAGAGAATAAAAAGAGAACGAAGGGTGAAGACTCACCAGCTGGGGTAGTCTGGACGGAAGGGACTATGGCGTCCCTCAGATCTACCCATAGCTCATCCAAGTTGTTTGGTGGAGGCTGTGCATTGGCTGCTTGTGCATCTGCATACCAGGAATCGATTTCGTCGTCTTCAACAGTTGTATCACTCAGAATCCTGGTTGATGCCTTTCCACGAAATGCTGAGTTATAGCCGTTCTGTCTGTGTTGTTGGACTAAGTTGAGCAGAGCGGCTCTATTGGGGTGATTGGCGGTGTAAGGCATCCTGAAATGAAGGTAAGAAAATATGTAACATGAACCGACTCGAAGACCAAGCGTTCGATCTGAGCGTATGATTTTACCTTTGAGACTGTTCGAAGTGGCAATAATTAATGACGGGATGAAAAGACCTGAAAGGAATCAACTCATGTTAAACATGGACCGACGATGAAGTAATGAGCAGCGACGAATTAGTAGAGCGTCTACCTGTGCGTGGCCGAGGTCTCTGAAATTGAAGCAGTTGTAAGGCGCGGGTTCGCAGATGCGAAATCCGAAAACAAAAATATTCGAGAAACAGCCCAGCCCAGACGCCCTGGCAGAAAGGATCTGGAGACAAGTGGCAAACGTTTTGAGCGAGTACTTTATCAAGGATACTCAAGATTAGCCTCGATTTCCAGGCCAAGTGCAAACAGGTTCGCGAATTACTTGGTTAGGTTTAGGTTCTGTAGGACGAGAAGGAGCAGGACGAAACGGTGGTTTAGGTATGTAACGCAACTGCATTTTCCCTTGCTTTCAAAGAACAAAAAGCGAATCATCTCATGACCTGAGGATCACGTGATGGTGGGAGCGCAACGTCACGCACAACTGCCATTCATGTGAAACGGAGTTCTAACTTTACTCCGTCTCTTAGAATCTGTTGTGGCAAAGTGCCCTCATAGTGATCTCATGGTGGAAGCAGGGAAGAGGGAATTTATTGTTCTGTGTGAGGAAATGTTCATTTCAACTGGACACAACACACAAACACACAAACACCTCAAGCTAGGCATTTCTGAAAAAGTAGGCAGCCACTCCCTTCCCAACGGAACTCAAACCTCTGACAGTAAATACAAGGCAAGCGGTGGCGGTTGGGTGGCCACTGGTAGTGGATATTCTGTTTCCCCCCAAATATCTAGGGAAAAATCCCAATGGGTCCACTGTGAGCAAATAGAGATGTGCTGTGGAAACATTTCAACTCAGCCTATTCATATGCAGCTACCTTTCACAGAGAAGGAATTCTGTATCCAAATCTTGAGTGCATCATTCAGACTGTTGATGTGTTTCACAGATGAGATTCTCACTGTATGATTAGGAGGAAATAAGTATGTCTTCTGTATGTCTGTTCCATCATCAATGTTGGCTAATGTACAGTCTAGTTCTATTAAGGACCTGCAGAGACGGACTTGTCTTGGAGACTGTTTCAGCACAGTCTCTGTCTCGACGTCAAGACGCGGTCGAGACAAGGGGGTGACTTGTCTCGTCCTGTCTCTCACGCGCGGTGAGTCATAATTTGGGATTTTCTGTGATTTTTATCGATTTTTTTTAGATTTTTTAAACTTTTCTTATTATGTTGAAGTTTATCAGGACCGCGCATGCGCAGTTTATTGTATCTGTCAATTGGTTCTTGATAGGTTGTTAAAGATCTTTTGATCTCATTCCATCACCTCATCAATCAAAGTTAACCATATAATTTTGCCTTGTTCCATAACATGTATCAATTTCAATAGAATATGGCATTGTGAAATGTAAGATTGCAGGAAAATCAAAAGGAGACAGCAAGTGGTTGCAAAAAAAGGTGCTTGTTTTTTTGAGCTATTGTCCAGCGGGGTCGTTTTCATAACCTTTAAATTTTTCACGTTAACAAACCGAGTTGCTAATAGCAACAGGCACGATATCAACCGTGTTTTTGTGTACTAATTTTAAATGGTTTGAAAACGAACCCGCTGGACAATATTAGGTTTGTATATTCTTGTTTTTTCTCAATGGTCCAATTTCTGTATTGACAACAGCAGTGCTGCTTAGGCATGTGGACAATAATCCTTCTCGTCCCTCTCTGGTGCATCAATCCAGTTCACTCCAACAGGGTCAAAAACTTGGACTACTATCTTCTTGGGAGGCATGGTGTGCTCTGGTTTGGGTGTGATGGAACATGACTCTTGGTGCTGCAGCCATTCTTCCAATGGCTTTTGTTATCACGTGATCTTGAGTCTGATAAGCTCATGGAGATTGGTCCTGCTTGTCCACTGGATGGCAGTTGGGAAACTGGTGCTGCTTTTTGTTCCAATGAGGCAGAGTGCCCTCATGGTGAACACAATCGGGGCGTCCCAGAAGGATTTTACACAAGACAAGCAGAACCAATTCATTTTAAGAGGACACACAACCGGTCACATGCCCAGAAAGGGAAAAGAGCGCACCTACTCGCCCAACAGCGATCCCTTCAACCAAATCTATAACGTAGCATCGTTTGCACAAAATGGTTGCCCAGTGGTTTTGGATCCCCTAAACCCAACCCCCCCTCCCAAATAGTATAAAGTCTTGGCTTTATCCAAGTATCTTTTGTTTCATCTCAGCCTGGTCCGCAGGCACCTGAACACCACGAGAACACACACCAAGAGGAGGTGACGGTCACTCATTTTCAACATCGATCGTAATCAATCAACAAAGGTCGTACATATCTGTCCATCTGATAACATCGTGCCAGGTATTCAGTGACGCTGTCTCCTACGTTAGTAGCCCTCCTTCTGGCCTCTCCATCCCGTGCTGTGACTGCTGCTCCAGGCTTGGTCATCGTGTGAACAGAATAAAGTTACCAGACGACCTAAAGTGACTCCACCTGCGGAATTAATCCGAGATAGAGCAATGTCTGGAATATCATCGCAATCAACATGACCCTAGAACTTCTCGGATGCATCAAACATGCATCGACTGAGCCAGACAAGAGCTACTGTCATCGATCTATCAAACTCTATCAGTTGCTGTATATCTATAGTCCAAGTCCAGGTGCTTGTTCGACGTGCATCGCTTGGCGTGTACCACGTTTCGGTTCACCGACAGTGTAGGATGAACCTGTAGTGATGGTCAGTGTACCTCACCTTGTTGATGTCAAGCCACAAAGTTGCAACGATGACCCTCACCGTACCGCACGATTCAGGCTGAAGACAGTCACAGACCTTTTCAATTAGCGGCTCTCATTTGGTCTACCTCGGCAGCAGAGCAAGAGAAGTGATTAGGAGGAGAACAAGGAGAGGAACTCCTACAAGAACAAGTGCAAGTGCGAAGCTGCTCCCGCCAAGAGTAACTATTTCTCTCATTGTCTGTATGTACCCCAGTCTTAGTAATCATGAACGCATATTTATTCTAATTGCCTGACTATTTCTTCTTATCAAGACCAACCGTGTTTGCCTGTGATGGATCAGGCTTGATGTGGTCAAGATCTTTCACCTTAAAGAAGAGAATATCGCCATCCTTGACTTCGTAGTTTCTTCCTTCTTGCTTGTACTTTCCTGCGGCTTTGACAGCGGACTCTGAGCCAAGCTCCTTGTAATCTTCGTACTTCATGACCTCAGCACATACAAATCCACGCTCCTGAAGCATGTAAGACAGTGTTTAAGATGTTATACTCCTCACAAAGTCGGTATGGATGACACCAGCAGCTTGCGGTGCCTTGACTCCTGTCTGTTTCGCATTTAGACACTGTATGGTGTGACCCAACTCACTCTGATGGTCCAGCATTTTACTTCGTCTGTACCAGAGGTGAAGAAGTGGATGAGTTGCAATGCGTGATAGCCAGTGGAGATGATCTTTGGGATGGAGCTCTGCACCTTGTTGCTCTCATTGTAGGCCTTCACTTCGTCTGCTGACATGTTCAAGTAGTTTGCTTCAACGGCTCCACAGACAGGCACCATGGGTTCTCCTCCATTAGCATCGACCCAAGCCTTCAACTTGGGTATCCACTTGTTTCCCTTTCTGATGTAGTCTTTCACTGACATGTTGACGAGATATACTACTGGCTTGGCGGTCAAGAGCTGCAATGTGTTGATGACTTCGATCTGTTCCATCCTTCAATTTACAATCCTATTAAGGACCTTCACCTCTACAGCCTTCCAATCGGTTACGAGGCGGACTTGCTTTCTGGCATCCAAAATGGTTGCTAATTTGGTGTACACATCCTATCGAGTCAGTTGATGTTCGCTCGGGCTCTTACCAATTCCATCTGCTTCTGCTTGTCTTTCTTCGACTTCAGTTCTCTTTCTGTCTTGTCCTTGATTTTGGCAACAGTTTCGATGTCCTTCAGAATTAACTCTTCGATGATAATGTTCAAATCGCGAACTGGATCAATCTCTCCCTCAACGTGAGTAACGTCGGCGTCATCGAAGACACGGCAGACGTGGTAGATTCCATCCACTGCTCGAATGTGAGAGAGGAAGGCATTACCAAGCCCTTCTCCAGTGGAGGCCCCCTTAATCAGACCGGCGATATCGGTGATCTACGATTGTGAATCAGTTGAAGGAAAAGATAGGATTCTCACAGTAAGGGCGGCAGGGACCGCGCTGGAAGGCTTAAAATGGTTGACAAGCCACTCGAAACGCTCGTCAGGTACGTTGACTCGAGCCTCATTGGGGTCAATGGTGCAGAAAGGATAATTTTCAGCGAGCACGGTCAACTTGGTCAACACATTGAAAAGTGTCGATTTTCCAACGTTGGGCAGACCTACTATACCCATTGCAAGGTTGTTACTGGGTCGACCCAGTATGACCCTCTTGACTTCTTCTTCTTGTTTCTTGGGAGGCATCTCTGGTTGTCGATCTTGATCAAATGCTGGGTAGGAAAAAGTCTGGTTGTAGTACTGCCGCTCTTTTTTATTGCCCAGAAAAAGATAAAAAGTGTGAGAAAAGGGAAATGTCGGTCGCTCTTTCTTGTCTACACTCAGTTGCAGTAACATATTCTTTCGCTCTTTCGTCCCGCTCCATCTCTTCTCCCCTCTTGTGATAAGTCGTTGAGATCTCACCAAGCACCTTGAATTGTGTCACTCAGCGCCAGTGAATTGCAGCCCACCTCGATGAAACTGCTGATCATATTGAGCCTTCTGTAGAGGGAGGCTGCTTCCTTCAAGTGATGTACAACAGAATCCGATGGTCCTGTGAAAATGAGTGGCGTGGGGGTGCCATGTCTTACCGTCCACGCTGAGGATGTGCTTTGCCAAGATGTGATGAAACTTTGCATGGAGTGACAACGGTGATTGATGGACTGACGCTCGGAAGTGGTCGTCAAACAGTATCTTCTCACTCAAATCTGAACGAATGAGAATGGATAGGAAGATGTTCTACCTGTCTGCCCGGAATGGATGTGGGCCAAGCACAAAAGAAGACGTGCGGACACCTACCGGAGATGAATCATGGTTTGAAGAAAGACTCACTTGATGTCTTGTGCGGTTGTAAGATGAGGTGTGCAATAGATCTAGCAAGGTCCTTGTGGCTCCGATGAAATCACCTGATTGGATCAAGACCTCTGCCAAGGAGGTCATAGCTGAGAGTTGTATCACAGATTGACCTTCTTTACATTGTTCCAGGATCTGATTGATCACGTGACGCGCCTGCAATGGTTATCACAGAAGACAGGGAATGTACCTGAGGGTATCTATGGATGGAAGACAGATAGACAGCTCGAGAGTGCAAAGCGTGGTATCTGTCTTGGAATCCTGATGTGGGAAGGTTCGGTGGGGATGTCATACCGAGCCACTGTTGGGATATTTTATCTGCAGCTAAAGTGTATCCTTCACGGATGGCCTTCAGAAATAACACAGCACTCGCCCCCTGTGACTCCACTCAATCTTGGTTGTGCCGTTTTCTCACCTGTATGTATTGATCACGCGATATAGAGCTGTGCATGTCCTTCGTCGGATATCGACTCAGCCATCGAAGAGACGCCGTGGAATCACCCTCTTCTAATGCCTTTCTGTGTCAAGGTGCATTCTCCCATTCCACTCACCCGAAACGCGAGGGCAATCACAGTGGAAACGGACTGCGCTGGATGATTGTCCATGGAATGAATGTACTTATGCAGCATTTGCATAGGAGTGCATCCAGCTATCTCCCAGGACATGGTCTTCAATACGTCTTCGTCTTGATGCATCTCTCCCCACTCTTGCCCTGCTCTCTTCAATATCTTTGCCTATCTTCGCCTGCACCTTCTTGCAGAGATGGCGTGTAGTTCGCGTAGGACAACACTGCTGGTGCGCCCGCCACGTGTTCTGCCTTCGGAACTCTCAGGCGGTCGGTTGTCCAGTAGATATCTCCCTGTGTTGGTTGAGCAAGGATGACACGATAGGACTCACCATGAGACTATTCTTTCGATTGATATGCTGGTATTTGGTGGAAACCTCAGAGAGGGAGTGGAACAGACGGTCTGAATAAGAGGTGACGAGAGGATTGATGTTGTGCGATAGTGAGTGGTCCATCTCCATACATATGGTGCGCAGCCATGACATGCAATAGAGAAGACATTCCGTGTCATTTCTATCTTGAGCTGCTCTCACGCTCTCGTCAATGGCCTATGCACATCACTTCGATGATCACACAGCTCGTCTCACCGTGATGGCTTGTTTGATGTTACCGAAGTGATAATGGAACACAGCCAAGTTGAGAACAGAGTAAGGAAGGACACTTTTCATGTTCTTGTTGGTGGGTATCGATGAATCCACTCCTGATACACCTGCTTCATATTCCCTTGTGTTTCTATTTTCTACGTGCTTGCTATGCATGTTTAGATTGATCATCGGTGAACGCACCTTGCTAAATCAATGGCCGGTGGAGACTCTATATGGGCCTCTCCCCCAATGTACCTAATCCCTTCAGCTTTTCTCGATTCGTTTCCAATTACCTCTTGATTCCGTTGAAAAGCCTTGCAAGCTCCTCGAACATGAGCTTCTTGAATGCCATCCTTACCTTTCTCAAGTAGATACCGAACAAACTTCTCCACTCCTGTCTGAAATGAGATGTTGATAATCATTGTATGAACTTACCAAGTGCAAGGGGGGGGCGTCATCCTCTCTTTTTGTGAACATATCATCTAAATCCAAAAAGAAGTCATAAAGTCCGTCCGGAGTGTTGATATCATTCAGCTATGTCATTTAGATGATAAATTTGTGAAAATAACAACCTCCTCAACGATGGGCGATATGATGTCCGTTCCAACTGAGGAGAGGCGAGATCGCACCTGATTGATAGACATTTCCGTACATGTCTTATGATATCAATGATACTTCTCTCAACTCACTCACATCCTTTGTGGCATCAATCAAGAAAGCAGCGAGATTCCTCCTGCAGTCCCCACGGCGTGATGGGTCTCTGAGAAATCTCCTCAATACACATGTTAATATGACCCTAAAGGGAGACAATCTCCACTGGCTATGCATAACCAGTATTTTCAAAAAATGGTTTGGCGGTAAGACATCATTTGAATTTCTACAACGAGGCGGAGTGCTGTCTTCCTGCCACTGAGAGGGGAGGGAGTGCATGGAAGACCGCAATGTTCCATCTTCAGAGCGAAGATCAGCAGGTAATATGGGTAGTCAGGGTTTCATAATGCCTCCTGCATCTCCTACCGAATTTTTCTCTGGAAGAAGAGCCACGAGACATACCATAGTGGAGACAAAGAGGGGAGATTATGTAATATCACGTTATGTTAAAAAGTCTATTCATCGATCCACAGTTCATAATTAGTTCAATGAGAACACGGAACGATTACCAGATATTCATTATCACACCAGAATGTGGATCACTTGAGGTGGATGAAAGGCGAGGGTAAGTATTGAAATCTTGAAGGTGACGACACTATCAAAGGAAGAGGAGATCAATAATTGGATGAAACAAAGAGGGATCCAGGTGAAGAGTACAACGTGAGTGCCCTACTACTGAAGATTGATCTGAATTGATGTAGGGTTGCGTCGGCCCTCATAGGTTATGTGGTGATTGGATCCGCTGCTCACCTACTTGTGGCAACTAAAGTAAGAGGAGGAATGATGCACGCATGTAACTTATCTAGGTCAATCCCAGTGTAACGCTGTTTGGAGGGCACATTGTATATACTATCGAAGAGAAGCAATGGATCAGGATACCGCTGTTGTATTATAGAGACATCCTCCACGCTGGTACACCGGGCTCCACCTCAGGATCTACAACATCACCCAAAATAGAACAGAAGAACATTGATCTCATGAAGGACTTCCCTATCGAAGGTCTCCATTACTATTGTGAGACCATGGACATCACCCGTCGTTTCCCTTCTGCATATCAAGTCAACCAGTATCCTCACCCTCTCATCCATCTCTCTATGCTCCTCTCCTCCCACTTGATCATGTGTATTCCTTGATGCAGATGTAGATATGACCCTGATTTCTGTTGGAACGATTGGTTAGCCCAGCCATTCTCCAAGCTGGGAATGCGGCAGTGGGCTGTTGTTCTGTTACAAGGTAATCCTTTGCTGATGACCTTGTTTCACCGTGACTAGGTATGGCCATATCGAAGACAATCAAACCAGAGGAGAGCAGAGAGATGAATAGCACTCCTAATGGTTCAGTACTCAACTTTTCGAACACTGATCCTGAGCCTCCCTCGGCCACATCAGAGGGAGCATCCACCAATAAGTTTCCTGTGAGAGGTGATCAGTGTAGATTGTTATACAATGTCGCTGAAGGATGAACAGAGGACAATTTTACAATGGCCTTGTTTACGAGGAAGAGCATTAAGAACCCAGGGACGAGATATCACGCGAGAGGATTGAACGACAAAGGAGGTGAGGAGAAACGAACGAGCGGAATTGAGAGAGTAGGTGTGGGAAATGAGATGGAGTCGGAGATGATCATGTGGGTGGCTCAGGAGAATCGGGTGAGAGGAAGAAGGAGTGAATTCTGAAGGATGCAGATCAGGTGGACCAGCTATTATTGGAGGAGAGGTACGGTTCCTCTGTGGTGGGGCTCAGAGATCAAATCTCAGGTGGGGCGTCTGTGACAAGCCGAGTTGATGAGTGTTAGTTTCAAGTGGGAGAAACCGATCTGGTGATCAGGGAGAAGCCATACGATAAGGCGGAGCTGTATTATCACAACCTCGTCGATCGGTGAGTGAGTGTAGACCACCCATGTTCATCTGAATAGATACGGTCACGGACCTATCACATTATTCAATATGTTACGATGTGGCCCAAAAGGAAATGAGACTGTCTTGTCAGAGGTAAAGTCCAGTGATCTGCTTCCGTGATGACTCATTCACGTAGCACTACATCGAATCGATCAAACACGTGAGGAAGAAGTGCCCCCTAGACATCAAATTGATCAACTTTGATTGGCACCACAATCTGAAACAGCTGGGACATGACAATGCTATCCGAGGTCTTTGGAATCTGTTACGATCACCTGTGTCAGAGAGTGACCTGACAGAGGGAGAAATACTGTGCGTTTCACCGTTGATCCCTTCTCACTGATACAGAATATCCAATGAGAGGATGGAGTCGTGGCAAGAGGATGATAATTGTATTCTCAACTGCCCGTCTGGTGGATTTGCCTATGTCAAATTCCACAAGCAACAAAGGGGACTTGTTCGTTTCAATTGTGCCGACTCACTGGATCGTACGAACATCTCCACGTTCTGTACGTATTTTATCCATCCTTTGTGTTTTCCCTCGTTCGTCTTCTTTCTATTTCATCCGTCATCTGATTGACTCGTCTAGTTGCTTCTTTTCAATTTGCAGCAGAAATGTGCAGAAGACTTGGAGTTGGTCCTGACTTTTCGTCTACACCTGAGGTCTCACCCGATCCTTGGTCCATGTTTCATCTCGGTCTAGATCAGGTGTCTCTTTCCTGCTGATCATTCATTCACAGCATCCATCTATTCTATCATCTCACTCTCACAGGTAGTCAACATGTTGAGCTCTGCGGGTGTGACCCAAACATTAGCAGAATTCTTCGGTGAGTGGGATCCAATGGATAGATCGAATGACTCAACCAAGTGACGAATGGAGATGTATGCTCCATACTGTACACCAATTCACCAGCCATGCACTCACAGCTGATGCGAGAATATGCTCCCAGAATCTCAGCAGCTCCAGTGGATACCCTAGTGGTGGGCAATCATTCGGAGCGATGACAACTCAGTTCTGCAGGTGCTCCAACGGAGATATCAAAATCTGTACCTGGATCAATCGAGGCAGACACAGTATGAGATGATGTTAGGATTGAACATCGATCGATATTTTCCCTCTCTCTACTCTGATCGTTTCGATCCTGTGGAATGTGTCTCCCGCTTCCCCTCTTGGTCCATCAAACCCCTCCCCTCTGTGGTCTCCAATCTCTCCGCTGAGACCATACTCAGACATTACAAGGACTTCTCTTGGGTCTGTCCCTCTGGTTATGATACCGTGGAGGTGATCTCTCTTCTCTCTGTCTATTCTCTTCTTTTTCTCCTCTCAGTCTATTCTCTCCCTCTTTTCTTCTGTTTCCTCACCCTTGCAGCTCTATATTTATTTGATCGAGCCATGCTATCTCACTGAGATGTCTTTGATGATATCACACGGAGCATCGGATGACAGTGATCCAGCAACTATTGATGTATTCACTGGCTCATATCTCGATCGTCTGAACGTGGTGGTTCAAAACCTCATACTACCCAGGTACATGTTCTGACAGATCCTCATCTCATCTCATCCCAGGTGTTCCAGTGGAACTCAGCTGTACTACAACATCCATTCTTCTGTATGGAAGACATACGGTGCTTCAGGAGTGTACGACTTCAATGTTGGCTCAGGTGAAATGGAGTAAAAGGTTTGGCTGATGATGATAGAGTCGATGAATCCCTTGACCCGAGTGGTCAAAATTATCTTCAAGAATACAAATACGGACATCCACATGACACTGGGAAAGGTGAACAATGAGATCAAGCATGTCTCTGAGGGTGGTAGGTTGAACTCTATGGTCATGTAGCCAGACCGTCTTCTCCTGAAAAAGCGGCCTCGATGCTGTCACAGAAGATATTGAGCATCGAATCCGACAAGCTATCTGCGTCCATCGACAGAATATCCAACAGTGAGCCTCTGGAGGGGGGTCGAATGGAAGAAGAAAAGAGAGCAGAGGAGATGGCGAACAAACAGAACCGAATCCAAAAGAAGATGGAAGGTAACGAAGAACATGAGGTCTGTGAAGTTGACACGTGACAGTGATTCAAGCATACGAGGAGAGAGTAGAGCAACTACTGAAGAACCAAGGGAAACCAACCTTCCTGGATGTCCTTGAATTAGAAAAATTTAGAGTCAGCAGCGGCATCACACCGCAGTCGCGCGATAATGCTCTCATTCACCTTCAGAGCATGGAATTCTGTCAGAATATCTCAAACATCATTGAGTTCTTCAATCCTGACCGTTTCACCTTCCCCAGAGACGAGAAGAACGAATGTGAGTAATTCGAGTCTTTCAATCACTGAGAAGAGCAGTGTCTCTTCGTAAATCTGCAGCAGCAGTCGCAGCTAGAAAATGCGAGGGCTGCGGAGAGGGAATGGGATTATTATCGAGGAACAGACAATGCTCTTATTGTTACAGAAGGTTCTGTTCCTCATGCATCGCCCCTCAACCGATTCATGTGAGCCATCCAACTTCTCCTCCGTTGACTGTGACAGATCATCGAATTTATGTGGGAGAAGGCTCAGATGGTGTGCAAGGGATGTTATCACACCTTATCCCAGCAAGAACAAATCATCAAGACCATCAAGTCCATGGGAGGTAATCCACTCTCGACGATACCGATGAATGAAAAGCGACAGATGAAATGAAGATTCAACAATACCGTGATTCTGACAACCGGGATGCTGAGGTAGAGGCGCCACTCTCAGCCGAGCTAATCTGATCCAGATTCTTTTGTGGGTGCAAAATGCACAGGGCAACAAGAACAGACTTCTCAATCACGCTCAATCGATGGCATCCCTTGCTGAATTTCCGGGATCAGGGCTATTGTTCGCAGTGGTGAGTCTTGTACAGGGGCGAGTCTGACATTCTACAGCCCACTGGAATCGATTCTTACCCAGCAGAGAGCGTCTTGTTTCCTGTGGCAGGGGTTGATCTGTCATGGCACTGGTCAGCTCCTCCTGGTGTGCGCGCAGTCACCTTCGGTATTGTACTACAGTTTGATTCCATTGTGAATAAGATATCACTGGTGGTTGATAACCAAGGCTATCATGAAAAGGATGTCCCTCAGTTCAATATCTTACTGGGAAATGACTATCTCAATCTGAAGAACGCTGGCACTTGGAATTTGGCTCATCAATTGGGTGAGATGATTCAAGTTTCCAAGTCTGAGGATTTAGCAAAACACGACACGAGGAGCATTCCAGCTGGAGAGGCAGTCGATCACGTGTTTACAACACCCAAGATATGCAGATTTCTGTCTCTAGAGATCACTCTACCTGATCGAGCAGACAACCACGATGGTATGTTCATCGATCATTGACGTCTGAATGACACTTCACAGCCTGCTTGCATTTGGGAAGATTGGTCGTTCATGGCATAGTCAACAGCACATCTCTGCTCAGCAATGTCAACCCTCTGTTCTCTACATCACAAAATGAGAGAACAGAGTATGAACAGGTGATCGAAGAGTCTGAGGGAGTCTGAGAGTAAGCAGATATTGAAGTACACCAATAATCGACCGAGGACGATGGTGACACCACTGTGGCAGAGCCTGAGATCAGGAAGGAAGATTTTAGATATCCATGTGGACCCCTCACCCTCGGTGGTGGGGCTGTCTGTACAAGTGAAACACGGAGAAGACGGTGTCGACACTCAAGTACGTCTCAGTACTCTCTATCTCCTCATCCCATTTAGGTCAAAACGATTCGGGTCATTGGAACCACTACCAACGCGCGAGGCGATTTGCTTGAGTTGACGCAATTAGGAAGATTCGTCATACCGAAAACGAAACACAACACCGAACTTCATTTCGCTTTTGAGAGGCCGACATCAGCAAATATCATCACTGTCGAGTTTCTCAGTAACTATGGCGGCTTTGAACAAGGTAAGAAAGTCCTCTTGATGGCCGTTAATTTGATATAGTGCCTCCTAAAATCACCTTGTTCTCCTGAGTAATAAAGTTTGAATGTGATAGCAGTACACTTCATTTAACCTTTAGTCATTCCAAAAACATCAGGTACATTGACACGGCCACTGGCGATAGCTAAGAAGATCCCACCGAGAACACCTCCGATGAGTCCACCCAAAATATAGGTCACCAGTGACATTCTTCGACGCTTCTTTGGGTTGAACCATTGCGTGGCGCAAGGTGTGCAAGTCCAGCAAGAGAAGATGCAAGGAGCACCCAATGCAGCTATCAATCCGAAGAACACTGAAAGGCTCGTTGTGAAAGAAACTATCTTGATCAGATGAATCCTCTTCTGAGGTACCTCACCTCTTGCGACACTATATTCCATAATGAATGTGTTTTCCAGTCCTTGACCGTCTATAGCGATGAGGACCGAACCACCATGAGTTGCGACTATGATGTTGTCCTCTCCCGGCCCTCCAGTTCCTATTGAAATGGAAGTGTTTGAGTATGCTGCGATTGGAAACTGTGCAGAGTTCCCGCTGTATACCCTGAGGAAGGTGTTTTGGCTGAAGTTGAAAGTACTGAATCGGATTTGGATTGTCTGTGCTTGCCGCCGTACACCATAGTCTGGTTTGAGCAACCAGCAGTTGTCCGCGCTTGAAGCTTTATGGTCGATTGTTCCGGAGGATGTCAAGAGATTGACACAACTGCTGGCAATACCGATGATGCATAACACCAGGATTCCGTTTGCCTTCATCTGGGTTAGTGCGACCCAATGATCTGATTGATGCGCTTTTTTCGGCAAAATAAATAATTCATTTATTTTGCGGCCACAGTCCGGATTTGCTCTCCTCACGAAGAAGAGGAGTCTGAGAGATTGGGTCAATGGATGTGGAATCAGATGTGCGATGGTGGTGATGTGGAGTGTAAGATGGTGATGGTGTTGGGAGATCACCAAGAACATGGTGAGTGAGATCGAGGAGACGACAAAGGAGGACAAGAAGAAGGCTGATATTGCTATCGACCGTTTATATTTCTTTCCAGTTTACTTGAGTGGAATGAAACGAGAAGAGTGAGTAGCTCCGATACCGGGTCTACCGTGCTTCACAGGCTTGTAAGTGATAGAGAACTCGCCCAAGTAGAATCCAGTCATCTCAGGCTGTGACATGAGGTTAACATCCAATATTTGTGATCATAGTGAGTTGATGCCTCACCTTGATCTCAACGCTGTTGAATGTCTTTCCGTTGTAGACACCGACGACGCTGCCAATCATCTCGGGGACGATGATCATGTCTCTCAAGTGGGTCTTGACAGTCTCGGGCTTCTCTCCGGGTGCAGACACCTCACGCTTCTATTGAAATATCATTCAATAACAGTCGGCAATATTCATCATCGAAAAGTGTGATTGGGTTTCGCTGGCGAATGATTGTATATTTTCGGTGTTGAAAACAGTATATGAATATGAGTATGAACATGAGAATAATGACTCACGGCGACTCTGAGCTTGCGAACCAGAGCCATGTGGGGTCTCTTCAGACCTCTGGTGGTGAAGCGGCGTCTGGGACGAGAGTTGAGAAGGTCGACCAACTGCTCATTGCTGAGGTCCAGAAGGTTCTCGAGGTCAATTCCTCTGTAGGAAAACTTACGGAAGGTTCTCTTCTTTGGGGCGGACGACTGATTGAGGATATGAATATCAGATGACCCTCTATAGACATGCACACTCACCATTGATGGATAGCAACAAAGCCTTGGATCGGTTTTCCAAAAGGATCACGATCCTCCCATTCTCAACTGGATGATATCTCATTCGCGATGTCATAAAAAATTCTCGCCCAGATGACATCAAAGATCGATCCGTTCCACTTCATCTTTCAGAGGAGTTTCAATTGACACTGCATCGGTGCATCACTTCACTTCGTAATGTTTATAAATATCAAATCACAGTAGAGACTCAGACATCCTCTTCTGAAAGATCATCTACAGAAGGAAGAAGACTCGATCTCCGGAAAGAGGTAAGCACTGAAGAGAGTTCTAGGTTTCGTTAGATGATCAAACACTGACGAAGGATTACCACGCATTGGCATCGTCATCGTCGGTGGACTGACCGTCCCTGAGGAATCACTGGAAGTGAAGTTGGATCTGAGGGAATGGATGTTGTCTGAGGAAGATGAATTGTAGCCTTCACAGTCTCTCACATGATGGAGTTCTAGAGGCCGGGGGTTGCTGTTGGTATTGAGCCTCTAGTCTTCTCCTTTGTTCTTCGAGATCTCTCAATTTTCTGGTGATTCTCAGAGTACTTCCTCTGATGTCATCCAGCTGTTCATTGTATGTGTTCGCTTGGAAGCTCCTCTCTCTCTCACTCTTCTCTCTCTCATTCCTTTCTCTCTCATTCCTTTCTCTCTCGCTCCTTTCTCTCTCACTCTGCAGGCTGCACGAGTCAATTGTATATGACAATCTCAACTCACTCTCTATGCATTCGGTCAGATTCCTCTCGTGTACTTCTCCCCCTCCATGTTGATCGATCATCGTGATCAGATTGATTGCCAACGTAAGTCAGTCGATCCTGTGGAGGATGATACATTCCATTCGAATATCGACTGGTCTCGTGATGGTCAGATACCTCAGGCAGTTGTCCATACTCCACTGGAGGACGCTTGGAGAGGTTACACAGTGTACATCATGACTCAGATGCACCTCTTCTTCCACAAGATCGTGGGCACCGAACGCAAATTGTTGACTGTGAGTCTTCTGTGAGTCATCCAAATGGAGATGGTTGATCTGATCTATCATCGTCGATTCGGATGGACTGATGGTATCGTACTTCTCTACTTGGGGCACAATCATCGAGCTCCATCTGCAGAGATCAGTTGTTGCAGTTCTCCATGATCACCTTCTGCTGCCCTCCACAGGGCTCGAGGCTTTCATGTTCTCCTTTTTGCCTCTTCTTTCCTTGAACAATTGATCTTCTGATGGGCTCTGATGAAGGTCATGATGGATGATATGCCAACTCACTTGTGTTGCTGCAACTTGATTTGACGTCCGTGTGTTCGTGTTCCAATGGAAGATATGTTGACCATTTGGTTTCACATCGTTCCCTTCTTTGTGTGTGGCAATGGAAGCTTTAGTCATTATCTCCTGAAGGATGTCATCACTAGTTGGCATGTCGTGATCACTGGTTGTTTTTGGGCTTGATTAAGTAGCCTAGCCCTTTCTTTGTCGTATTGTATTTGCTGTTTAAGAACCGATTTTACTTTCTTGCGTGTGTTAGCATCCACTCAGTACTGAGCAGCTTACCTTAATATTATACGGTAAGCTAGATACAGGCTGGGTGAAGGGTCTCTTCAGCTTGGATGGAGCATCTTCTGGTGTTCTCGTCTTCAATTTGTGTCTGGTAACGCTAGGTACTCTGCCTTTATCATTTGTGCGTGGTTTATGGACGTCAGATCTAGAAGTCTTCTTGTAATTAAGTCCCCTACTATACATCGATTCAATGAATCAGATCACCAGTGCACCCACCGCATTTGTATGTGATCTTCCTCCACCTTTTCTTTGATGGACGCTAGCTGCGACATGTAATATTGATCTGATGTATCATTCAATATGCATATATCTGAGGGATGACACACCTGGATCTTCTTCCTGTCCCATTGATTGATAATTTGAGAGTCTTCCTCTCTGATTGACCCGGTGCGGGTGATCTTCTGGTGAAAGGCCTGAGACGACCAAAACACGATGAAGAGCGAATTGTCACCTTTAATATCTCTTCTGACTCTTCGCTTCGATGGCGATAATACAGCGTCCACTATTGATATGCTATCATCGATGAATATGTCTACTCCTGTGATGCATTATTGAAATTACAGATGCCGTCAGACAGTTACCTTTTCGCTTCAAAGCAGTTTTGAGTGAATATAAACTGCTATATTCATTTATCTCAGTGCCTTGGAGAGCCTGAATGCCGAAGATGAGGGTCAATTTTGTCACTAGAGGCCAATGCTCTTCAGGAAAATAGCGCAGATAACGTCTGATATAGTTGTTAGACAGTATGTCTGCCTCCATCATGGCTGTTGCGAGACGCAATTTGAATACCGCCGAGCTATAAAATTAGCGCGGGAAAACGCTCACACAAGAATAAAACCTCCAGGTGAATTTAACGTGATATGCACACCTTCTCGTTTGTATTGGCTCTATAAAGACATAGGATATGGATCATTGTGTTATTTTGAGTCAGCTGTCCCAGCGATTCACGAAAATGGCTGATGAATATTCATTGCGGTCTACACCCAGAAAAGTTAGAGAAACACACGCATCTCAGACAGAAAGTAACCCTCTGTTGACTATCCGAATTGATCATAAAGACTTGGGTCAAGAGAATTGACACAGATATTGCAAGATGGAGAGCAAGGAAGAGATCAGAAAGTTTGATGCACCTGTCAAGAAGGAGTGAGTGATTGAGACATTCCTCTCTGATCATATGCAAGATTCTTGAAAGCACACGGAGAGAAACGAACCTTCGATGATGTTGATGATGACGGCACAAATGTGAGCGCCACTTCACACACATGTAATGACAAGATTCAGAACCCAACTACTATGGATGACAACATGGAGTCTGCGAAGAAAGAGGATGTGAAGAAGGATGGGAAATCAGGAAAATTATCCATGAGACAGAAGAAGAAGCAAAGGGTAGAAGAACTGAAGGTGAGGATTCTGTAATGAATTATTTTAACGCTCGATAGAAGAGTATCTGTTTGGCCATTGCACAGGGAAATGAGTGCCACCGTCAGAAGTGAGAGGAAATCCAATGTGAGACAATTGACCGTGTCCTCTAGATGCAGGCATAGTCACGACGTCGCACAATTCCTAAAAGAGAAACCGGAGGACCTCCCTGGAAGGTGTCCGTTTTACGAGAGGAAGGGCTATTGTCCATATGGTATCGCTTGTCGATTTGGATCGATTCACACTGTTGATGGCAAGAACATCAGAAACGAACAAGTGAGGGAGCATTTCATTCATCAACTAAAAGGATGAAGATGAAGGAACACCATGATGATGTGGATGAGATGAACAAACAGAGCGTCGAACTCAAGTTCACATTGCAAAAGAAGAAGTACTCCTACCCTCGTTCGCAACCCATCATCAGAGAATTGAGAGCAGCAGCCAGAGAGATCAAGGAGAAGGGGGAGACACAGGAAAAGGTGAAAGGAACAATCAATGGGTGATAATAGAGGTAGGGAGAGAATGCAACAAAGGAGGGAAGCGATGAAGAGAAAGGAGAAAAGAAAGAAGAGAAGGAAGAAGAGAGAAAAGAGAAGAAGGAAGAAGAGAGAAAAGAGAAGAAGGAAGGAGAGAGAGAAGAGGAGAAGGAAGAAGAGAAAGAACAAAAGAAGGGAGATGGAAATGAACCAAAGATCCACCGAATGATGGAACAGAGTGAAGAAGGAACGGAGATCGATAGAGAGACGAGAACGAGAGGAGAAGAGAGGAAGAAGATCGACTACAGAGGAAAGTTGTACCTTGCTCCCTTGACCACCGTAGGAAATCTCCCCTACCGTAGACTCTGCAAGAGATTGGGTGCAGACATCACCTGTGGAGAGATGGCTCTGGGGGCCAACATCTTGGAAGGTCAACCCTCCGAGTGGGCTCTCCTCAAGAGACACGCTTCAGAAGATCTCTTTGGTGTACAGGTACCTCTCCACTCTCTATTCATCTGTATCATCTATCCATTCATGTCTGTGATCAGTTGTGATGTTGTGTGTCTGATGGATGGAACAGATATGCGGGGCTCACGCAGACATTCTGACGCGAACGGCGGAAGTGATCTCGAACGAGATGAAAGTGGACTTTATTGACATCAACATGGGATGCCCCATCGATCTCATCTACAACAAAGGAGCGGGGAGTGCTCTACTGGAGAGGAAGAACAAGATGAGGGACATCATACAGTCGGTCTCCAGAGTCATCACTGATGACATCGCCTTGACCATCAAAGTCAGAACGGGAAAGGATGAGAAGAAGCCCACCGTTCATCATCTCTTTCCTTTCTTCCAATCTTGGGGTGCCACTGCCGTCACAGTCAGTCCCCTCCTATCATTCTATCACTCTATCTTCCTATCACTCTATCATTCTATCACTCTATCATTCTATCACTCTATCATTCTATCACTCTATCATTCTATCACTCTATCACTCTATCTTCCTATCATCCTACCGTGATCTGATGTCAATGTTCCAGATTCACGGAAGAAGCAGACAGCAGAGATACTCCCGTGAAGCTGATTGGCAGTACATCAAAGAGTGTGCCTCTCTGACTTCCCTTCCTGTCATCGGCAACGGAGACGTCTTCTCCTACACGGATGTGAGTGGGAACATGGGAGGTCTCTGATTCACACAGTATCTCGACCATTTGGAGAACTCTCCCGTGACGACAGTGATGCTGGCCAGAGGAGCCTTGATCAAGCCTTGGTTGTTCACGGAGATCAAGGAGAGGAGGCACTGGGACATTACCTCCAAGGAGAGACTCTCCCTCATGTGCGTTCGCTCTTTCTCTCTCTGTCATCACACAGCTCTGACTCTGCAAAGGGAAGACTTCTGCAAGTTTGGGCTGGACCACTGGGGGTCCGATCAACAGGGAGTGGATCAGACGAGAAGGTTCTTCCTGGAGTGGATCAGCTTCACTCACAGGTACATCCCCGTGGGTGTCCTGGAAGTTCTACCCCCGAAGATCAACCTGAGAGCACCCGCCATGGTTGGAAGAGATGAGCTGGAGACCAAGATGCTGTCCGCTGATCCCAAGGACTGGATCGAGTTGTCCAATATGTTCCTGGGAAAGCCTGCAGACACCTTCGCGTTCGCTCCCAAGCACAAGGCTTCTGGCTAATCCTTGCAGCATAAATACACAAACGAAACAAAGCGTTCCTTGGTTCTTCCACTGATGACACCTTATATGAGAATAACACACGAAGAAAGGTTCAGCCTTTATATAAATAAAGAAGTGTGGTTTTTGTTCGGGTTTTAAAAAAGTGAGAAATAGGAAAGGGGAGGGAGGGAAGCCGCAGGGGGGGAGGGAAAATTTCGGTTTCTCATCTCTTCTTTCTGAAGAGCATCACACACAGAAACAATGGTGTGCCAAGCGTTTGTTGCGATGATTTCTAACGTCTATGTAGTCCAAGTCAAAGAAGAAGGAGAAGGTTGTTGAGGAGGTCCAACTCGGTCCCGTCGTCCAGCAGGGAGAGAACGTCTTCGGAGTTGCTCACATCTTTGCTTCTTTCAACGACACTTTCATCGTGAGTGATTGAGATCGCTCGATTCTTCCATCTTTCCATTTTTCCAACTGGGGTTGTAGGCTTTAAGCCTCCCCCTCGCGTTTGCTGACAAATCTCGAAAGAGATTTCTCTGGCAAACAACTGAATGCATTACAGCACGTCACTGATCTGACTGGTCGTGAGACCCTTTCCCGTGTGACCGGAGGAATGAAGGTCAAGGCTGACCGTGATGAGTCTTCCCCCTACGCTGCTATGCTTGCCGCCCAAGACGTCGTTCTGCGTTGCAAGCAGCTCGGCATCAACGCCCTGCACATCAAGCTGAGAGCCACCGGAGGTCAAGGAACAAAGACCCCCGGACCTGGTGCCCAGTCTGCCCTCCGTGCTTTGGCTCGTGCTGGCATGAAGATCGGAAGAATCGAGGATGTCACCCCCATCCCCACCGACTCCACAAGAAGGAAGGGAGGAAGACGTGGACGCAGACTGTAAGCGTTCATCGAATACAATTGGCTTGGACTGTTCTATTTTCTTTACCACTCTACTCTCTTTATCTGTCTTTTTTACCATCTACCACTGTACTTTCTTTATCACTCTGCATTCTTGATCACCTTACTCTGTTCGATAGCATTTATTGATAGGAGACTAAGAATATCGTTGCATCCATGGATCCGTACACTCTCGTGATAGTTTGTCCCTTGAGCAGTGAGCTCTCGATCCTCTGAGGTATCACAATCGTCTTCCTCAGAGCAGGTCCCAGTGCACCATGTTGACCAAATCCCCACATGTAGACCTCTCCATTCTCTGTCGTTGTCACATCTTCTCCCCTCTCTCCTCTCACCCAACATGGCTCCCAGGTGATCTACCCCAGACATCGTGGACACCACAGGGCTGTCCAACTCATCAAAGAATGGCAGCCTCTGAGGAGTGAGGAGATCCTCTGTGTGGGTGATTCCCTTCCCGTCAGCAGCTGACCCAGACAGCCACACTCCTCCATCCTCCGTCCTGTACAATACGTGCCCCTGCATTGGATGAGATCCTTTCTCTCCCCCCTTCTCACCGAGCCACAATCTGCCTGCACAACTTTCGATCGACCGAAAGTATCCTTACTGAGAAGGACTGGAGGGCACTTGATCGTCTTCTCTCCTCTCCCGCATTGGGAATGGCGGTTGGAGCCCCACAGCCACACATCTCCCCTCTCTGTGATCCCAGCCGTATGACCCCATCCACAGCTCAACTTGGTGATCTTGTCGCTGATCTTATCGATTCTCGTTGGATTGGGGATCATCTTCTCTCCCTCGACACCAAGTTGTCCATGATCGTTGCGTCCGAATGCAAACAAGCCGTGGCCATCAATGGATGCGACTGAATAATCCTCTCCACAGGCTGTAGACAAAAGAGACCCTGAGCTGAGGATGTAAGATGATGTCGCCTTATTTGTACGTACGGTAGATTGACACGAGAAGGTGTTTCTTGCTGAGTGATGGTACCTATGCCGAGCTCGCCTGGATGAATGAGATGGATCAATATGCTGTGCTCTACCTGAGGCATTTCTTCCCCACGAGTAAATCTGATGTTCTCCTCCGTCCTCTTCTGTGTGCGTTCAGTATGAGGCTGAGGTGGAGATGGTACCAATTGTGCAGAGAGTGTGCTGAGAGCCACAGGATATGTGTACGACTCTTCCAGTGTCCAAGAATTCCGAGGTCAATTTCTTGGGTGAGAATACTTTGTCTCCTCGTACTCCTGTCTGAAGGAAATCTGAACGACCCCAGGCCCAAATTGCAGAGCGATCATCGTCCGCAAAGAAATGATTCGGTCCAGCCCAGAATCTCTTCACGCCATCGTTGAATAAGAAAGCACCCTGTGATTCTAAAGCAGAGCTACCCAATCCTAGCTGACCGCTATCTCCTCTGCCCCAAATGAACAATCGCTGATGACCAACATCTGCTCGATGAGTGCTAAGCTGTCTTAAATTGTGTATTTGTTTCCTAACAAGGGAGGTCATCGATCTGTGATCACAAGAAAATTGGTCTCTGTCTACAAGTGCCTTTTGTTGATGTGAACAAACACAAAACACATCATGATGAATGTTCACTCTGTCATCAAACAAATGCTTGAAACACAAAGCCCAAATGGGTATCACAGTGAAGAAGACAGTGAGGACGAAGGAGACCAGATTGAGGAAGAGACCATCCACAAGCTACAGAATCTGATGGTGGCAATGGCCAGAAAAGCAATGACAGAGCAAACAAGAACTAAACGACCTCAGGTGAGATGTACATAATTGCCATTTTTAAACCTCGACAGCCAGGGGAGAAATACGAAACGTTTGACGAGAGTAAGATATTCCACTATTTGGACGTTCCGAAGGCACAGAGAAATTGGATGCTCTCGCCACCTCCCTCACCACCACAGGGCTGGAAGCCCTTCAGGGAGGCACCCAACATGATTCCCTTTGTTGATTTAGATCCCGTTCAAGTAGACGGACAGACCATACTGCTGGAGAATGTCGATCAACCGAAGATCACCATCAGCTGTACATAAATTTATCATCTTGCATTTGTATCGTGTGGAGGCTTTTCCATAAATTCAGCGTCGATGGCAGAGGTGACGGAAAGATCGTCTGGCTTCACTGTTTGTGGTGTCATCAGGTTCAACTGGAGGTGTGATATCCATATCAACATCTCTCCCTCTACATCGTTCCCTGTGAATCCGTTCGCCAGCATCTCCCTGCTAAACTCTCTCTGTTCTCTCTCTGACTCTGTTTCTATTCAATCTCCTCTATTCTTCTCTCATGTCATTCTATTCATCGATGTCATTCTTCTCACGTGATGACATGGATATCTGATTGGATATGTAATCGTTCAGAATACTGCGGTTGGATAGTGAGGATTCTAGATAAGGATTGAATGAAGTAGTCATCCTCTCCACCGGCCAAGACTCTGACACAAACATCCAATTCAATCTGAATGGATCGATCAGCATCACACTCACCATCGAATGTAAATCTCACAGGTTGAAGTCTTCAGAGGGCAGGACTGATAGTTGGTCCAAGAATCGATACAAGGATAGCACCAATGGATCTCGATATTTGTTCCGCACCATTTCCGACACAGTTTTGATCTGTCATTGGTTACGTTCGTACAAGGGAATCGGAGCACCATCTCAGTGGCCATGGTGGGCCATATGGATCGGATGTTGTTGGGCGAGAATCGTAGAATCATCACTCGAAAGCACAGAATGACCTGTCTCTGTCATCTCAGCCTCCTCCTCCTCTCACCTGGCAGCACAGTAGATCGTGGTTGTTGTTTTTCATGAACTCGGTGATCCTCTCTTGTATGGATGAGACGTACGGGTTGTACATATCCACCACTGCATCCCTTCACTCGTTCATCTCTCGGTCCTCTCACCTCCAGCGTACAGAACGAAGGACAACCGCTTCATGCTCCCGCACTTGATGGCCATGTCCTCCTCTTTTCCCATGAACAAGGGTGTGCTCCGATTCAGTCGATCTGCATCATCAGGTACACACACTCTCCCCACTCACTCAGTAACTCTGGAAAGGCACTCTTGTCCTTCACCATCCAGTTGTTGATGGTGCTCTTGATGTCATGCATCGTACCATCGTCCATGATGAAGAAGCCTTCCGAGTAGAAAAGGTCGCTCACTGTCTGGAGAGGTGAGAGGGAGACATGTGGCTGTCACACCTTCTTCCATATCTTCACCGAATGATCCGAGTGTGTGATCTGATTCAACATGACCAGGGATTCTCTGTGTCCCTCTCCTCTGTCGTTCTTATCCAGGTAAGGTTGTACGGCTTGGATCACCATCTGGATGATGACTGATATCCATTCCGTCTTGTCGTGATAGACATTCTCCACCAATGCCACCATCCTGCTTCCTATCTCTCTCATCGTGAGTGCCCTCAGACTACTCCTCGCTGGTCCCTTTTATCTCATTATTCCGATATCAGTGCACACTTTTCACCTTCATATCTGGGGGGTGTTGTCCTTGGATGATGGCGCAGCATCTCTCAAAGAGCTTGTGGAGAACCTCTTGAAGGTCTCTCTTCACGTTCTTGTCCATCCCTTGAGTTCCTCTCGCCTGGACGAATGCATCGAATAGGTTGTACATCCCGATGGTCACTTCACCCTGGTCACTGTACATCGTCTGCCTCGTCATTCCCATCATCCCCTTCCACCCTCCTGATCCTCTCAGCTCTCACTCTCTCCTCTCCTCCTCACCCTTCTCTAATTTGGCAGCATCACTCAGACATGAGGTGATGTACATGTGAACCATGTGCAGTATGGACAACTCTCTCAGATGCTCGTCCGTAGCTCCTCCAGTAGATGTAGTCTTCCTGGCTGATCGGCTGGCATAGTTTGGCATTCTCTGTACGTGGGCCATGGCATTCATCATGCAGGGCATGAAGATCTGTCTCCGTCATTTTTCATTATCATACAGTGGTTGATTCACCTCAGGGGTCAAGGAGGATAATTGGTTGAGGAGATCCTTGATGCTCTGTTGTTCCATCGATAATGGAGGGTATTTCTATGCCGGTTCAGCATATCATCCATTTCACTACATCTTCAGAGATATGCTTACCATATGAGAGATGGTGGAATAGACAGGGGTGGAGTAAGTGTCCAACCATATGGATAAGATGGCATTGATAACGATCGGCGCACACTTGACGATGAGAGGATCGATCAAATCGATGATCTGCATCTGTATACCTGATCACGTCATCGACTGTTCCCTTCCATCTCTTACCTCTCTTACTCCTCTTCTGTTCTACATTCATCTTCTCCCCATCGTCACACCACAAGCTCAGCAGTGAACTAGATTCGATATGAGCTCTTCATCAGAAGGACGATATACCTGATAACAGAGAGGAGATCTCTGTGGATGTACTGATAGACCCAAGGAATGTCGTGAGATAGCCCCGTGTTGTCTTGGAAGGAGAGGGCCTTGTACAGGAGGGAGGGGAGCCACCAGGAGGTCTGGTTCATCTCTGTGGGAGAATAGAGGTTCATCCCTGTCGATGATTCTCTGGGAGGTTCGGCACTGTTGGGAAGGCTGTCGAGAGAGGACAGCAACATGCTCAGTGTTCCAAGGGCCATGCTGATGTCCTTCACGGCTGCATTGTTCCTGATGAAGGAGGGATGAGGATAGTCCTGCTCGATCAGAGTGCTGATGCTCTTCATCATGGTCACGATGCTCTGCAGTCCTCTTTGTTTCATTCGAATGCAGCACTCCATCGATGCGTGCATGACTTCCAGCCAGTAGAATCGCATTCCCGCACTGGTCTTGTCCAGGAGACCTGGGGTCTTCAGTTTCCTCCTCTCCCTCCATCACCTGTTCCCATGTTCTGCAGCAAGGCATTCATCATCCTTCCTGTTCCATTCTCTCCCTCTTCTGTGTCGATCAACCATGGTGATTGGCTCTCCTTCCCTCTCCCATTGTGATATTCGTTGTCGATGTTGAATAAGACCTATCTGTGTCACTTCATTCTTCTCCTCTCTCACCTTGATGCACTCCAAGGTGCTCATCTGCACTATGATGTTCTTCTCTGCCACTGATTCGTTCAGGCAGTCAACCAATGTCTTCTCTATGACTCGACACGTCTCTCCTCCCCTCTGTATATCACTGACCTGTTCTCTGTCATTACAAGGCAAAGATGAAAGACAAAGATACCTCCAAGAGAATGAAGCGGAGGAAATGTATGGCGGATGATCTGACTCGATCGTTCCATTCGATGTACTCTCCACTGGCTGTTCCTGGTACTTTTCCCTCCACGTATCTATTCACTTGAGTTCGATTCAGATGATGGACGTACCTCAACGTGGTATGGAAGATACAGTCGAGGTAGGTGATGGAGGGAACGATCCTCTCTTCACTTCCCAGGTCTTGCATCTTCTCCAGAGTGAGGATGTCTCGATCTAAGGTGGTGTCTAACACAGACTCGATGTCTGGATAATGATCCACCCACACTTGAATGACCGTCTGTGATATTCAACTTTTCTTCTCTCTTCGTCTCACCTTCATGCTATCCATGACATGGAGAACCCTTCGAAAGTCATAACTGTGTTGATAGACACCATTCGATCTGTTGAGGTCAGTGATGATGTGCATCAAGTGATACCTCTGAGAGAGTGGATCCAATAGAACAGTGAGGAATGGATCTAATATTCGATTGAAGTAAGCGATGGATTGACAAGCCCAGGAGATGCCAACCAGTTGAACGTGAGGTTGTCTGTCTGTCAGACTCTCCATCATCAGGAAGAGTGTTTCTGACAGTATCTTCCTCTTCTCTCTCCTTCCCTTCTGTCCTTCCTTCTCTTTCCCCTCCTCTTCTTTCTCTTCTTCGTTTCTACTCATCTCAACGATGCTGTCGGTCAATCTCCACAGCAGCCCAAACCTAATCCTGATTCACTCTTGTTCACGATGAATGGTTTCCAAGCGAAACTGACCTGGAATAGGCATCGATTCGTTGATCGATAGAACGATTCGGATGTGTACTCTCAGCCAATATCTGACTGATCTTCTCCTCTCCCATTCTCTCATACATCTCCATGAACGATTCAGCCACCTGTAGAACATTCGATCTCTCAAGGCTTTGATCTCTTCTGTACGATTCACAATGCATCCTCACATCGCTATGGACTTCTGTGTGTTCGGGTGCTAGTAATTTCCACATTCGAGCCATGCATCCTGATGTCTCTCAACCATAGTTGATGTATAGGACACACCATCCAACACGGTCCCCTCTCTATAGATGTACTGCGACATCTTCTTGTGACTACCCACTGAAGGTTTCATCCTCCCCTTGTCTTCAGGCACTAGCAGAGACAAGAAAGCCTTGATCCCAATGATAGATACTTGTGCTTGACTAATCTGTTCATAGATTCAACTGTTGGTCGTTCTTTTGTCTATTCACCATACAGAGCTGGTAGAGGGAGGATAACCACTGAGGGGTGCAGACGATAGGAGAAGATTGTGATGAATCGAATCGAAAGTGGGTGTGAAATCTGGAAGAATCAGCGACTTAACATGTGAGGAGTTGACCTGATCAGTAGGTGCGATGCACATTTCAAGATTTCACCGTTTACTTCACCTTCACCTGTCGTTGCATCAGAAGTAATCAACATGTGATCTTCTCACCTTTCATCGATTGATCGACGAGGGAGATGAAGAATGAGTCGTACAATTGTACGCATTGTAATTCTGTGAACAATCTCTCCCCTGAGATCACATGAGTGAAGGACGGATGAGAGTGATAGACATGGAAGAAGAGATGACCTTTCATGTCCATGGCATGGATCGATTGCTCTATATCCACATCGATTCTCTCCACTAATTTGATGCACAGTTGAAGAAGATCGAGTGTGGTCACAGGCTGAGAAAGGTGAGAGGATGTAACGGAACTTCAAATACCAAAGAAGTGTTGTCCGTGATGATACGGAGTAGAATACCCAAGAGAGAGGGGAGATAGTTGCCCTGCACTTGAACGTCACCGAGGGACAAGATATCCAGAATCGAATCCAACCACAGTAGTGAACCTTGAATCGTTGAGAAGGAGTGTGGTGTAAGAGACACACCAGAGGATGGATGAGGGATGGAGGAGAGATGGGTCAAGATGAAAGACCAGAGAGTGGGTAACTCCAATTGATCGAGGAGAAGGCCCACAGACTTGAGGATCTTGATGGATAGGAGAGATTTGTTGCCAAGGAGACCCATCAGATCACCCAGTATGTCATCGATGATAACAGACCCCAGATGTCTCTTGTCCAACAGAGTGGACACGATGTTACACACCACCAGCCCTTCTGCCTGTGTCTGTTGATCTCCATTCATCTCACTCCATTCACCTCCTCTTCAATCTGCATGAACATTCCTCTGATCGCTTTGACCATCGGTTCTTTCGTGTACTGGCTGAAGTACACCTCTTCGTCCCTCTCTTCTCTCCCCAACAGCCACAGAAACAATCTGAATAGGGTTGAATGCTGAGTCGGGAGGGTGAGATAAGACCGACCTTCTATTGAGTGACATGTCCCTTCGATTGAGAACACGCAGGGCGTTGGCCAATAGCCTGACCGTCACTTCCTCTGGAAAGATCTTTGCATTGAGTGGGCATATGATCTGCACGAGATCTAAGATGGACCTCTGCACCATGATGTTGTTGTCTCTCAGACAGCTCTCTATACTCCTGACAGTCAAGACATCTCTTCCGGGCATCATCTGTCCTTCTGTTGGTGTTCATCTCTTCGAATATGTCACCGTATCGATATCTGTGGTGGACATGTTACTGGGCGCCGTTCGAATGAGATAATTGAGGGCTGGGATCTTGCATTGATCACTCGTCATTGTTGCACCCCATAAACTACGAAAGAAGATGGCTCCCCCGCACACCGTTCTGTTGATGTCACCCATTTCATCTCTCACATCATCGCAGCTTTTCATTCATCGACAGAGACTCACCTGGTGTGATCGAGCAACTGCAGCACTCTGGGAAACATTTCGTTCGTCTCATCTTCCAACCCTGACGATGATTAAATGGAGAGACGATGGTGGGGTTCACCAGGCAGGACAGACATGAGCATACCGGGGAGAGCAGGGATGATGTCAGAGCCTAGAGGTAGATAGTAATTCTCCAGTAATTCCAGTACTCTCGGCTGAGACAGTGAATCATCAGACGAAGAGTGAGGAATCACCTTCACTGTGGTGGCAGCGAATTGGAAGATGGGAAATATGCCCATCGAATAGATGGGGAGATCTAAGACGAGAGCTGACCCCAATTTTTGAAATATCGTCTCGTACACCTCCAAGCATTTCAGGTGGACGCCACTCGGTAATGCAGGATTCAAACATTGAGCTAAGCGCTTTCCCAGTATTAATTTGTGTGGTATGATGCTCAAAGCCTCGTATTTAGAGAGGACCTAGAATCATCATTTGATGATTCTTACTGATTGATTACCTTCGACACCCTTTGCAGAAATTTAATCAAGTCAGCCCATTCTGTGGCACGATCAAATGATTCTAAAGAGGCCGCAACTAAACGTAGATTATTCGTGACTAATCAGGAAGAGAGTCGTGCACCTTCTTCTGCATAATACTTGTATTTTGTATTGATTTCGTCTGATGCCATGCGACCGACGCTAGCACGATCGATGTGTACATCACCCTGGGTGTAACTACAATCAACCACGATAAATTATCTCATCTCAAGGCAGTTTAGCCCTTTGGTCCGGAGAATTAACCGATGCACATTAAGAGCCAGACCAACTGCCTTTGTGCAGAATAAATTTGATAGAAACCATTTTCAAATACATTTATCGACAACCCCAATGTCTTTAGAACTTCAGCTAGAAGAGATGTTCAAGACAATAGAGCAGAAGGACAAATTTATCACAAAGCAGATGATGGTGATCAGAGCATACAAAGAAAAGTTGGAGCACCAATAGTATTTGTTAGAGGTTGACCTTTAGTGCATTTTAGACACTCCACTGCAGTCTCTTGAGAAATACAAGTCACACGATATAGCTTGCTGTCAGCAGTTCCTAGTTTACACGGCCACTGTGTGTGCGGACGGTGCTGATGGCAGGCTGTGGTGTGCTGGGGGCGGACTACAATATTAACTACAGCAATAGTATCATTATATTGTCTTTATCTATCACCGCCAAACTATCTACTCAGAACCGAAGTATTCATACACTAGATTTGGGCATTCACTGCCAAGACGATCATCAAGTTGTCTTTGAGTCAAGAATCCTTCGCGGCAGTTGTCGCAAAAGTAGTCTGCAAAAAAGTCAGATGTACTTCCTAACCATGGATACATACATTGAGTCGTCTGCACATTGGTTGTGCTCGAAGATGGATTGTCAATGGGTGCGACCCTATTACCTCTTGCTCTCCAGGCCTGATAGGCTGATATGATTCAATTGAGCACAATCGGCCAAGGATCAGGGAGGATGTCGAATGCTTTAGAATGAGCCAAACATTCACGATAGGAAGATTCATGCAGAAGGTACGGAAGAATCTGGATCATCGCCTCACACACGGTGTGATGAAGCACGGTACTTCCCGTGTGGTGAGTAGTACATCCCTCTCAATCACTCATGAGATGATTAGGTGGTCCAATGGCTTTTGATGAGATACGAGCCATCATGGACAGAGAAAGGACGTGTGTGAAGACGTGGGCTCGAACGTTATCAGAGCCGTGTGACGGTGATGTCAAGAGGACAGATCGGTTTTATTGGCAGTGAGTGGATTCATCTCATCCTCCTTTCTGACGTCACACAGATTTAATCTTGATACGAAAAAGCTGTACAATGGTTTCCCTAAGATGGGAACAGAGGACTTATGGTGGCATCGAAATGGCTTCTTGTTCATGAGTGAGTGTTGATGATGAGTATGTGGTGTAATGATGTAACAGACGGAAAGAGAGAACTGTACCAGAGCTTCTACACGCAATTGATCTTCTATTTTGATGCAGATACGGAGCTGTTGTATGTTAAGTGGGAGCAGACGTCGCAGAGAGCAGTGTTTGGCACACACTGGATTAATTCCTATTGATAAAGAAAAGGATGTACATAACTGACGGAAAGAAAGTTTTTCAAATTGACATCGGATCGACATCATTGCTCAGCCGCAACCAATCCAACAATCAGTGCTGATAGTGCCACCTTCATTACATGCAAATGATCTATACAAGATGAATTTCGTGATGACCAACATCAATGGGAGGTACTAACCTTCGAACCGATATAGAAGGAGATTCTATTACGTGAACATACCGATACGTCTCTCATTGTGACCATTCAACAGATCAACCTCCTCTTCACCATCGTTCATCTGATTCGAGAGGATCACTGGACGGTGGTTCTAAAATGTACTTAGGTCGGCTATATCAACCTTCTGAAGATGTCCAACAACATGATCTAGATTATCGAGGTATGTGATCTCCGCTTTTTGGACTTGGCACTTCGCCATTCTCCTGTGGAGTGATGATATCATCTTGATCATACCCTCTTTATCGTCCACAGACACCATCCTTCACTGCTTCTGATAACCTCAAATCCTGTTCGGATGATACACTGCATAATAGAGTCCGTATACTGCTAACATCTAATCAGATCATTCACAAGAGTTTATATCGTCAATTTGGACGTATATATTCCAATAGCTCTTTCAATGGAAAAGGCGATCCTGAGTAGGCTCCGGGCATCTAGAGATAGTTCAGATCAAATGGTGATTGTTTTATCACCAATGCATATCGTCCAGGCGGTGGTGTTGATAATACATGCTGGACTGAGAAAATTCATCATCCGTTGTTCATCTCTCACTCTTACCACTGGATAGAGATAGCATTAGATTGGTGATCTCCTTTGCGAGTGTCTCAAATTGGACTCTGGCCCCCTTAAATTCCTCCAATAACTGCTGCACTTGCCTGATTTTCTCAGTCGTCACTTGAAGGAGAATCACTCACTCCTCTGTGACGAATTGTATCTGAGAGGGACTAGAGAGATAGATGGACCTCTGATCTAATTCTTTCAATGTGCTGATGAGGCGATTGATCGTCTCTGGTTTCTCTTCCAAGGATCTCCTCTGTCCCTCCGTCACCTCTTTCGCTCCCTTCTTCCTCTCTAAATCTCCTCTCGTTACAACCAACCAATCCAACACGACCACTATCTGAATTGGTTAACATCATCCTTCTCTGGGTCATCTCACGTCTGTGTGGAGAAGAGGAAGGATGGTAGACACTTCAGATGGAGGACGTCTTCTCTTGTTTGTCTCTCTCAGACGCTGCGTGTGGCTGATTGGATGGATGTCAGGAGGTATCCATTCTCTATAGGGCCTCGATCTTCTCTTCTCTACCATTATTTCTGGTGAAAGGGGTGGCGTGACGACGTCATCTTCATCCGAATAACTCTCTTGCATCTCTTCATCTTCCACTTCATCGTCATCTCTGTCGAACCGATCGTCTTTTTTCTCCTCGTCTCGCGTAAGATTACCTGTGGATGATATCGCAGGGATCTACTGGTCATGTTCAATCAATGACACGGAATTACGTCGACTTCACCTGAGGCTTCCTTGGGAGATGATAAGAAGTGTCCTCGTCTTCAAAGATACTGTTTGACTCCGTCTTTTTCTCCTGTGCAGGAACGGGGAATTGAAAATGATTCTTCAATATGGAGGCGGCACTCTCTTCATTCATCTTTTCGATGAGATCCGATGTTGGATCGAGAGTGATGTGAACTTTTGTCGGACCCCTTTGTCCATTTTTAAGATCTGTGACGGCTGAGTTGTTGCAATTCGAGGGGATGCTAAGTTTCTGGCAGATGAATGAATGGTATGAGATCACAACAACAGATCAAACACCATTTGTCCATGCGCTGGAGCTGGCTGACTGAGCCGAGTGTTGCATCCGTTTGCTTGACACCTTCCTCAGCCTGTAAAAAGAATAACGAGAGGGCCGAGAGCTATAGCTATTATAGTGGATGATGGTGCCGTGTGATCAGGACCGTGCCTATGAGAAATAAATATGATCTGGACCCTTTCTTTGGAGTGGGAACGAGCCGCACGAGCTTTCGCACTGTCGTTGCGGTCATCTAGCCGATATTTCAAAAGAATTGCTTGAGACAAAATATGGCAGTTGACCGACAATCATGAAAGGGTATCGTTGAGAGGGACGTCCAAATGATGACGAGAAGAGGATCAAACGATTTTATAGTTACAGTCTCTGCTCCTCTTTCTTTGGTTCTTCCTCCTCCTCCTCCTCTTCTTCTTCCTCCTCCTCGGCTGCTGATGTTGACGCCGGTCCATCGATGAGACTGTGATCCACCTTGAAGACCTCCCATCCTCCCTTTCCATCCAGCTTCAAGACTTGATCGTGATGTCTCATCAGTTGGGCACGGTGAGACACAGTGAAGACTCTGCTGGTCTTCAGTTCGGTAGACGGGAGGGACTCACGTGATGCCCAAGGCCTTGCAGGTGTCGTACATCTTGGTCTCTACCTCACCGCTGACCATAGAGGTGCATTCGTCGAGAATGGCAAACAGAGGTCTGTGGTAGAACAGTCTGGCCATGGCCACTCTCTGTTTCTGTACAATACACGTCAGAATAGGTTCTGTGTGATGGTGACAATATCCATATAGAAGAATCGATGGGATGAGATGTGATATGAGATGATATGAGATGTGATATGAGATGATATGTGATATGAGAGGGGATGATACCTGACCACCCGAGAGAGCAGAGTGCCAGTCTTTGACTTGATCCCACTTGTCCTTGTAGGCATTGAGGATCCTTCGAATGGGATCGACAATGTCCAAGAGACGAGTGAGGTCATCGTCCGTGACCCCCAAGTTCTTCATGTCCTCCACCGAGTGCGGGTAGATGATCTGGTCCCTGTCCTCGTCACCCACCATTCCATTCATCTTCCCTCACCTCAGTGTTCCTAACACCAAGTAGGGCTTCTGAGGAATGAAGAAGAGCTCCTCCTTGCTCGGCTTGACGAGGATTCCATCGTGGAGGGGCCACAGCTCACCCAAGATTCTGAAGATGGAGCTCTTTCCACTTCCGTTGGGTCCGGTCACCATGACATTCTCGTGGATCCTCACTTGGAAGGTGAGGTCTGAACACGTCAGACTCGTCTCACACTGTTCACTCACTGTTGACGAGCACTTTACCGTTGGGTGAGACGATGGTCGTGTTCTCAAACTTGACAAACTTTCCTTCGATGATCCTTCCTCCCTCATTCGTCGCGTGATTCACAGAGACCAATCCGGGTCTCATGGCCTCCCTGTCTCCTTCAGAGAGACACTCTCTTCTCTCCTCACCTCTGCAGACGGATCTGCTCTCCCTTGATCCTCCACTCTTCCAGCCACTTGTGGGAATCAAAGTAGGGGTTCAGTGTGAAATTGGCGGGAAGACTGTCTTCCGGATCCTCCTTGATGCGGTAGGGACGTGTTCCCATGCGGTCCAGTTTGCTCATCTACAACGAGTCACTCTTCTCCTCTCCTCCCTCTCACCATCTCCAACACTTCTCCCACTTTGGTAGTGAGACCGGCTAGTGCAGTGATCTTACCACTCAAGAGAACCAGCTGGGCCACCGCTGTACTGAGGGACAGGAGGAGCTGTCTGTTTCTCACGTACGAGTTGGTCAGCTCTGCCACCGATTTGTTCTTGTAAGAGTCGAAGAAGTAGACGGGGAGGGCTAAGATGGCATAACCGATGATGGACGTTCCGTACTTGATCAGTAGATTGTCAAAGACTGTCGGTGTCACTCTCCTTCTCTCTCTTCTCTCTCACCTCCCACGCAGAGCTTGATCCATTTAACGTAAGAGGAGTGGTTGTAGATGCCGTTGAACAAGTTGTTGATGAGGTTCCTCTCCTTCATGCTTCCATCAGAGAAGGCGATCTCTTCAGAGTTGCTGATCAATCTCTGATAAGCCATCTTCAAGTCTCCCTCCAACTCTGCAGATCGTGCCGACAGCTGATGGAATGTTCATTTCAGCGAGAAGAGATAAATCACCTTTCCAAAGGCAGGGATGACGGACCTCTTTAGAAGGTAGGTGTAAGCGTAGTAACCAAAGAGGATGAACGGACCTCTGAACCCAACGAGGCTGGACATTCGGATGGTCACGATGACGATGTCGAATATCGGTTTCAGGATGGTGCAGTACAGATTACCCAGGCTGTCACTGAATTTCTCAATATCCACGGTGATCCTCTGGTCTCTATCACAGGTCAGACACAGAAGGGAACATGAGTCAGAAAGAGAGAATAAAACAACGAATTGTGAGACAGACAGAGATAAGAGAGAATGAAAAGAAGGGAATGTGAGACAGAGAAGAGGAGGAATGGAGAGAAGAAGAGAAAGTGTGATATGGAGAGGATGAGGAAGAGAAGAGATAGACGATACTCACGTGAGATCGGCGGATTTGCTGTCGTATTGCTCGCTGAGCTGGTGGACCTTGTAAAAGTTTACGCCAGACAGATAAGTGCGGTTGACGTAATCAGAGAGGCTTCTCCTGAATCGCAGGGCCAGACTGCTCTTAGAGTATTCTAAACCACTGTTGACGAAGGAGGCAGGGAGGCCTAAGGCAGCGAAGGCCAAGATGCCCTTGACCAGGTGGTCCCATCTCTGTTCCACTAGGTATTGAGCATTCTGCCCGGTGATGTCTGCCAGCTGATGTTTCCGTCAGATGATGGAGTGAACATTCCTGAGGGGAATCACCTTGACGGAGATGATGGAACGAACGAGTAATCCGAATGTGAGCGCTAACAGATGGACGAACTGCTTGGTTTTGATGCTCGGCAGGATGATCTTCAAGATTCGCCAGAGTCGGTGGAGAAAGACTCGGTTGACTGCAAAATGTTTCCTCTTCTCCGTTTGTTTTGTGGTTGTGACAATGGTGTCTCTATTCAAACCCTCAGCGTCCGAAAGAGGGGAAGAAGATGTTACCTCTTCTGCTTTCGGAGTCTCTGATCCAGTTTCTTGTATATGACAGCTAGAACGAGACTGGTGCTCCCCAATAGACAAGCCCATACGACATTTCTTCTCTTTTGATCTCTAGGTAAATACCGAGCATCGAGTGACTGTGAAGAGTAAGAGGAGACTGTCGCAACATAACCCACGGACCTTATATACGGCCCTCACATCGTCTAGTAAACCCCTAGTGGGTTTCACTGACAATTTGAGCGACATCCCAACGCTGCAGAGGACACAGTCTTCGTGTGTTCCCTTGTCTACCTTTTGTGGTTACCTCCCCTTGGTCAGAAGTTTCTACAGACCTGTCAGAAAAGAAATGTTTGTGTGTCCATCCATTTGTGCTCGCCACACATCCATAGCTGTGGCCTCTACTCTGTTCTATTCAGCTTTCACCTCTTCACTCCATTCAGACTGCGTTTGTTCATTCTCCGTAAATCTGATTTCACAGCCACCAACAAAGCGGATAACGCCATCTTCTGTACGATTTATTCTTCAGCAGCAATTCTTCTGTTGCTGGACCTGGGGCTGAGGAGGCGGTTGGTCTAATTTGAATCCACTCTTTGGCTTGTTGATCGGGGTGTCATCGTCGTCCTGTGTGGGTGCCGCAGCTCTCTTCTGGTGGATGGCTGTCCCCTTCAGTCGAGTTGATATGCAGAGTGGACATCACCTGTGATGGTCTGTTCGAAGGCCTCCTTTACGTTGTCTCCATCGAGGGCTGATGTCTCGATGTACAGTAAATCGTTCTTCTGTGCAAACTTCTTCGCCTCGTCGGTAGCAACCTGAGAGGGTTACGATCGAGAGAGGCGTTCGATGTGTCACCTCTCTATTTGTCTTCAAATCGGTCTTGTTTCCGACCAGCATGATGATCATGTTGGTGTCCGCATGCTCGTGGAGCTCAGACAGCCACTTCTCTACGTTACGGAAGGTCTGTGCGTGAGTGATGTCGAACACGATGAGCGCTCCAACAGCACCCCGGTAATATCTTTCTCTCTTAGATCAATTCATTGACAGCACTCACCCTCTTGTGATGGCGCGGAAACGTTCTTGACCAGCTGTGGGCGGATTGTTAACAAAGATGATGATCGGTGGTAATTTCACACCTGTATCCCAGATCTGCACCTTGACTTGGGTGCCATCGGGAATTTGCACTTGAGCGTGTCCAAATTCAACACCGATGGTTGCTTTGTTCTCCATCGCAAACTCATTGGAGGTAAAACGGCTTATGATGTTCGTCTTTCCAACGGAACTATCTCCAGTGACGACAACTGCACATCATGAGAATTAAATATCCCATCTAAATTACCTTTGTAAAGAATTTCGTAGCTCTCGTCCTCCATGTTGTCAGTTGATGATGCACCCGCTCTCAACAATCAGAAATAAAAATATTCTCGCAAAATGATGGGTTTTATTTGAATGCAGCCGTGCGACAGCAGATTGGTCGTGCACAGCGAGTCCAATCCTTCCGTGATACTGTGTATCGTCCTTGTATAGGATTGACTCCTATGGCCTCACGTTTTGCTTCTGTTGTTGACAGTGATGTTGTTGCATGATGGTGTTCAGATTCAAGAGGCTGACCGGGGGAAAGCCTCTTTTCTATCCCACAATTTGTGAACTTTCAATTTTCTCACGGTCGACCACCGCGATGTTCACCCAATGAATGGGGTGCAATCGGTTGAACATTTCCCCGGTCTAATTCCACACTTTTCAAGAGCCGCTGAGCGGGGGTAACACAAATATCAGAGAGATAATCAGTTCCCGAGACTAAAGCTGGATCATTCGTGTTCAGACAACTGCACCCTTTTGTGGATGCAGTTCAGCGATAACCATTGGAATAGCAACAGCTTCCCTTCTTATTTACACACGTACTTGTGAGGCAACTGGCAAGACAGAGAGCGTTCGATTAAGATAAATACAAGAGGAGGAGAACACTGGAAGGAAGCTCAAGTTTACAAATTAATTCATGTTTCTGGTGATTTTGTCCGTGTCTTCAAGGCTGGACACAATCTTGGGAATGGTCTTCAGGCTGGTCTCGATATATTTCGTTCTAGAAGAGTATCAGCTGAGTTATCTTCCTTCTCTTCTCACCTCTCCTTCATTTCATGTTGTAATTGTTGTATCGTGTTCAACATCTAATCGATGTCAGGATGATCAAACCAGTCAACCATCACCTCTGACGTATATTGAATCGAATATTCTCTGCTCGATAGAACTCTTGCAGCCTTGATCAGTTCCTACCGTAATCAGATGAGTGAACGAGCGATCAAGTCACCGAGTGGATTTCAGAATTCTTTAAGAGACTACGACTCGACAGTCCAAGTTCTGTAACGATGTTCTCCCCCTTCGCAATAAGTTCAATCCTCATGGGCTGGAGTGAATCAGAGAGTTGTGGTGCATGTTGTGAAGAATACCTCATTGATGTTCGCCATCCTCTCCTGTGTCGCTGCCTAATTTTTATGCTCGAAAGATTTGCAAGATCAGATCAAATCGAAATCAGCGGATAAATCACCACATGGAGAGGCTGACATCTGAGAGGCCTTCCATCGATGCTCTCCAATCTGTCGAACGAGTGAGAGTCCAATTCACTCGTCAACTGAATCCGAAAGAACATCATTCAACTGTTGGACATAGCACACGAGACGATGACGGAATTAGCAAAAAGAGAATCGGATTCTCAATCCCTATCTACTCACGTTCAAGAATATATCGAACTCGTGAAGGTAATCTATATCACATCAATACGAGGTGATACCTTACGTTGGACCAGAAAATCAGGGATTCGGTGGCAAATCAGATCCAACGAATCAACACAGAGGTTCCATATCTGAATACAGTCTATCGATTGAGAAAGGATGCACAGATCAATCAGATGAAGGTAGCTATTCCTTCTGTTTGAAGATGATGAAGTTGACAGTATGATAGGTCGAATATATATTAGAACAGTTACGGCGGATCTCCTCCGAGATGGCCATCCACAGAGGAACAGGAACACCCATGCTGCCATCAGAATCAGCCACACCCGTCGTGATGAACACTTTCAGTGGTGCCGATGTCACCCTTGTAAATAAGACAGAAGAAGTGGCCACACCCTCCATGCAAGAAGGTGGGACGTGTCCATCTGTCAGAGAACTCAAACCGATCAGGTTTCGAAATGTTTGGGATGGATAACAACGAAGAGTTTGGTGAGGACGTGAAGAAGGAAGGAGAGAAGACTGAAAGAACAACAGAAGACGTTGGTGTGGGTATTCCAGTCAATGACGATGAACAAATGGAGGAAGATCTCTTTGAAGACAAATAAATGAATCGATGATGTGGTGTAAAGATCCAAATGGACATTAGCCTCGTATACCCTCTGATCTCCGCTTGATCAGTGTCGCTGGGATCGAGTGAGTGAGTGATGCATAGAAAAACTGTCGCAAAGAAGTGATTGAATTCTATATATTCTCCCTCCTCTTGGTCAGAGTGCATCGTGATTTAGTCTGGAGCAGTTCTCCATCTGCCCAAGCATTTGACATATGGATGATTCTCGAAGAAATTCGAAGACATTACGTAAACGCAAAAGACACAACATCATCCAAAGCATCCTCACTGCATCGCACGTCAGAACGAAAGAAATCTAAACGACACATAGCGAAATGGAATTAGCTGACCTACCAGACGATGTCCTTTTATCCGAAATCATAGTCCGCCTTCCTCCCTCTTCCATCTCTGCCCTGTCTCAGACTTGCAAGTTATTCAATTCCATTTGCAAGGATCACAAGTGACGATCTCACGATAGATCATCTCTGACGGATGCAGTTTATGGCGTGAGAAATGCAGAGCCGACTATAACCTGCCACCAAGTCTGTATGGTCGTTTCGAATGGAGCACTTTGTATCGCCTTTTGAATGATCCCGTGGTTCTCACATGGGGAGAGAATGATGGAAGACTCATGCAAACAGGTGATAAGTCGTTCGGTTCAAACGTGAGTATACCTTTGATACAGTGCCATCTCAATCCACTCAGATCGAAGAACCGAAGGTGGTAGAAGGGCTTCGTGGAAAGAAGATCGTCCAACTGAGTGGTTCCGGTTGGGGCTTTCATGCACTCTCGTCCGACGGAAAGGTGAACATTTGCGCTGTCCCAAAAGCTAAGTGTCCAGGTCTATGCGTGGGGCAGATTGAAAGATCACGCTCAGAACATCCTCCAGGCCGAAGTGGTACCATTAAATCACACCTTCACCTCCATCAGCTGTGGACGCTCACACGCCCTAGCCTTGACCGATCGGGGCCAAGTGAGAGGTGAAGAAGAGAACTCAACTGAACGAAGACAGGTCTACTGGTGGAACGACATCCACAAACCTCGTCTCATCATGGAGGGTGATATCGTCTCCGTGCGGCTTCATTACATCTCTCCCTCTGACACGTACAGGCGGTCTCAGGTTGGACTTCAGGAGTCATCCTCTTAAGAGATGGCAGCGTTCGATACTACTCAGATCTGACTAGACAGCCAGCAGAGCATCCCAACATCAACGAAAGTCTTCACTCGCTCTGCCTCTCCACTGGAACCACTACTACAGACGATGACAGGTGAAGAATCGAACGATGGAGAGGGTGAACCGTTTAGGTTCGTACAAGTGGCCGCCGGTGAGGGATTGGGACTGGCTCTGAGCTCGAGCGGACAACTTTGGGACCTCATCGGACGGAAGAGACTGACGAAATTCGAAAATGCCAACGCGGAACATCCCCTCACTCATCTCACCGCATCTTTCCAAAAGTTCGCCGTCTACAACGAGGCGGGAGACGTTCTCATCGGTTCCTCCCGTGACATCACCGGTGAGAAGTCAATGAAAACTCCAATGACTTGTACAGAGCCGCAAGTCATCAAGGGCCTCCAGAAAGAAGGAGTCGTTCAAGTCAGCTTCGGAGATTGGCACAGCGGTGCTCTCAACGACCAGGGTCAGGTGTTATTATCTATCGTGAGTGGATCTCATCTAAATCTTCAGGTGTTGGCCTGGGGTGGATGGCAGAACGGAGCGAGGGGATTCAAACTGAATGGGAAGAAGGATAACGTTGAAGAACCACACCCCGTGGAGGGTGACCTGAAAGGTACCAGAGGCTCGATGGAGGGTAGAGACTCAACTCTTCAGGGATGTT
The DNA here is from genome assembly GCA_003024175.1 of Planoprotostelium fungivorum. Lineage (NCBI taxonomy): Eukaryota > Evosea > Variosea > Cavosteliida > Cavosteliaceae > Planoprotostelium > Planoprotostelium fungivorum. Next base: position 360,281 of record MDYQ01000257.1, on the reverse strand, counting down.
CGCCTTTCAGATCTCGTTCGCAGGATGGCACTCTGCGGCTCTGGCTGTGCCCATGTCCATCGATGCCTTTGAGGAGATGATCAAAAAGAGAAAGTTGGATGTGAGAGACGAAGAGGAACCAGAACAGGAGAGACCGCGTCGTAATCTTAGGAGAGGGCCCTTCTTACCCGGTAGGAGAGGAAGGAGGTGCGTACGCGTGAATAAGATACAGAGTTCATTCTTCACAGCATGGGATTACCGGTACAACCCCCTAATAAGATCTGAAGACAATAAATGTATCCTCTGAATGATCTTCGTATTTTATTTTTAACACACCAAACATGAGCAGGCCCCTGACGTTAGAGGTGGTCTTGAAAGAATGTTTCTTTTCAGATAGTTTGACACCGCAGAGGCAAGTCTCAATTGAGGATTGCATCTGATGTAATCCTCAGTCAGGTCGAGCTCACCGAGGCAGATCAGCTCAGACTCGATCGGCAAAGGTTAAACTCTACCTCTCATAAGCTGTTGAATACACAAGGAGAGATCGCGCTCCCTAACGTCACCAGCCTCTATCTGCAATTCAACGAGTTAGATCATCTAGACGGTGTTCTCGAGAACTTTCCACGGCTTCGATTTTTAGCAGCATTCAACAATAACATCAAAGAGGTAGGATTAGAAGACGTCGTGCAGGCACCTAATTCAGAGAGATTCGCAACCTGCACCAGTTTTCGAACCTGAAGGTGTTGGACCTCTCACACAACCAGATCAGTGCTATTCCCCACGGTGAGACGCGGCCTACGGATGAATGTAACCAATCTCGAAGGTGCCCTGCCAACATCCCTCCTGTTCGTCTTCTTTCTGGGTAATCCTGTGTCCAAACAGCCAAATTACCGACAGAATCTGATCAAAGCACTACCAGCCATCGCAGAGATAGATGGAGTAAGAGTTCAACGGCACGAAAGGTTATCCGCAGGGTACAAAGCGTGAGAGATGTTTATGTGAAGGAAGAGTTGAGAGAAAATAGAGAGGATCTACTTGAATCGGACGATTCGTCTGCAGAAGAGGAGGAGGAGCAGACGAATAAAGAAGAGGGTCGTCTGGGCGATATACTCGAGCAGCTCAGAATTGCATAGATCACGACCAATGAGAGAACGAACCGTGTTCACGATGAATATAAACCACACGGAATGTACATATGTATAGTTATTTGGGTTTAGAAGAAGCCCAAGCCAAGATATAGTTCAGAACGATGAGCTGCTGCTTCAACGCTCTCGTCCACACTTCCTCCTTGGAAGATATCTTGATGCTGAACCCTCCCACCGTGTCCCCATGAATTCTATCTCTCGTCACTCATCGTTCCTATCTCTCCTCACTTGTACGGGATATCCAACTTTGGCTGCTTCTGCTTCGCGTACTTTGCGAGTTGATCGAGACAACATAAATAAGCACTGAGTCCTTGGTCTAATGTCTTGGGTGCTTCTCTCGTGTTGGTTCCCTGGCCAAAATAGCTGAGACTGCTCCACGAGAGCCATCCTTCTGTCTGTGTCTCTCCACTTCCATATCTGACATCCTTCAGTCTCTCTTCTGTCGATTATTCTATCATGATGACAATTGTGTGATGATGATGCAATGGTGTGATGATGAATATGGTCTTGTGATCTGATGATGTATAGACTCACAGTGGATACTTGTTGATGTGAGATCCATCTCCCACAGTGGTGCGATTCTCATCTTGAATCTGCGATCGATTTCCCATGGGCAATATCCTATACCTTCCCTCGATGAGTCTCCCCTCTCGTCATCCCCTCACCCGACCAATTTACAGTCGACCTGCTTGCACAAGAGGTAGAGCAGTAGGGCACACTGACCCAGCCCTGCGTTCAGCTCCTCGGGATCGATGCCCTTGGACGTGCCTCCCAATCGAAATCGGTTGATGCTGCCCACCACTTCCTTCGAGTTGATGTAGAACATGTCCCGGTGAACGTTCACAGTGGAGAGCGTCTCGAGATCGCAGATGCATCGCAGAGTGCGACCGTCGAGGGTCTCTATCTCTGTCTTCCCCTGGTGTACGTGGTATTGGTGGTGTGTAAGAGAAGAGAAGTATCTGGTGATCACGATCGGTGATGATCATCTCCAGCCACTCACTGTTGCTCTCTCTCATCCAATGATTTCGACTCTTGTTTCACTCCCAGTAATTCTCTTCGACTCTTGTCTCTCTCGACGGACATATCTTGTACTCTCTTCTTCCATTCCTTCTCTAACGTGTAGTGCTGCACCATGTCAGGTGGATGTGAGGGAGTGTGTCACCTCTTTCAGCTCTTCGGTTGGAAATTGGATCTCCTCGCGTTCTAAAAATCCTTCGTATGCTTTGGCCTCGACCTCGGCCTTTGATGGTTGGTATCACATTGGAGATCACGATCTCACCTCGTGCAACATCTCGTCTAATCGTAGAATCATGAATTGGTTGCAGGCCAGACACGTATCTTCTCCTATCGTCAATAGAGTCTCATCGTCGAGTGAAATGGACAGAGGACGATCATCGATTTGTGGGAGATCCCCGATGTATAATTCTTCTAATATCTAATATAGTGTCATTCAGAGTGATCAATAGTTTTCAACATGTTCCATTCTCACCGTATCGATCTTTGCCTTCGTTTGCAGTCGATCATGTACACTGGCTGATGAAGGAAAACGTGGCGTCTTCGAATCCGTATCGTCACCTGTGATACGGCTGTTAGCTCAGAGAAAACGAACGAGATGGTGCACCTTCACCGACCATGACAAACGGATCTCCGAGCTCTTTTTCACATTTCTTGCAGCGATCTGATTTCATGCGTGAGAGAGTTATGTATGATGCGGGTGTAATCGTAGAATTGTAAACAGCCAACATTTTGGGCCATTTCATCACCATTTTGAACATCCATCTCCTCGCACGATACACACATAGACACTACCAAGAGTCTCACATCCATGCTAGAAACAACAGAAGATGAACGTCTCTCGACTGAAAATAAATGATTTACGATCACGAGGTCGTCGTTTCCTCTGCCGCAACCTCCTCGTCCGACTGCTCTAGCTCATCGTCCACATCGGGAAGGGGGAATCGCAACATGGCAGCGATACCACTCAACTGTGTCAATTCTGCACGCGTCAGTCTGCATCATCGTGTCGATGTCTCACGTTCTCCCGATATGTGAGCGCTGGAGAAGAGTTTGACCTCCCCACCGTTCTCTCTCACCGATTCCACCAATTGAACGTACTTCTTTCTCGTCTTGATGTCTGATGATCTACACTCTCTCGTCATCATCGACGCAGCATGCAGACACGACACCTGAAGAGCTCATCGGTGACCATCAACACTTGAATGGCTTGTCTCTCGTTGGCCAGCTCGACGTGTCTGAACCCGTAGAAAGCTCTGTCTGGGTCGTTCTGCGTGAGGGTGAGTCTCTCTCCTCTTCCTTCTCTGCACCTTCAACAGATCGTAGAAATCAGTCAGTGCCCTCATCTCTCCTGCTGCCTTCGTGTCTGCCAATCGAACGGCGACACCGGGATCAGAGAGAGCCTCTTTGAGTGCGTGTCTGATGATGATGAGATGGTGAAGACGATGAGACGCTCACTTGTGTCCCGAGGAAGTGTGGACGAGTATGAACTTGTTCTTGTTTTCGAAGATCAATTTGTTATCCTGCTTGATGGCCTCTGCATTCATGTAGTCGAAAAATTGATCTTTCACGAAACCTGAAGAAATCATTTCATTTACATTCACAATGCATTTGAAAAAGATTGAGAGGGAAAACATCGATGCATGACTTCACCTGGAGATCCGATGACGACACACTTGATGACGTCGAAATTGAAATGTCTGAGCATGGCCTGCATCACCATCTCGAAGAATTTGCCCAGTCCCTTCTCGTGATTTGTGGTGGTTCCCTTTCCTTTTCTTGGAATGGATCTGTAGAAATCGATTCAGCTCGACAAGTGGATGATCATCATCTTGAGTGATGGTGACTCACACTTCGATGCGACTTCGCGTGATGGTCATCGTAGAAGTGATCAGACAGATGTGAGCCAGTCCTTCAGACATCACGATGGCTCCTTGTCACTGGTCATTTCCAAGGAGATGAGACAAGGATCTAAAGGAGGTTGATCTCACCCGCATCGGCGTATTTGGTGGGATCGGTGGCACTCGTAACCTGTTCCAAGGCGATCGAATCCCAATAAGGTTTGATCAGGCTGAATTCTCGGTTCAGCTCTAATTCTAATGTGTGATACGCTCCCAACTATTTTCTTTTAGCATCATGTCTACTCCAACAAATTTGGCAACTTTGATGAACTGTGATTGAGAGTAGGATGAACATCCCTACCTTAACAAATCGGTTTTCAGTGATGTTCTTTCCCTTTAAACGGAGGACACCCTCGACTGAGTCGAATTCGATTGTGTCCACTTCTATAGTCAACGTAACTCTCACTCTCTCGCTCGAGCTAGATCCAGTCGCGGTTTCACTCTGAACTCGTCTGGAGAGGATCAGATGTGACGAAGCATATCTTCAGAACGAACCTAACGGTCGTCGATCTGATCTGATCTCCTTGAGAAATGAGATTATAGGCGTGCCACATGTCTTCTGGCTCTTCTGGAAGAAGGACTATCTCTCCATCTCCCTCTTTCGATATCTCCTTCCGTTTTAGTTTCATCCTGTTCGTGTGCTTTTTGTTTGATCGCGATGGCCCCCACGCGTTGTAAACCCCACAGAAATTCCATCCATTTCTGCCTCCTATAGATAACCTTCACCTGTACATTACGTAGCAGCCCTCACAGGCGGCATAGAGAGGCACGGACACAACAGACAAGAGGGCCTCCATGATGTACTTGTGTTCTTCTTCTTTTCTACTTCGTATGTGCAAGAATGTGCAGAACGCTTGTTCTTTGCCGCTCGAGCGTAAGCGGGTAGAGTGAGTGGTCCCATTTCTTCTTGCGTTATAAAGAACGGCCGGTGTACACACACCTACCGTAAAAGAAACAAACGCAATTCTTCCCGACCCTTTATCTACAACCATCTACTGATCCATCACTGGCAGATTATGGTCCCTTATCACCATCCGAGGATCTGAGGGTTTACTTTCCTATCATGCAATCTTGTACTGACCTCACTGTTTGGAACTCGTTCTCTACAAGGAACATGTAATCGTCCGGTAGTGATCGTATCATCGACTCACCTATCTTTGTGGGTCACTCTAGGGTAATGATCTTCAAATATATGAGTTCAGTTCCTGTCGACCCTTCGAAATGATCGCTGTGTCAACATCACAGTCCGAAGCTTTGACATTCCGAGATCTTCCCCTTGTGATACTACCGAGATGCCCATCTTGGTTGTGTACATTTTTCTTCTCTGTATGGATGGATTACCATCACTCAATCGATCATACGATGAAGTGCATCAAAACCTACAAATTGCGTATCTACCGCTGAAGTTGCAACTGATGTGTTGATGTAATTTCAGAACAGATGGAACGGGAGTTCTGCCCTCTCCTCCTGATGTGCGTTGCCTCATCAAAAAATTACGAGTCGCTGAAATTTTCAAATTCAGCTTCCATGCACAAGCTTCCCATCGGAGAGAAGTCTTTCACACCCTTTCCTAATACAGTGTATATTCAACTGCTACTTTAACGATTGACTTGCTTCAGCTATCAAGGTGCGCTGTTGAAGGAACATCATCAGAACTTGTATCACCTTCACAAGCGGATTCACGAGCAGAATAAGGTGAAAGTCCAACGCGAAACAAACTCAAAATTGTAGCCTTCAGAGAGACGGAAGAATAAGCACGACCACCGATCTCACCCCACCTATCTCAAGAGGAGTTATGAGGAGACAATAAAGGTGAATGACTTTATTCGGCACCACCTCAACATGTAACAGTCGCGAATCACAAGTCCGCCATCACCAAAGAGAGACACCGATGAGTTGAACTTTCTCCCTCTAGAAGCGGAGCCATTGTATCATCACGCCGTGCAAGAGATCGTAGAGAAGAGACTGTACAGAGACGAACAATACGATCTTCTATTCGAGAACTTGAGACGAGGGAGTGGGTATTCGAGTCATCTGATCGACGCCGTCATCTGGCGACTGAGGAGGGATTTTGAATACAGCCGATAGTCTGCTCAATTTATACATTCGTCCAGATGTGTGTTGATCGTGGAAGAAGCGACGTCCATGCAACATATCGGACAGGAGACTTTCTGTTGTCGTTGTTCAGATGATGATCATCATTAACTCTCATGCATCACCTCCTCCTTCATGCGGATCGTTTGCGTGGGTGCCGTCAGATCGATGATGTCTCTCCTGTCTCTATCTTCCCTTTTCTTTGTCTCTAGGTCTTTCTTCTCCTTCTTACACTCCTTCTTGTCTGCTCTCTTGGGTATCACATTCGTCTTCCCAATCTTCTCTTCTGTCTTCTCCTCCTCTCTCTTTTCCTCTTTTATCGGTTCTTTCTTCTGTCGAAACGTTAAACTATTTTCCTGTTGAAGACATCACCTCTCGTTTCACAAAATCTGTGATCAACCTCGTCTTTTCGTCCTTTTGATCTTCTCTCTTCCTCTTCTTTTCATCTTTTTGATCTTCTTTCTTTTTCTTCTTTTCAACTTTCTTCTCGATCTGATCGTCTCATCGGGATGAGCACGTGACGCGTCGACCTCACCTTCTTTGGTTCTCTGATCTTGACGTAATTGCCCCCACAATCTCTCTCGTGCTGAGACCACCATCTGTCTCTGTGAAATGTCAGATATACAGATTTGATGAGTGATGAAATTGAGTCTGTTGACCAATAAAGATGATCAACAAAACAATAAAAAATGAATCACTTGGGCCCAGGGTTTCGATTCATGGATCTCTTCAGAACGTAACCACATTTCCCCTGACATTTCCACCAGTGCGTACGATAATTGTTGACCTCGAGCGAGGTCAGGAGTTGGACGAAGTGATGATAGTCTTTCGAGGTACGTGAGAGATGATCGTCACCTCGTCGTGAAATGTGTGATAGATGGTGATGTGACTTCCTGCTTGTTTGTTTATCTTCGTCTCATCGTCAGAGCGGGTGAAGAGAGAATGACTCACTCTGTGCATGAGCGTCTGAAATTGTTCTCCGTGACCATCGCGATCGCGATTAGACACTGTGACGAAGAGGAATGCGTGTATCATTTCGTGCAGCAGTGTGTCGATCATGTCCTTCCTGGGTCTATATTTCAAGAGTGGCTCACTCAGTTTTATACTGCACATCCCTCCTCTTCCCTCATAGCAGCAGAGTCCAGCACACCTTCAAAACGTGAGCACCATAAGATCACACGCGACTCACAGTGTCATTCTCTTACTCCATTTGACCTCCACGGCGACTAATTTCGATTGAAAATAGAGTTGATCAAAGTGAACAAATAATGATTGGATGTCTGTGTCATATTCTTCGGTCTCATTTGTCAACTGGCTTGGTTGCTGTTGTTGCATCGAATACAAACTGAGAGAATCAGATATAGAAGGATCGGGACAGTCATCTCACAAATTGAGGTCATCTTCCTCTTGCAATAGTCTAGCTAACTGCTCGTCGTCATTGGACATGGACCTTCTGCTGTCACGCGATGGGTGATTGGCGCGTCCCTCCAATTGAGCCGTAGGCTTGTAGATGGGTAAAAGCCAAAATCTCACAACCACAGAGAAAGACAAACGCAGCGTACAACAAAGAGAAGTGAGATACAGACACGAACATCTATGGATTGTCTATCAAGTCATCAGATCGATTGGATATATTCATTTCAATCAATCGCGGAGGAGAGCAGTGAGCTCCTGGAGGAACGTCTGGTCCTTCTGTGCCTCCTTCTGGAAAGCCAACCAGCGACTGGCCGCTGCTGTCTCGTAGTTGATACCCAGCTTAGACATGTACTCTACAACTTGCTCCTGCATCGTCTTCAGTCATCGTCACTGATGAAGGGGTAATGCATTCACCTGTGTCTGCTCCTCTAAACCTTCATAGAAGATTGTGTTCTCGGGCAACATCGCGTCTTGGTTCTCGCTTGAGGGGAGGGCGGACCAGCCATCCTTGGTGATGGTCATGGTCATGATGTCAATGTTCTCATCGTCTCCGGCTTTACATTGGAGGATCCACTGTCTTCCATCTTGCTTCTACCGAGTGGGTCAGTGATGCAGGGTGATCGTGCGACGTGTCACCTTTCCAAAGTCGATGGCGACATCGAAGAGAGAGTAAGAGATGGTTCTCATCTCCTCTTGGTAACCATCTTTGGTGGAGATCAGAAGGAGATCAAATCGTCTTAGTCTCACCTGCACCCTCTTCGTCTTCACCCTCCTCAGCTTCACGAGCTGCGGGTACCTCTTCCTGTGCCATGAATTTGTGGAAGCGGAGGCCGACACTGCAATCCATCAGATCAAGATTGGGATGGTGAATGACCCACTTGACTCCTTCGATGGTTCTCTTGTATATGATGGTGTCACTCGTCTCGGACTCTAGCTCGTATGTGGTCAAGAAGCGCGTGGTACGGGCGGCGTCCTCTGAAGTCTGCAGAGCGGTGGAGATTTGGGAGTTGTTGTTCTCCAGTGCTTGTAAGAGGTTCTCCTTTGTTGTGTTGATCAGTGAGCCCTGCGATGGCTTCTGCATGGCCTTGCTCTTCTTCTCAGCTGATGGAAATCAGTTGGGAATGAAGATGGTATACGTACGCTTGACGAGGGATGAGATTCTCTCTTCATTGTCACTCTTCTTGGTGGTGAAAGTTCTCAGGGAGACGGGTCTGAGGTTTACAGCAGGTCTAATGGCGTTGGGTGTCTGTCTCGAGTTGATTTGAGCGACTCTGCGGAATACGGTGGAGGCCAACATCTTGATTATTTGATTGATGATGTGATTGTGTTCGGCTTCTGTCTCATTTCTCATAAATTTAAATTTGGCCGATTTTTCGAACATTATCGTCATGCACAATATCCAAGCGTCCTTCCCTTCTGAACTTCTATAAGACTGATCTGTTGCAGTGAACTATCGAGAGATGACACAACTCTTCGCTATGTCCATGCGGCCTTCATACATCGACACAGATGAAAGTCAGTCCATCACGGTGCATCGTGCACATCTATTGAAGACCCTGACACCATGCTGGGGAACCAATAAGAAGGTTCGGGTCTGTTCTGCTCATCAATCCACACGACGCCCTCTTGCATCAGAAATTGGAAGACCATGCCCACCCTCTCATCGTCCCACAGCAGTTCCTTTCTCTGTCACTCTCTCTCCAACTCAAAATTCTCACCTTCTTCACTTCGCTCTTTATGACCCACGATTTGTTCTGTGCCAACAGCATGACCATGGTGTGATCTCGATTCAACTCGAGAGGAACCGACTGGATCATCTTCTTTGACCCAACAGTGAGAAGCTGCAGACCGTCTCCTAAGACTTTCATCGACTTCGTTGCCCTCTCTATATCATCACTGGACACGATGAGATGTCATTCGATAATGATGGTAGATCACTTGGAGATCGACTGCGAATTCTTCCCACGTAGTTTTTCCAGGTATTTCTTCATGTCCTCCAATTGGATGAAGCCACCATTGCTGCTTCTAGTTCTAAGACAAACTGCAGGAGGATCAGGCAAGAACAGAAGGTACAGCTGTGTGATGTAGTGTGATTGATAGAGAATCGACTCACCATCTAAAATCTGTACACCGAGTTCGTAATAGAAGTTACCCACACCAAGCATCTCAGCCCAGAACCCCTTGTTTGCTGCAAATGTTAAGATTGATTGTATCAAATCATCATTGAACTCACACAGAAGCGGATCGACACCAATCTTCGAACACATTTCTGTGAAGTGTTGTCTAAACTCTGGATTCTTGTTGATCTCCTTCTTATGTTTTGTCGCAAACTTTTCCAGATGTTCTTTGAAGAGGTTGATCTGTTCAGTCATTTGGGCCATCTCTGCCTTCTGCAATTCGACGCCAACTGTTTGGAATGTCTTTTGAGCGGCCCTCTGGTTCTGTAGCCCAGCTATCCCTACACCCCTCCTCATGTTGCAATCGATATGGGGTGACGAGGAGGTGATGTGTCAGTCAGAGGAAAAATATTCAACATCATCGACAACAATAGAGATCTACTCTTTTATAGCTCCGTATCCAAATGTACTTGTGGGCTCCAGTCTATTCTTCTTCAACCTGTTGTAAATCCACCAAGTTGAACCGACGCCGAAGGCCGCGATGATGATGATCAGAGAGATCAAGAGTGGTAGCCACACTCGTGGGTCTCTGAGAAGATTCATTTGATTGAGGTTTTTGGTTTCAAGGAGCCCTTACCTGCACGAAGAAGTGGACATCATCACGGCATCACAACCTGGATTTTGTTCGCACGATAGCCTGCAGTCTTTCAGACGGTGCATGTATGTGAAACAATGATTAAGCTCACGCGGCATCCATATCCATACAAGATCCTCGATCCACCCCACAGAGACCTAGCATTACCGGGTTATCACAATACTTCCAAGCGCATCTTGGATGGCACGTTCTCGTGCATTCTTGAAACGTTTGATACTGTTGGCAATCATCCGCGGCTGTTGTTCCATTAGAGCGAGCCTCATCCGAGAACGCGCACCTTCACACACCCAAGAACCCCATACGAGGAATAGACAGAGGCATATTAATACTGTGTTGAACATCCCAGGCAGCCTTTGGTGGAACGGGAGCGACTTCGGAGCAGCTACAATCGACTTCTTTTATTTAGTCATTAAAATCCATTATCGACAGAATGACCACGGGTCTTAGCTTTGTCTATTTCACTAGTGCCTGCCGGTGAAGCAGACGATAGATTTACTACAGATGAACTTGAACGTTCAGTGGACGGGCGTTGAGAGAATCCGCCCAGCCAACTAAACGCTTCTAAAGGTTCGACATCTGAAGTGACATCTGAAGTGACAAGATCCAGACGCGACAAAAGCTGTTTGCGCTCGGTCCCTTATCCGAATACTGCAGTCACGTCAGGAAAGGTCGGTCAACATTTCCGGACATCCTTGGAATACCCGACCGCCATTCATTCACCATCCACAAAACCGCCATGAGCTCAAGAGTGAGTCTTCACATGAATGCATCTTGTATCCGATCTGATGTCGTCAGGCTATGATGCTGTGCGCTTTTGCGCTTCTCTGCGTGTTGTCCATCCACGCAGGAAAGTCCACCGAGTACAACTTTCAGAGACCTGAAGGTATTGACTTTAAGCATCGCATGAGCCTGACGCTCTCTCAGGCACTCGTACCTTCATGGTAGTACCTCCCTCCAAGTACAATCCCAGCCAGAAGTGGCCCATCACCCTCACTCTCCACGGTGTCGGTGGTCACATGGAGGACGCCTGGGGCGTTGCTGGTTACACTGAGAAGCACGGACACATCCTCGTCGGTCTGAAGGGAACACCGTCCAACATGCAGAGATTCAAGGGCTGGTTGGGATGGAACTCCGGATCCTGCTGCTTGGACAACCCCTCTGTCGATGATGTCGCATATGTGGAGGAGGTTATCAAGATGGTGGGAAGACATTTTCGATATGGATCCGATCTGATCTATTTTGGATGTCATATCATATTGACGATCGATAGGTCAAGGAGAAGTATTCTGTAGATGTCAACAGGATCTACGTCGCCGGTATGAGCAATGGAGGTATGATGGTGGAGACCCTCATGTGCAAGATCCCCGATTACTTCGCCGCCGCCGCATCTGTTGCCGGAGTTCTCGATGACAGACAGTGCGATGCTCAATTCAAGGGTAAGAGCATCAACTACCTCCACATGCACGGAAAGAAAGACACCACCGTCTCGTGGGCCGGAGCCCCAGCTGACTTCGAGGCCTGGGCCAAGAGATTAGAATGCCAGGAGACAAAGGTGCATCGTATCATCCGATGTCTCACTCACATCTCAATAGGAAACCAAGCCTTACAACAACGTCACCCTCAGCACTCGCACTCGCTGCAGAAACGGAGCCGTCGCCGAGTTCTTCCAAGTGGATTACATCGCTCACTCTTGGATCGACCTCGAGTCTCAGTACCTCTTCACCTTTTTGGATCGTTACACCAGAAAGAGCAACGAGACTGCCCCCACACACACCATTCACCACAACTCCACCTCTACATCCAGACCCACCGAGAGACCCAGGCCCACCGAGAGACCCACCGAACACGAGGGTAATCACACCAGACCCACCCACACCTGGCCCACCCGCACCAGACCCACTCGTCCCAGACCTACCGAGAGGCCCACCGTGAGACCCACTCACACCTTCCACGAGAATGCCACCACCGTTCGTCCCACCCACACTGTCCACGAGAACACCACCACTCACCGACCCACCACCTCCTCTACCTCTAGCACCCAGAGACCCACCACCTCTAGCCAGAGACCCACCACCTCTAGCACTCAGAGACCCACCACCTCCAGCACTCAGAGACCCACCACCTCTAGCACTCAGAGACCCACCACCTCTAGCACTCAGAGACCCACTACCTCCTCCGTAGCTCCCACCCACTCCACCGAGGCTCCCAAGCCCACCGGAGTCACCGGTAGCTTCAGCTCTGGCTCTGGAAACATTCACGTGGACTGGCAATCGTCCGGGGACAGCATCACCTTCACCGTGAAGGCGAAGACCAGCGGATGGGTCGCCGTAGGCCTCAACTCTCAACCCGAGATGAGGAACGCCGACATCTACACCGGAGTGGTCATCAACGGACAGGGCTCCCTCTTTGACTCTTACGTCACCGGACACTCGATGCCCCAGAATGACGATTCCTTCGGTGGAAGAAACGATGCCAAGTTGGTCTCTGCATCCGAGCAAAACGGTGAGATCACGATCATCATCATCATTATCATCATCGTGGACGATCGAAGACACGTCTTTACGATTGGGAAGAATCTGACGGATGTGTAGGATGGACCACTGTGACCTTCGAGAGAAAGTTGAACACTGGAGACAAATACGACTTCCAGCTGGGAGGAGGAAAGTCAGTGTACATCTTGATCGCCAAGGGAGACCAGGATGGAACCATCTCCAACGGAAAGCTCAGCTACAGAATGCACTCTGACTACGACGTCGCCCCCGTCGCTCGTATTTAAGAGAATAGATGCCTGCTATATTACTCTAATGCTTGTCATCTCGTTTCAACGTCTCGATCATTGACAGACGTCTCTAAGACTCGAAGGCAAATGTAGACGTCTACGTATGTCATCTTACCCTAACGAGGTGCGTGATGTGAGCTAGGCTACAGTACCGGGTAAACGGGTAAAATGCCCGTTTCAATCTTTTGAACAGGACGACATCACATCAGATCGAACGCGATGGAGCCCAACTTCAAGCACCTGTTACATTCTGGGTATTCTCACCCTACTCTCAGACTATGGCAAGAGGAGAGACCCCTCCTGGCACATCAACTCATGTATCCCATTTTCGTCTCTGATCGCACAGACTCCAAATTACATGAAATCAAGTGAGTCGTTATCATTACCTCTGAACTCTCCTCCGTCCTATATAACTACATTACTGATGTGATTGAAAGGTCTCTTCCAGAGCAGTACCAGATACCTGTTGATAAGTTGGTGGAGTTCATCGAGCCATTGGTCGCCAAAGGTCTCTCTTCCGTCATCGTCTTCGGAGTTCTGACACGTGACGATGTCCTGAAGAAGGACGAGACGGGACAGTGCGCTCTGCACGAGCAGTCACCCGCAACGAGGGGTGTAGCGGCTCTGAAGAAAGCCTTCCCTAAACTACTGATCGCCGCCGATGTTTGTCTCTGTGCTGTGAGTCTCTCGCTCATCTTTACACTGATTCTCCTGTCTATACTCCATCACCTCATGTTCTGTAACAATCCATATCTGAATGTTTGATAGTACACGAGCCACGGTCATTGCGGTATCTTGACACCAGAGGGCCACATCGATCACCAGAAGAGTATCGACATGATCGCAAAGGTGAAGATCCCATCATCATCCATCTCACTCTCCTCGAGGTCGCCCTGGCTTACGCAAAGGCCGGAGCTCACGTCGTAGCCCCTTCGGACATGATGGATGGACGCATCGCCTCCATCAAGTCTCTCTTGTACAAAGAAGGGTACGGAAACACCGTCGCTGTCATGAGCTACTCCTCTAAATTCGCCTCCGTCGCTTACGGTCCATTCCGTGATGCCGCATCATCCGCTCCATGTGATCCCTTTTTTTATTCACTTTTATTCTTTTCCCGCCATTCACATCTGACTCGACCTCACAGCTTTCGGTGATCGCAAGGCCTACCAACTTCCATCCGGTTCAAGAGGTCTCGCCGTGAGAGCTTCCGAGAGGGACGAAGAAGAAGGTGCCGACCTCCTCATGGTCAAACCTGCCGGCCCTTACCTCGACATCCTGCGAGATTTGAGAGAGAACTCGCGTCTACCCATCGCTTGCTATCACGTCTCCGGAGAGTACGCCATGCTGTGGCACGCCGCCAACGCGGGAGCGTTCGACTTGAAGGCAGCCGTCTTAGAGACATTGAGGGGCTTCAGGAGGGCAGGTGCCGACGTCATCCTGACTTACTACACGCCGAGACTGCTGGATTGGTTGAAAGAATAAAGAAGAAGGGTAGTTTATCAGAGTTCAGATTTGTGCACGGCGCCACATTTGAGAGTCAAATCTTTCGAAGTGAAGCGACTGTACGTGTTGTCAAACTTGAGAACGACCTGTTATTCATCAGTCACATCGTCTCCATCTCATTGTCCTGCATCACCTTGCCGTGGTTGCTGGGCTTGTCCATATCGGTGAAGGTGAAGACACCTCTGACCACCTCCTCTGATTCCTGCTTGAGTGGCTGTGCCACGGGATAACTCTCTCCCTCCGACACAAATTGTCCGGAAAAGATGATATTCTGTCTGGCGATCTACAACCCGTCACGACACCACCTCATCACCATCTCATCACCTTGAAAGACCACCACACTTGGCAGACGGGCTGCTCCGCCGTACCGTTGACCTCTATGACCACCTCCTTCTCAACACCGGCACCGACTCGTATGGCCTCCTCCTTCTCTTCCTTCTCTTCTAATCCCTGCACGAGAGCCTTATCTTCCTCTGCAATCTGGTTGACATAGCCCAGGCAGCCACCCTCGCAGGCACAGGTACCCCCTGCCTACGTCATCGGACGTTCCGAATTCTCCGCGAGATCTCTCACCGTATTCCACTGGAATGAATTCCTCTCCCAATCTCTCAACGAGAGTTTTCTTCACGCTCTTTCCACTTAGACAGAAGATCTTCTCTTGCGTGACGGGATCTAAGAGGGGTCGAATCATTCCATAGAGGGTGGGGAGGAGGGGAGGTGCGTTGACCATGTAGAAGGCACCCAGTGTCTCTGGGTAGTAATTCTGGTCAATGAAGGTGGTGATGCGGAACATGTAGAGCATGGAACGGTGACCCAAGTTCATTCCCTTCGTGTCCACGACGGTTGTCATCTTCTCGACGCGCGCGCCGCGAGCGCGGGAAGAGTTGTCCATGGCCTGTAGACATCTGGAGGGTGATGAGAGTGTGTCGATGGAAGGAGATCACCTCTCCATAAAGTGGATGTGACCGAGGGCGAGGACGTCAGAGTCGACTCGGGCGGCGAATTCACCTCCGTTGATGAGACCTGATGGAGATCAGCGGGGACGAATGGCGATGGAAGATGGATAAGACAGACCTGTTCTCTGGAGATAGACTGGTTGGCCGTTGCGATCGGGCTTGTGGATGTTGTGTGCGATGAAACTCTCGATGACATCGTCGAAGGGCATGGGATCCTGGCGAATGAGATCGTCCACACCGTATGATTCTCTAAAGTAGAGGTAGTTCATGAACATGTCGACTGTTTTGTTGAGATCTCTCTGTCTGGCTCTGCAGGAACGTCGAGTTAGGTGTGTCGAGGAGAGCCGATCTGACACACCTGAGGAATTTAAGACAGAGGGCATTAGACCAATTTTGGGGCTGAGTAGAAGGCGAATACCAGTTCATGTCGAGGTCGGGTTTACCTTGCCATTCCGTTTAGACATTAAGAGTAGATATCATTCAAACCTCTCGGATCGGGTGAGACCTTCACGTTGGTGAGATGCGTTCTCGCGTTATATACGTCTCTCCAATGCTTTCCTGGTTCAATAACACACTTCCATCCAGGTGTCGCCTTGATTCCCCCATCGGCTTTGATGCGTTCAGCGACCGTATCTCTGAATTGCTTGATCAACTGGCACAACATGAGCTTCCGCATTCTCATATCTTCGACGCTGCAATCACCTCCAGATCCTCGGGCGTCTGTTCGACCTCTTTGATGGTGTCGTCCCCTGCATAGTTCACCTGTGTGGGTCGGTTCGCGGGTTGCTGCATTTCGGCCTTTGAAGGGTTGATGACTCGCTGCCACGGAGGATTTGACAAGGCAAAGCGCAAACTTCGCAAGACCTTTAGGCCACCTGTCGGCTCACTCAGCGACAGCACCCGAGGAAGACGCGGTAGGTCTGTGACACTCCGGCCTATAGATCATTTCTGATCTTCTCTGAGAGGATGAAGCGTATCGAAGTGGATGATAATCCGTGAGAACAAAAAAATTCTCCAGTGATTCATCTGTGCACACAATCCATCGCTGGACAACTCTGGCGAGAGAGATTTAGGAAAGACCTGAAACGTTGGAAATTTGAAAATAAAACAAAAGGGTGATTCTATTTATAGTGTTTCGCCGGATGGTCCATTTGACACAATACCTCACAAGGGTCACATCTGATAATGAGCGAAGCAACTGCGCTCGATCTCGCACCTCTGACTTTGAACGGCATCCAGCAAGGGTTCACAACCCTTCAGAGCGCTTATAAGGACAGAAATTTGGATGCAACCGAACTATCTGAAATGCAGAAGGCAGTCGATGAGAACTCGGGAGCCAAGGCCTTCTTTGACTCTTCGAAGAAACTCGCCAAGACCTTGACCACCACCATTCTCGCTCGTTACTTCCCATCGGTCAAGATTCAAGCGAATGCTTCGTGAGCGATTCGAGAATGATGTCGAGTCGAATCTCACTCGTAGCGTAGACTCTCTGATCGTGTGTCTGCATTGAGCAGTAACTTCAAGACAAAGCCGAAGCCAGGATCAGCACGCTTGAGCTTCTTCCTCTCTCTCTATTTACCCTTCGAGAAGCAGGCCCTCGATAACACCGACACCTCTCTTCTCGTATCACTCGTCTTCCAGATCGCTCGTTACGCTCTCCCTCTCGTTGCCATTGGAGGTACATCACTCATCCTCTTTTCCCTCTACCTGTGAACGTCCACCACTCGTGTGACGTCATGCGATCTTTTCCATGATCCCATGCCTGATTACCTCCACAGGTGCAGACGCTCCCGCCACCGGAGATGCAGCACCAGCCAAGCCCACGACCGCCGCAGCCAAGCCGGCCGTCAAAGCCGCAACCAAAGCGGCGGCTCCCACTCCCAAAGCAGCCGCTCCAGCCACCAAGGCAGCCGCCCCTGCTGCGAAGCCCTCCACGGCTGCCCCTAAGGCAGCCCCCGTCAAGGCTGCTGCCAAGCCAGCACCTAAGGCTGCAGCTCCCCCTGCAAAGGCTGCGGCGGCTCCCGTGAAGGCAGCGACCACCGGGGCTAAAGCTCCGGCGAAGGCTGCAGCGGCTCCAGTCAAGGGAAGTAAGCAGGCGGCGGCACCCGTCAAGGCTGCGGCCAAGCCAGCGCCCAAGCCTGCAGCGAAGGAGGAGAAGAAGGAAGAGAAGGAGAAGGAAGAGGAGAAGGAGAAGGAAGAGGAGAAGGAGGAGAACAAGGAAGAGACGAACGGAAAGGAAGAAGCTGCCGAAGTTGAGACCAATGAGACCGAGGCTGAGCCAGAGGCTGAAGCAGGGGAGGCTGTCGATACGAACGGCCACGAGAACGGTGAAGAGACTAATGGTGGAGAGGAAGCTTCACCAGAGGAAGCTGGAGAAGAAGCTGGAGAAGAGGGAGCTGCAGAGGAAGCTTCCGGTGAAGCTGCCACAGAAGCGACGGAAGATGCTGCAGAAGAACCAGCTGCGGAAGAACCAGCCGCAGAGGAAGCAGAAGAGACGGCAGCGGAGGAGGCAGCAGAAGAGGCCGCACCAGAGGAGGATGAATAGATGTCTTGATTATGTGATTGGACCGATTTGGATGGTAATGTCAGGTCATTCGAGAGCAGGAAAATTGTGACGCATGCATGGGCTTTGGTCGTGTGTTCGCCTCCAGGAGATCGAAGAGAAAAAAATGCTGTTGTAGATAAAGGGGACGTTTTACGACCGTCACACATCATCATCATCATGGCGCTCTACATCTTCAAACCTCAAGAGACAGAAGTGAACCGTCTGTTACTCGAACAGAAGAAGAAGTCTCTGTCATACTATCCAGTGAAGGGAACTCTAGATCATGCAACCAAAGAACAGTTTCAGAGCGATCCTAAATACGCTGACTTCAACGTCGACGGATACAGAGTTTATCTTGGTCAGGGGAAACAGGTGACAGAGATGCCCATCATATCATCCATAATACTCAACGAATCAGATCTTCGACAGAGCTTGTGAGGGATTGAAAGCATGGAAACAATTTGAAATGGGATGGGTCGAACTATTCTATCCTGACACTCCCCTGCAAGGTGAGTCACATGCATCATATGTCTGCTAAATCCCAGTAGAAGGATCAGATGTCGTCATCTTGGCCAGAGTTGGAACCTACAATCTCAGTGCATGTCGAGTGGTCTACGTCATCGAAGAAGACACTCCACAGGTGACCTGATCGACCATCCTCCTCTAAATCTCGGCAGAGTCATCGCTTTGGCTTCGCTTACGGGACTTTAGAGATGCACGTTGAACGTGGAGAATCTAGATTCATCATAGAATGGGACAAAACCACAGATAGGGTGAGCCATCGACACGATGATCGCACCGGGTCTATATGAATGTTCACATGCATCAGGTGATCTATGATGTTCTGTCTTACTCCAATCACAACACGTGGTTCACAAAAGTGGCTGCACCTGTGGCAAGATACATCCAACAGATGTTCGGTGCAGAATCAGTGAAAGCACTGCAGAGATGGGTCAACGGTACGACACAAGTGCCAGAGACGATAAGTGGAGGTGAAGACATCACATGATCCACAATTGACATCATCAGATCACGTGGCTGTATCGATCGTGTGAGAGTTTCGTCCGTAACACAACGGAAAACTGGTCGTCTGAATAAAAGAAGACAATTGTACAAGATGATACATTTATTTTCTGCCCTGCCCGACGGCCATCTTTTGTCCGGTGATCTTCATCAAACCACCGCCCAGACTAATCATCACACCCTTTCCTCTTCCTCCTCCAAAGGCCTCTGCGAACGATGAAACCGTCGCTCATCTCCTCTTTCTCACCTTCTTCCTCTTCTTCTCTCGCGGCTGAGATGCCACTCAATGTCGTGAATGTGACCTCCTTTGATTTCGATGGGGAAGTGCTACCGGCGATTGTTTGAGCTCTGTTTCTGGATGTGTGGACGTCATCCACAGAACTGCTCTGGAGTCTGTGATTCTCCTTGACCTTCTTACCCGAATAGAGCAGGCCGTCGATCACATGGATGTTATCTAACACGATCTCGGGCTTCTTCAGAGTCAGACCGCGATGATGAATGATCGTCGCTCACTGCTTCTCCTTGGAGGACCTTCTTCAGATACGTGGAATGATTGGTGATATCGAAAGTACGACTTCCCGCCAATATCTGCCTCTCGATGGAATTCTGCATGTCCAGTATGGACTGATGATCCACCTCTCCTGCTTTTTCCAGGGCGAGACGCGCTGAACAGAGTTAGAGATTGTGATCAATGGACTCTCCTCACCCTTCCCCACTCCAATGTTGGAAGGAACACGCTTGCGAGTGCCGGCTGGCTCTGTCGTCGACAATTGTCCTGCATCGACCGGTCTGGTAACGTTCAGATCTGCCTCTCTTCACGTGTAAATAATGATTCTCACCTTTCATCCTCGTCTGAATTCTGGAATTCTTTGATGATGAGTTCCCTCCAGTACATGTGCAACTTCGCTGCCCAATCGACTTGCATCTGTATTTTCTCCAGAGCCTTCTTCTTCCTCGTTTTTTCGGCCTCAATCTTTACTCACGTCACAAACTGATAATGGTCGACTGATTAAAACTCACATGAGCCTGTAGATCGAACAACTGCTTCTTAACGATGTCACGTTCAGTCTTCGCCACAGTGATCTGATGGAGGAGATATTTCTTCTCTTCTTGTAAATTAGGAACGTCCTTCTTCTCTAGATTCCTTGGCTCAATCTCGGTGAGATCCACCGGTAACTCTTCCGGATCTCTATGTTCTGACATGATTCAGAATGCGGAGGACCTATCAGCTTCACCGTCTAATTGTTTGAAATAGTCTTCCAGGATGGCCATATGGATGCCGTACAGCTCTCTCTCCTTCTTTGTCTGCTCGTACTGAATCTGCAGGGAAACGATATCGTCCTCCTGTAGACATTCAACTCACATTCGAATGATGATTCACCTCTTCTCCTTCGTCAGATGGCTTCTCCTTCTCCTTGGTCACCGCAGAGTTGATTCTCCTCTTTGCGCTGAGAGGTGTTCTGGGCTTCCTCGGTGAATCCTTCCACAGGGATGAATCGTCGTCTAAAGTCTACCGCGAGTCAATCGGAGGAATTCGTGTTAGATCAAGTCACCTTCTCGTCACCTCCGTTGACGATGATGATCAGCCGCTCGAGCGATCGCAGATGCTTTCCTCTAAGCTCTTTGTAGATTTCAGTTCTCCTTAATTCTGATTCTAAAGCCATCATCTTCTCTCGGATTTGGTTTAGCTTCGTCTCGTTGACTTCGTTTGAGTAGTATTTCAGCTTCTGTGTGATATTGATCTGCCGCTCATCAGTCCTCCTTCAAGGTCCCGCAGCGATGGTGTGATGTCCTGCTTTACCTTATTCCTCTTGATATCGGATATCTGCTGCTGCATATGGTATTGCATGTTGACTAATCTCTCGATGTTCCTCTGTGTCTTATCGATCGCAATCTCCTTCTCCAGTCTCTCTTTGACGAAGATTCTGACCCTCTCTTCTAATATGCTCTTGTTCTCCGTGATGTTCACCAACTCTTCCTTTAACGTCTTCTCCTTCCGTATGAATGCACTCTTCTCCTTTTTGTAATTCGCAATCGATTCTTTCACGGCGACTGTCCTCGTTCAACAAGACATGGATGATGTTGGTGATGTTACCGTGTGCGGCAGTGATGTTGGCGAACTCTTCGGAGAGTAATTGCTTTCTCTTAACTTGAGGATTATCCTGCTGTCCCGTTCGCCCGGCGACGTGGTTTTTTAGGGTCGTTTCTATATCGGCCACGAGGTCTCCCACCTGGTACGAATTGAGTTCTTCCTTCTACACTCAAAGACATAGATCACCTCCTTCATGACGTCGTTGATCTCTGAAGCCTCAGGCTTGGGTATGTCATCCTCCACTGTTATTGATGGTGATCCTGGCTCTTCCGATTGTCGCTTTCGGTTCAGCAGTTTCTCCTGCAGATTCACATCTTTTCCATCGTTCACCAGAGAGCTGTAAGACCTATCCGCCAGGACCTTGGGAAGGATTTGAAAGATCGTTTCGTCTTCCTATCTTCGTCTCACGATCACCGTATCCCCTGCACACTCACCCCCACTCCTCTCAATGTGTATCGACCCAACGCTTGGATCTTGTAGGTGGTGCTCAACTCTGGCGTGGCGGTGAATTGCCTTCCCAATCTCTCTCCCTGTCACCGTTAATCCCTCCCACGCTTGGCTTGGCTCACCGTGAGGATCTGTCCACCGTGGGCTAATCCAGCGATACGCGCAGTCTTGTTTACGTCTGGACCAAAATAATCCACCCTCCTTGTCACGGGGTGGATCTTCACTTCAGGGTATCCCATGTGAAATCCCATTCTGACTCTAGCTCCACGAAATAAGATTCTACCATCGGGCGAAAGCTGAAGAAGTTGAGAGCGGACTGTCTTCAACCTCTCACCTTCTTGGAGCACTTGTCCCACGCTAACAACTTTTCCGGCCAGGAAGCCATGAGGAGCGCCTCTTGAACTAGATGACACCATCTTAAACAATCGAGAGGGCTACTGAAAGCTGCCATGAAAATCTCTGCTTCTGATTTCACCTTCGTACTTCAGCTGTGCGCAGAAGCTGATGGATCACCTCATACCCTCCTGTCAAAAGGAGTTGATCTCTCAGGATCTTATTATAGATCTCGATGACGAGAATCATCACTTCCGAAAAGTTTTCCCACAAGATGACTGCGTCCTCTATATCGCAGAACGCCACAGTCACCTTCCATCAGATGAGATTCACCATCATCATTATCAGTCACCTCTCCCGTCGGGTGATACGATCCTACTGCTGCCGAATCATTTTCAGTTTTGGTGGGAAGGGGTTTGAATTTAGAAGACTCCGAACGCTCCAATTGGGAAGCAAGCGAGACCATTTCAGAGTGGACGTTCGACAGATAATTCTCCAGAGCAACCTGCGCTTCGTTCATCAGCTCGATCTCTGCTTCCATTCCGGTTGTCTGTCTCTGCAGTGTGTCCATCTCTTCCTGTATCTGCCGAGAGTGAGGGAGAGATAGAAGACATATCCTTGCCTCGCTGGCTTGAGCTTTCGTGTGAAATAAAGTCGTCTGATTCTCCTGCTTCAGCCCTCGGACATAACCAGCCAGCTCTGTTGTCTCTCGTTGTGCGGAGTTGAGCTTGATCTCGAAGGCTCTGTTTCTCGCGTCGATAGATGTTAATTCATTGGTGGCCATGTTTAATGTTTGCTCCGTCTCTGCTTTGTCGCTCTTCGTGAACGATCAGACATGGTGTACTGGTGTGGTATTGGGCTCACCAGTACAGTTGCATTCTCTGCTTGCTCTGTTTCTCTCTCAAAGGTGAGTTTTCGATCGAAAAAGTCCACGCTGATGCGGTTCTTATTGATGAAAAGACTCAGGTCAGATAACCTCCTCTCCTACAGGATGTTTGGTATCACGTAGGAACACACTTCTCACCTCTTCGTGAATATTGGCGGATAATACAGACCGTTGATCCTGCGCCTTTGATAATCTCTCATCTAGCTCTTTCACTCGCTTCTTTAATAATTCTAGGTGTTGCTGGTTCTCGATTTTCTCTGACAAATACTTCTCGTATAGAGAATAGGACACTCCTCCTGATTCTCTTGTAGTGTGTTCATGTGTGGGAGATGACGATCGCGCGGATAGATCCACCGGTTCTAATCGAACGTTCGGTGGTAGCTCACTGGTAAACGTAGAGTCAAACGATTGGGCGTGATTGACCCTCCGATCTGGCTGCCTTCGACTGAAAATAGGCGATTGGAGCCTGACTCTTCGCTCTCCATCTACAGACATCACCTCTGGACGAGGTGAGGCGAGGTGATGTGATCTATTTATACTGTCCATTTCAGACAGGCGACTGAAGGGTGTCGGTCGGAAAAAATTTCGTTCACAAACATTCAACCGCATCTTTTCCGCGATGAGGTTCTATCTGGTGATCTTACTCTTCTGTGCAGTATTGAGTGATGTCGTTTCACCCGGTGACGAGAGAGTGCCTTATACTTTGAGTCTGAATGACATTGGACTGGGAGAAACCATCCTCCCAACTCAGGTGACACTGCCAATTATCATTGAATGTCTAAGTTATCGATAGACGTTACAATATTCTCTAAATGTACAACCCATCGTGCGTCCTGAAATGGCCAATGCGTCAGTGATGACCCTCCCCCTCTTCGTAGAGATTGGCCCGTGCAGCTCTAACTTCTATTTCAGTGGACTGGCCACCGTGTGAGTGATCTCCATTCGCAATTCGCATTTAACGGCGATTGACACTCGATTCAGGGGAGGGCGAGATTTCACTCACAACAATGTCACACAGTATAATGACCTGACAGTCTTTCCACTGAGAGTCAAGGTTCCCATTATCGACGGTAAAGCCGATCCATTTGTCTATCACATCAACGTGACTTCTGTGAAATCTCAATTCACTACTGCCAAATACACCATCAGAGCTTGGTCCTGGAACTCCACAGGTGCATCCATGATTGTAAAGACATTGTCTGATCTACTGAAGAATACATCACTGGTGGAGTAGACAGACCTGGTACGTGTGGAACTCTCGTCCCTTCTTATGACCCAGACACATACATCACTGAGGTGATCTGATTCACCCCTCATCATCATCTCATCATCTCGCAGGTGTCCGTCGCCTTCGCTTATACACGAAGGATTCCAGGAATCAGTTATTTCCTCTGCTCGGCTCCCACACCTCAAGACCTCTATAAGATGAAGTTATCTCAACCCTCAAACACTTCATCTGTCACCTGTTACAATGTACCTGCTGGTGAGTCGTGTTGACGAGATTTCACACGATGGCTATGACATCATGAACAATTGATTTGAATTTAATCATCGTCCAATATTGAATTTCATCAGGTCTATCTGATCAGATCGAGTCAACTGCCCCGTTACCGCAACGTCACACGGCAGTTACCGTGATCGCCCTGCGTGGAAACTCCACGACGAGATATCAAGTCCTCAATTTTGGTGAGCGAGAGAACACTTCCCAATGTTTCTCTTCTGACAGATTCTCCATCAGATCGTGGAGCCATTCCCATTGCAGCGAAGACGATCAAGGAATTGTTCATCTGCATCATCATCGTCATCACTGTGGCCGCCTACCTCTTCATATTGGGTCACAGCATTAAGAACTATCACATCATGAAGGTGAGCTCTGTTTGTGTCCTCGTTGGTCTGATCGATGTAGCCGGGCCGCATCTTACGTATGAAGATGAGATCATTTGTCATTCCGATCGATCTCAAGGGTGATGCATCTCATTATTTGTGATGATGTTAACAATCGGCAGGATCGAGATATGTGTTGATGGGTGGTAGTGTCCTTCATTTTATTGCCTCTTTTGCTACGGCCATGTTGGGACCTCTCTGTGTCATCTTCATCGTCACACCTCTCATCGGTCTCATCGCCAGCATCTTGTATAGCTCTCTGTTGGTCTTCATCGTATCCTCCAACTGTTACATCAGCTCCACATTATCCTTGACCATTTCAGTATCAATTCTTCTCTCTCGTTTGCATTGGTTTCGCCCTCCAACATCTCATTCTCAATGCGTTTCAACTCTGTGGCAGTTACGCCCACGTCTACGAGAACAGCTACGTAACATGCGAGAGTCTCACCGTCGTTGGCTCCGTCCTCTACGTCATCGCAGCCCTGACTGTCCTCTTCCTTCAACTCACCGCCCACCTCTTCAACATCAAACTCCTGCGTTACAAGGCCTGGCTCCAGCAACAAGACTCCATCATGCAGAGCTCGGGGACAGATTCTCAACTGCACTTCTACTGAACATAAACGCTGTCTGTGGAAGCACCTTCCATCATATCATCCCCGAACTTCTTGCTCCTGACCGAACCTCACAGCTCCTCTTAGATGTCTCACGTGACCTCCCGAACTCGCTTGGGAGCACATTTCCGCCGTTTTCGTTCGGGCAGAGAAGTTGACTTCACGGGCGAGAATGCACTTCTCGTTTCCGAAGAGCAAAATGGATCTCGATCTGTGGGGAGTGGAAGCTCGAGCTTCGGGCCAAGAGCAGTAGAGATTCGGGCTCAGTAGTTGTGTCTCTTAAGATGTAGAGGCTGAGTGGGTCAGTTTCTGAAGAGAGAAGAGCGAAAGAAGTTGATGATGATGTCTGAAGAGAGGGAGAGCGTCGAGATGATGGAGGTGAGGAGAGAAACAGAGGGAGGTTGGCTGATCGAGTGCAGTTGCAGAGACAATGCGAAGAAGTCAGGAGGACACTGAACAGTTTAGCCACACGGGCCGGCACAGATGCCGAAGCACTCTGCAGTCTCTCTATGCTATCACACGATCTGAATGAACTGGAGTCACACATGCGAACTCTGTCCAACAACACATTACCCATGAGAGCTACACCAGATCAACATCCAGTTGGCCAACCATCCACACCATCAACCGCACACACATCGGTCCTGCGAAAGACCATGAAGTCATCACGACGACACAGAAGACCAGAATCACACGTAACGAGATCATACAAGAGGTCGAGATCAATTTCGAGAAGATGTCAAGCTTGTGGAGAGACTCCCAACAGCGAAGAACGAATTTCTAGCATCATCTGCAATCCTTGCAGCGTACAGTTAGCTGGCATGGCCCTCATGCTTATTCACACCAAGACCGATTCCCCCTCTCAATCGCGGTAATGTTCATTCCTGGCATTTCATTGGAAGAGTGTACATAATGAATCGAACCGTTTTTGTATTTAGACGAGTCACTCTTCTCGTGCAATTACGCGTTGTCTGTAGATGGAGATGCCATCTCAAAAGATGTATTCCCAGCTGCTTCCATCGTTGGGTTGCATGTTACCCACGATCAATAGGATGAGATCGACTAACCACCATACGAGGCAGCCACCGACACTGAGGAGCTTACCGACACCCATACAAGTGAATCCCAGGTAGAACCGATCGGCCCCACAGATTCCAAGGAAGAGAGACAAGAGCAGAGCTGTTGGAAACCTGAGTCCACTGTATCTGTGCGAGTTGAGTTCGTGTCGTAGCATTTCGTTGTGATTCACTTCATGCATGTGAATGGTTTCAGAGTGATGGGTGGCCCACAACAAGTGATGCCCGGAAGAGGTGTGCATGGGATCATCGCAATGACGGGTGCCTCTCCCACTTTATATCCGTATTTTGGACAACCATATGAGGTCGTAGAATCATAATCATACGAGCAATTCAGAAACTCAAACGGTCTGGGTCAATGAGAAAACAAACGGTATTGGATACTCACAGTGCATCGCATGAGACGAGGGGTGTATTTACATCTGTGCTGTTGCAAGAACAGACAGAGCAGGAGCTATCGCATGATGATTGTGCTGAGGATAAATATACAAGAGTAAATAAGAAGATAGCCGTCTGTTTCATCATTCGTGGTGTGACCTGATTGATGTCTCCGATCATCATTTCACCGAAGCTATACTCAACATTAAAATGAATAAATGTTCATACTTTATCGTGTCTCTTCTTGCCTCTTAAATCCTCCAAGCGGCATGCGAAAATCAGAGTAAGCATTGGCAGGTCATCCGATGACGCCATTGGTTGTAGGCATTTTCGTACAAATTGCATATCACCAAAGACGAAAAGGTTATTTAAGGGGTCGCTTCTGGGTAGTTTTACACCAATAACCGCACCGTGGTGCGGCTTCGACAGACACAGATACAGACACAGATACAGAGATGGAAAGAGGAGGAACAGGAGGAGGAAGCGCCACAGAGCGCCCCTATCTTGATAGAGGGGTACACTGATATGAAGAGGCTCCCTTTCCTTGGGCGCCCTTTCCTCATAACGCCCACTCCACTGTCACGGGTCCTCCATCGTTCCATATTCATTGCGATGGTTGCCTCCAATCCATCTTCCAATGCGGCCCGCCGGTGCGGGTGTGTCACGCGCGGTCGAATCGTACTCAACTTGAGATGCGTCAGGATGACACCTTTGTGTGGGATAGGGAGCCATGGAAGAAGAGACGATTGAAAAGCAGATTTTCATTATACCACAAGCACCCGGTTGCAAGAGCGACTCGTCGACGTCGACGACTCATACAACCACCCAGGTCACGCAGCCACACCGTTTCAATTACTCGTATGGATATTTCGCGGCTGCTCTGCAACTCTACCATCGCTGCACAGGGCAGCGCGGGGACACAAGAGCCATCCATAGAACAGAGAAGCATCCCACCCACGGAGGAAGGATCAGAGGGAGAAGAACATCAAGATGGTTTCTTGTATCAGTCAAAGTTCACCATCACGGTCCCTATTGTCAAGACACGTTTGAGGAGTCGTCAAGCATTGCCACAAGAACAGAGAGAGATATTGGAGGCACTCTATCGTTCCTGTCCTTATCCTTCCCTCACGGTCAGGAGGGAGCTGGCTGAGGCATTCAACATCACACCACGCAAAGTACAAATATGGTTTCAGAACAGACGCGCCAAGCACAAGGGATCCGAAAGCTCTTCATGAGAGCTGAGCGATGCACAAAGTGACACGTCTTCAGTCAAAGTGTAGCGACAGCCCTAAGAAGACCTCAAGCATCATCATACTCGCTCGAACAACTGTAGATAAAAGAATTTCGTATGATGCGTCATAATTTTTCCCACCACCAACATGCAAAAGAGTGTTCGAATCGGTTGTCATTCCGCCTTCTGGGGTGATAGCGTCGAAGGTGAGAGGGATGGAATGCGAGAACCTGAAAATGGAATACAGCGGCTCGACAGCTCGTAGAACATGGAGGACATTTGGATTATCTCGTTAGTGATTACCTCGCTGAGATCACGATGTGCATTTTGGCTCGCTCGAAGAAAAAGGTTCTTGGGGTTGACATCAACATCCATCACTGATAATCGAGCAGGCTAGAGGAGGCGCCGGCGACGGTGGTTTCGTTCAAGAATTCGTCGATTATGTCTGGCGTCCTCTGATGAAACCTCTGCTCGACCGCAACATCAAAGTCATCACCAACGCAGGAGGTAAACATCTTATCGAAATGATCCATCTTTTGCATCTCATGATGGAAATCACGTCACGATGCTTGGGCTATCAGTTCTCATTATAGTCTCAAATCTGATTCATCACATAGGAATGAATCCAAAGGCACTGAAAGAAGCGATCGAAAAAGCCACCGCAGACGCAGGCCTTCCCGTCCCAAAGATCGCCGCGGTAGTCGGTGAGATTGGGACTGGCTCGTTGTAGATGACAGAGACAGGTGACGACATATCAGAGAGGTTGGCTGATCTGAGGGGAGAGAACGCATTAAAGACTTTTCAAGTGGGAGGTGAAGAAGAGAAGTTGTGGGATGAATCCAAGTTGGTGATGAGTGCCAACGCATACATCGGGGCATTTCCCATCGCTCAAGCTCTAGAAGACGGTGCTCAGGTAAACATCACCATCACATCGTCTCATCATCGATCTCCATCCTCTCATCGTCTCATCGTCTGACACATGGATATCATTCTTCATCTACATCGTTGTAGATCTGAATCCTCTACAGGTTGTTGTAACGGGTAGATGTGTCGACAGTGCCATCGTATTGGGCCCTCTCATTCACGAATACGGATGGAAGGAGGAACAATATGATCTCCTCTCTTCCGGCAGTTTAGCCGGCCACATCATAGAAGTGAGATACACGGGAGAGCGTTGTAGATGGATGACATCACCAGTGTGGTTGCCAAGCGACCGGCGGAAATTTCACGGATTGGCGGGAATCACTGAAGGGAGGCTGGGATAACGTGAGATTTCTACGAGTTTTCCGTGAGATTCACACCGTACAGGTCGGTTTTCCCATCGTAGAATGTGCCGCTGACGGCAGTTTCATCGTGACGAAACCGGAGAAAACTGGAGGAATCGTCACCGTGGCAACTGTCTGCGAGCAGCTGCTGTACGAGATCGGTCGGAAATTTCACGTAGATTTCCCCTGACTCGAGCAGGTGACCCCGCTGCGTACATCCTTCCCGACGTCACATGCGATTGGTCGAACGTCATCGTGGAGCAACAGGTTCCATCATCGGGTGGAGCCGGACGCGTCTCTGTCCGCGGTGCCAAGGGAAGATCACCCACAGATACGTACAAGGTGATCCCCCTCTTGTCCATGTGACATCAACCATTTTACGCTGATGTCACATCGAAAAAATTGACGCCGGGAGCAGGTATCGATCACGTCTGTGGATGGATTCAGAATGAACGCCACTCTCATGATTGGGGGTGAATCTGCGGCAGAGAAGGCGGAGGCCGTTGGAAGGGCCATCTTGAACCGAGCCTCGAATATTCTAAAGAGGAGGAAGATGCCACCCTTCACCCACACGTCCGTCGAAGCATTGGGATCTGAACACAGTGAGTCCGTCGCATTCGCACGAGACTGAAACCCGCGAAAGCGTACGGCCCACACTCTGCCGCTCGACAGTCGAGAGAGGTGAGTTGTAGATGGTACAAGTCACGTGACCATTGTAGGTGCTGATGAGGATCGCGGCGAGACACGAGGATGCGAAGGCTCTCGCTTTCTTAGCGCGGGAAATTGCACCTTCAGCGACCTCCATGGCACCCGGAATCACTGGAGACGCGGGAAGACCGAGGCGAGCGGATTTGAAATTTGAATCTGGCGCCTGACGGCCTCCAAGTGCTTCTCCGGTCATCTTGTTCAGTTCTTGCCTCGTGCCGAGAGAGAAGGTGGAGATCACCATCTACAACGGTGATTCGAAGCGAAATTTCGAGGAGAAGAAGAGGCAGCAGACATCAGGTTGCAACTGCTGCGGACCTCAGTGCACCTGTCAAGCTTGCAAGTGGGTATCATGTGATGATGCATCCTGATGACATCATCAGGAACAAGAAGTTACCTTCTCCCACCTACGTAACTCTTAAGGGAGACCAAATGGTTCAAGTTCCTCTCTTACGTCTCTGCTACGCTCGATCCGGTGATAAGGTGCGGTCCAAATGATTTTAAAGTGAATTTATTCTTTTTCAGGGAGATCTATGCAACGTTGGAGTCATCGCGAGATCACCCAACATCTATCCCTTCCTCCTCTCTTTTCTCACACAAGAGAGAGTCACCAGCCACTTTCAACATCTCGTGCAGGGAAAGATAACGCGCTACCCTCTACCTGGAATCTCTGCGCTTAACTTTGTCATGACGAGAGCTTTGGGAGGTGATGATCGGACGTGATGGGATGAGATGATGACGACAAACAGGTGGAGGAGTGTCCTCTCTTCGAATCGATCGACAGGGAAAGACATACGGTCAGATGATGTTGGCGATGATCGCGACAGTCCCTCAATCTCTTCTTCCCCCCACACCCCGTCTGTAAAATGGAAATAAATCACAGTTCTTTATGTTCCACTCTGAATTGAACGGGCGTATCACGGTCCGGTGTATCTTCGTTGATATCTCTTGGATCCTCCATCGATGTCATCTGATTGGCATCAGGAGATCTCGTTTCCATCAGGGAATCGGATGTCTTTGATTTCTTGTTTGGTGGGTGTCTCCCTGCCTCATCACTCGTTCTCGCCTTCTTCGTTCGATGGAAAACAAAATTCTGCAGATATGTCCTCAAGTGCTTGGGACAGCAGAAGTAATGCTTCGTCTCTCCTTCCATGATGCACAGGAGATGGTTGCCTCTCGCGGAACAAACGGGGGCTCTATCTAAGAGGGTGGAATCTTTCAACGCAGGTGGTCTGCGGAAGGTGATACCTTCGCAGATTCTCTCCTTGTCGGTGTCTGTGTTGGTATCTTCCTCATCATGACTGTAGAAGTGTCGGCACACGAAGATGCATTCGAAGAAGGCACCTCACAGGATGATCTCCTGCCTCTGTGATCTCGTCCATCTCTTGTTGGATGAATGCTTCTCTGAAAAGATCATGAGATGAAGGCGATCCGCATTGTCCGCTCACATCTGAGTCGCCTCAACGTCATCATTCCAGTGTCCCTGTCTACACACGACAACTACTCTGTATCTTCCGATGTAGATGAAAGGTGTGAGTACCTGTGAAGGTGTCCTCCTTCTCCCGCAGGAGATGCAAGCCTTGCCGGTCAACAATTGAGTCCGATCGGGTACCGTCGTTGAGTGAATGATAGTCTGCGTCGTTGGAGTCGTTGGAGGTATAGTCACAGAAGGTGCAGGTTGCTGACGATTGTGGTTGTGATTGATGGTTATGTGAGGTACGGGTGAGGGAGGCTGCGGTGCTCCGTAACCAGCGACACCTGATGTTTTCAGATGCGAAATAATCGTAAGATCATACACTACCTGAGCCGTTACACCAACATCTGATCTGTATGCCACAATCGCTCGCAGTTCGGCTGAGACACTCTGGAATATGTTTAAAGCTCTGAAGAAGTGGGAGTTCATCTCCACAAAAAGGACAGGTGAACTTGGCCTTATTCATCTTACTAGCATGTGACCGTTGAATTTATTGAACGAACGCCATTCTGACAGTATCGTCTACAGTGCAACCTTATATTCCATGTACACAGCACATTGTGCTCTATACGATGGTATCTGATGTGGAGGTATCGAGGTGCGTCAGTGAAGACGGACGTTTTATTCTGAAGAATTTAATCTCAACTGAGAATCTGAATTTCAGGTCACGTGCGTCGTCACAAATCGTCATCGAATCATCACATCAAGATGAACAGCGAGACTCTAAACCAATTGGTGAAAGAGGGTGCGCATATTGAGTAGTTTCTGTCACCACTGACAAATTTCTATAGGCGTTGAAGAAAGGGTGACGGTGAACCAAAGAGCTCTCATCGACAAATTGTTAGCAAGATACAAAGGACACTTCACAGTATTTCGAGAGCTCATACAAAATGCAGACGATGCCAAAGCCAAGACCATCCGAGTGCGTCTTACGCACGACGAGCAACACGGTACACATACCGTTACATTTACCTCGCTGAACTTTCCAGGTCGCAGTGTGATCGTCGAAAATGATGGAATGGCTCTCACTCAGAATGACTGGAATCGACTGATTCGCATCGCCGAAGGAAACCCAAACGAAGAGGCCACTGGCTGTTTTGGAGTGGGATTCTACTCTGTCTTCTCCATCACAGAACATCCCATCATCCAATCGAAAGGGACGACGCTGGCCTTCGTGTGGGACAAGGACCAGTTGACGACATTTAAGAGAGAAGTGAGTTTAGTTGAATACTTAAAACACTTCAATGATACTCGATCATCTCACGATGTCTCAGAATGAAGAGGGTGATCGCAATGGATGGACGATATTCAACTTACCTATCAGAGACAAGAATCTCATCATCGACCCCTTCGATCTGACAAAGTATCTGTGCCAGACGCTCTCCTTCACCAACAACCTCACCCGAATCGACGTCTATCAAGACGACAACCTCATGTATTCCACGACGAAAGAGGTAAGACATCCAGAGTCCATCATGCTGACGTTCCTCTCAGATCATCCACTCTTCATCCTCTCTGATGGACAACCTGAACCGAAAGGTCTATTCAACCGAGAAATTATTAAAGTTGAACTCGCTCGTGCGTCATCGCGTTAGATTCTCTGCTAAGGATCACACGAAGGAAGGAGAGGGCTACTCGACTGAGGTGAGATGACGAATGGGTGAGAGAGGAGCTGAAGGGAGGATAGGTCGAGCAATTGGAGGCGAAAGTGAACGTGACGTTGGACGAAGGATTAGAGAACCAGATGATTCGTATCTTGGGAAAAAGGTGTGTCTCCATCGATCACCTCATGATGATCATCTCGATGCGATGATGATGATCGAGCTAACAACGGTTTGAAAGATTTCCTGAAGAGAGTAAGATCCGCCTGATATTCGATGGACAACAGATGGAGTCATCTACAATAGAAGAACAAGAGAGAGAAGAGAAGAGAGGAGAGGACGATTGGAGCGAGGGAGAAGAAGTGAAACCGGAAGAGAATTCGAAGAAAACTCCCAGAGAACTCCTCTCCGAGATATCACCCTACCCCAATCGAGGTCGAATTTTCATCGGATTTTCATCTCACCAGACCACCGGTAGTGGCTACCACTTGGCCGCACAATTCATCCCCACCGTGGAGAGAGAGAACGTAGATTTCAACGACTTCTACTTCAAGAGGTGGAATTCTGACGTCATCACGATGGCAGGCCAGATAGCTAGAATCCATTACGATGAAGTCATGGGGAAGCCGCAGCCAGTAGTGAACAAGAGTCAGAAGAAGAAGGTGAGGGGATCGTCGTGCGTAACGTACGTATTGAACGGAGACGCAGAATCGGTCTCAGCTCCAGCCACCCGTGGAGAAGAAGGAGATGACCGATGACGAGATATCGCGACGCCGGCGTGTGATGTCTTCATGCTCTCTCTCTCGTAGTTCTCCCGCAACAGAAGTTTCTACCCTCTTGGCCGCGTCGTTCTACAACGCGCCAGACGGAAGACCGCTCTACGTACTGGCCGTACCCCCATCTAAACCGGGAATTTTCCAAGTATTTTCCAGCAGAGAGATCTTCATGCCTCTGTACGGTCTCGAAAGATTTCACTTCATTTCAGTTGCCATGGCGCCTGCCTTCGCTACCAATCGATCCAGTAGAATCCCAGGAAACAGACAAGTTCCGTGGAATAATGTCGACATTTTCGCTGAATCGTGGCAGGTCGTCCGATTCTATGACGAACTGAAGGAGAGGAAGGAGATCAAAGTATTGGGCATGAAAGATATGATATCTCAACTGGACGATACGATATTGAACGAGAGTCAATTGGGAGAATTACTGTCGTGGTGGATCACAAACTACAACGCGTCAAAAAAAATGGCGGGAAATTTATCTGCAGATATCAAATCGACGCGCGATCGATTCGTGAAATGTGTACGCTTCTCTTCATCGGGTGAAATTTCATTCACATTTCTATGTGTACATTTACGACGATCAGGTATAACGACATGTCTGAACGACGTGAGATATCACGACGTCCATCCCAGCTTGGACGTTGAGATATCAGTCCCACAGGACACACTACCTCGCGTGGTGTCCCAACGCTTCGGTGAAAAGTCAGTCTTAGAGTCTGCACCTCTCCAGCTGAAGCCCCTTCCCCTGTTCGAATGGTTCTCGAATCTATTGGTGACAACTACATTTGGTTCGACGTGTCTCACGATGTTCAGCCACAGCTGGAAGCCATGGAGAACATGGATGTATGTGTCAACGCCATCGCACACGTGTCCACTAAGTGGAACAAATTGAATCCAAACGAAAAGAGATCGGTGAATGGATTGTAAGAAGGGAATAGACGTCTCACGTGTAGACAGATCGTGTCTCTCGCTGAAGACCACAAGATCATTCCTACGAAATTCTCAACTTTTGATTACCCGAAGAAAGTCTATTTGCCTCAGAATCAAATCTCCTTCGATGATTTACCCGAAGCTCACGAATCGTTACACTCCCAGATCTCCACGAAATTTCTCAAAGAATTGGGACTCAGGTGACACATTTCGATGAGATTTCATCCTACAGTACGTGATACCGTTGTAGATCAGCTCCGGACGCCAAGTTCGTCCTATCAAAGATGGGAGGACCAAATCATTGGGACTCCAGGGGTGCCATCCAATTTCTCATGCAGCAGGAGGCCTCCTTAGACGAACAAGACTGGTCCACCCTTCGATCATCATCCATCTTACCCTCCACACGTGAGAGAGAACACATTCAATCGTGGTGTCTGACCAAATAGATGGAAAGAAGTTGGTAACCGCGAGCGAGCTCCTCTTGCCCGCGAAAAACGGAGAATTCGAAGGTGAACAAGTGTAGAGAGAAAAGAGACGCGTGTGACACCTCCACGTAGGTATGGATGTCCCCATGATATCGTGGAAAGACATCACATCGGGTGAATCTGCATTTTTACAGAGGATGGGAATGAGAGACAGTCCAAATCTCAATGTTCTATTGAAATTGTGCACGAGGAAAGATGGAAAGGCTTTCGATTACCTACTCAACCAATTCGACTCGTTGTACAAGGTACGTCAGACGACAAGGCTGATGATGTTGATCGATGCATAGAAAGACTACAAGAATCAGAAGAAGGAGAATCTACCGGCTTTCGTTCCCACCATCAACGGGGTGATCATTCTCACGATTTTCTCACTTTCAGAGATTGACGTGAAAAGTCACTGGCGAAACCGGAAGAATGCTTCTGGGGCTCCGTGAAGAGATTTTCCGACGTAGAGATGGAGACCCTGTGTAACTACCTTGGTGTGTGGCCCGTCAGCAAGGAATATTCTTCCAGGGTGGCACGATTGGGAGTCGGTCAGAATCCACATCCATCCGTAGTGGTCACCCGGTGACGATCTACATCGTTGTAGACGGTCTTAACGGAGACAGATTGACGAAAAATCCGGCACCCTTCGTCATCGCCAAGTTGGTCTTCGATTACGCTTCCACGTTTCAGGGAAATTTCACGCACTCTGACTGGAAGGTTCTATCGAGTCATCCCATCATCCCTCCGTATCCCAATACCAGAGGAGGGTTCCTCTTACCTCATCAGGTGATGAGATGAACGTCATCATCACCTGCACACACGTCATGAGACGTACGATACGTTCGTGAGATCGTGACGTCATGTTGATTCGGGTAGGTTATCGTCGGGGGAGATGCAGTCAAGACGAGATACGGAAATCTCATCGATTACATCGACGATCAATACACAGAAGGAGCCAAGGTAACGATTGTATCACTGGATCGATGACTATACCCTCATATGTCGGTCACCTCTCACGATGGCTGACACGATCAGATGTTTCTGAGGATGTGTGGTTCTCCGGAGAATTTGAACACACAACAATTGGTCAGAGCTCTGATGAAGAATGGACAGAAGCATCTGAGTCAAGATGGGTTCGAGAGGTATCTATCTACACTACAAGAAGTGAGTGAGATGTCGTGGTATGTGTTGTGTGACACCTTTCAAGATATCGTTCGGGATGGATAGAGTACCGCAAGATCTGAGGAATTTGATGGAAAAGTCATCGATATTTCTCAGCGTATGGAGCCATCCAAACGATGGCAGCAGAGAGAAAGATACGACGGGTGAGTCATCACGAAAGAGACATCTCAGAGTTGATGTAGGTGCATCGTTGAGTGCAGCGAGAGATTGTGTATTGGTTGATAACACAGATTATGCATCCATGTTCAAAGTGAGTGTGTCACATCATCTGGACGGTGATCGTGATGATGACGTCACGATGAGCTCGAGATTGAACGATCGTATAGATCAAGATGGCCGCGAGTAACAGTCCATCTCTGGAGAAGATGTACGAATCGATGGGCTCACCCTGGTTATCCTCTCTCATCAAGGAGACATCACAGGCCGTGGGACAACCAAAGTCTACCTCCAGATCCATCCAGATATCAGAGATGGTGAGATCTACATCCGTCGTGTCTACACGTGT
This sequence comes from Planoprotostelium fungivorum, assembly GCA_003024175.1. Lineage (NCBI taxonomy): Eukaryota > Evosea > Variosea > Cavosteliida > Cavosteliaceae > Planoprotostelium > Planoprotostelium fungivorum. Next base: position 323,305 of record MDYQ01000257.1, on the reverse strand, counting down.
GAATATGAAATCAGGTGAAGGAGAAGATGAATCTGTTATTGAATGATCTCGGAACCTGCAGAGAGAGAGAAGGGACGAAGAAGAATGCGAGACAGTTGTTAGAAGGCATCAGTGTAGTTGAGGTGATCACATCACGTCACATCATCGATGGATGACATCACGATGACGGATGATGACGTGGCGTGACAGGTGAATGCGGTTAAGAAGATCTTGACGCTGGGACATCAGAAGAAGGAGATAGAGACAAACGTGTGTTCTAAAGTCTCCGGTGACAAGGCCACCCTGTACATCACACATCAGGTGAGTGACATCAAATGACGCCATCACTCACCCTCCAATAGGTCAGTCAATTATCCATCGCTTCTGAATTGGCACAACTGTTGCTGTTGAAGAAAGTGAAGGAGGATGATCTCAAATTTTTTGCCATATTATCATCCGATCTGTCTACACTGAGACAACAAGGTGAGATATCTCGAAGAGATGTCATTTGTGATGACGCATCGCAGGTTATCCTATCGATCGTCTGATTCCTGCGAATCGTAGTCATACGGGCAAGCAGCCTATCTCAGTACAACCCGAGAAAACTCCCATAGAAGTCGAAGAGACGAGAAATGTCGTGGAAAATTCTCATGCAATAGAAACGGAGGAGACGAGAAGGGAAGAGAAGAGAACGAGACACATCGTGCAGAAGGTGATAGGATGAGACATAAGAGGATGAGACTGAATGGGACAGGTGTCAACAGACATGAATCGAATGAACGATATGCTGACGAAGGCCGTCAATTCTACACCCACCCACAAGAACACCCAGGTGATCATCATCATCATCCGCGATGAAGATGACTGACGTGCGACCACAGAACATCAAGACGATAGGAGAGAACATCATAGAGACGCACTGCGAGAACAGAGAAGAGCACAATCTGCACCTCCTCACTTGTTTCGGTCAGATCAATGTCTACGTGGAGGCAGACATTCAAGTCTCCGAATCACAACTCGTCGCCGCAAAGAGTTTCTCTCAAGTCTTACAGGTGAAGTGTTGAAAGAGGCCCTTCATAGTGACGTCATATGTAGAACCTGTCGAGTGTCTTCAGCATCCCGAATGTCAAGCAGACGGTGTGTATCTTTGTAGACGAGACCTCCACCATCGCTTTCAATGCGAAACATCGTCTGCACTTCAATCTACTCTATTACGAGAGATTGCATCACAACAAAGGTGGGACCTCTTCTCCCCTCTTTCATTTTATTTCATTTTATTTCGTCTCTCTTATCTCATGTGTAGATCCATTAGACGTCTATTTCTTCTGGTATTCTACAATGTGCCACGAGATCGCCCACAACATTGAAGAAGGTCACAATGCCAGCCACAGTTACTACACCGAACAGCTCGCCTGCCTCCACTTTCAAAAGTTCCATCAGACCCTAGAAAAATGGCGGGAACACCCTCCATCAGCCCCCTCAAACTCCGAGAACGGGGTTGTCCCCCACCTCACGAGCTCTAAAGATAGAGAAGAGGATGAGAATGGATTCGTAGAGGGGAAGGTGAGCTGTTCACTGTCTTAGTCTCCCAGCCAGCCGGAGACTGAACGAGAGCAGAGGAGGAACAAAGGGAAGTCCAGACGTGCTTGACGTTGAAATACACTTGTGCTTCTGTTCTGATTCACTTCATCTTCGTATGAGACACACCACCTCTATCACATCCTCCCTCAGTCGTGTGTGCATTACATAATGGTCCCAGATCATCTGTCACATTGGTCAACTAGAGTGGGATAGATCAGATCGATGATCACAGATCTATTGGGCTAAACGCAGGATTTGTACCTGGGAAGCAGGGAAAGAGATAGCCGGAGTTGAGAACCTGTCACTCTGGTTCCTGCAGGTGTGGCAGTCCCTGGGGTGTGAAGTACGAGGCTTATAGGATGGTGGGGCACAATATCAGATCCAATTGAACACTACAATTTAGAGACGCAGACGGATGTCGGTTGAGCTGATGAGACCAATGTTGCACGAACAGACGGGAAGAACTTCACCGGTCGCCTTTCATTGGTCCGATGATGAAACAGAGACATTAGAGGACAAACCGTCGAATGTGAGATGGAGCTCGTGTGTCAGAGCTGATCGGATTTCAGACACTGGGAGATGAGCCGTTCTTCTCGGGAGTCATCGATTATGTGCATCAGATCTTCAAGGCACCACTGGCTGGTATCAACGTATCAGAGGGAGACAGAAGGTACAATTTCTCGCTAGCTGGCTCCGATGGACTATTATCACTGGCAGAGATGCAACTGGATTGTTGCCCGACTCTATGCAGCTACGCCGTCCATCGAAAGGAGATGATTGTCTCTGAAGACACGACCCAATGTCCCATTCTCTCTCGGCATCCTCTCGTTACGGGTGGTCCCAACTTGAGGTTCTACGTGTCTATTCCTCTCGTTGTCGACGATGAGATCGTAGGATCACTGTGCATGGCAGACTTCCAACCGAGAAAGTTCTCAGAGAAGGAGAGAACGGACTTGAAGAGCTACGCCGAAACCGTCGTGATGGTGAGCGCTGAAGGAGGTGGAGAAAGAGTCTGATAGAATGTAGGGATTCGAGATGCGCCGAGCTTTCAGGGAGACAATGAGAGACATCGATTCAGAGGACGATCACGAAGAAGATGAAGATTGAAATGTGAACACGATGCTGTACAGACGACGAATCGCGAGGATCATGTGACAATAAATGTAAATGGATGACTCGACTTCTGTCTGAACAAGGCCTCTGAGGTCACTTTCCTATTGTACGTCTCTGATTGCGCTCAAAAGTCGAAAGTGGTGATAATAGGTCTATCAGGGATCAGGTTAGGGGCTCCTCCTGAGTATAAGGAGGTTGAATTCACACACTTTATGCGTGGGAGCGCGGGATCCTGGGCCCACAAACACATTTGGAGTTGAGTTTGACACAGCGAGGGACGCGCTTCTTTTTGCAATTGGTCTTTTGATATTCATCGAAGAAACATGCCCATCACCATAGAAGTCATCGTGGAACGCTTGCAGGCTGTGGACTTCAAGAAAGAGACTTGGAAACCGGCAGCTATACCCAAAGATGAAGCAGAGAGGACAAAGGTCATATCCTCTCTCGATGTGAGTCGTATAATAGCTATGGAGGATTCACACTGAGACACTGTCAGATTCTCGATCAAGTTGGCACAGAACCCTTTTTCGATGGCATCGTCGAGTTTGTCCACGGCTCATTTAACGCGCCGATGGCCGGAATATCTATTATCGAAGGCGCTCGAGACTATAAATTATCCCACTTGGGCATGTTGAAGGAGGTGAGTACTCGCCCTCTCATCCTCTTCTCATCTATAAAAAGGTGGCCCGTGATATCTCTTGGTGCAGTCACGTCGTTACCACAGGTCGGACTATCATTGCAGAAGACACCCAAAAACATGAGATCTTTAAAGAGTATCCACTCGTCAAAGACGGTACGATCCGATTCTACGTGGGTGTACCTCTATCGGTAGACGACGTCATCGTGGGAGTCTTATGCGTGCTGGACTACGTGCCTCGGACCTTCAGCAACCAAGACAGACTAGAGCTGGAAGGTTTCGCACAGACCATGATGAGGGCGAGCAGACAAGGAAAAGACATGAACTAACGCACGATACAGGGTTTCGAAATGAGAAGGGCTATCAAGGGCATCATGACCACAGATAAACCTGATATGGAAGTCGAGACAGAGGAAGAAGAGGAAGACATGTAATTAACTGTGCGATAAATATGTAAATGTTCGATTTGGTTGATCGACTTTATTCATCTCGGTGAGAGACCTCTGCTGGGTAGAACAAATGGACACTTGAACATGATTTGAGCTCCTCTGGACACCTACTCTCTTCAGAGTCTCGCACGGTGACGCTGGTGACGTGATGATCACCTGCTCGTGGCCCGCATCTTTCAATTTGTTGGGACCCAGCTCTTCGATCTTATACCCTTCAGTCATCCATTTCTCTTCCTTCAGATCAAATCCCAACAGACCTTCCATCGAGTCAGTCGACGCGATGATGCGTCACATCATGAACGTGATTAAGATGGAAGGTTACCGAAGTACAGTCGATTGTAGACGGACGATCTAGCGTAAAAAGGCTGGAAATTCGATTTCAATTTGTGATAGCGGCCCGTCGGATTCTTCTCAGAAAAGTAAGGCGGGGATTGTTCAGTCTGGGTAAGCAGAAATACAGGAGAAATTTGGCTCGACACTTTAAGGCAAACTGTACGAACCATACCGTCCTGTAGTATCGTGAGTGAGTCCGTTCGTCCGTTTGGGTCACCATGGAGAAGGCGTGGGAAAATGCATGGAGCTCCGCAGTCTGTCGTCCAAAAGTGCATACAATAGCCGGGTCACCGTTTCCCGCGCGAATTTTGGGACTTTTCCGAGAAAAAGTCTTATCGTCTCTCGACCACAAGCTTCGTTACTCTCTGCATAGACCATGTACCTGGAAATTTCACCGAAATTTCACCAGAAATCTCCCTCACTTTTCTTCGTAGTCGACGCTGAACTTTTCGAGATCTTTCAGGTTATTTGGTATACCAGTGATTCCCATGCGTTGACCCAGGGCCGTCCACAAGGTCAGCTGAGCGTATTTCTCTACATCAGACAGGGGCCGCCACTCGTACATCTCCAACCACCGCATGGGTTCCAAGATGAAGAGGGAGAGGGTGTATAACATGTCGTCGTTCGTGATCCTCTTTCCGTACCTGTCGCATTCATCGTGAGTACGATCGAGTCGGGTGGTTGCATTATCATCATATGTGATGTGATGTTGTCACCTCGAGTGGAGGTAGTTGATTCTAGAGATGGCCGTACGACTTCTCTCAGTATCCCACGGATTATAGAGTGCTTCTTGCAACAGAAGCCCTGATGAACATGAGACGATGACAAGTACGTTCGTCCAACCTGTGTCTTCTGCTCTCTTCCCAGCGCTCTCTGGCTGTGATAATTGTCCAGTCGAGACTAACACTTTTGAGATGGTTGGGATGCCGTAAGTCCTAAAGAGTGCTAGTTCTATCGATGTCTCCCACATAAACGTGGATTCGTAAAGATTGCTGACCTCCAAGATGATTCTTGCATCTTCCACACTCCGTATCTGTATGATGCGATCAATAAATCAGTTGCGCATATGAAGAAGAAGAGATATATACGATCGTTCTGAGGGTACCTTGAAACTTCCGTCTCGATCTATCCAATCACGTTGTAAATCTCTGAGACGTTTGAATCTGAAGTATCTGCAAGCAAGGAGGTACGCTGCAACAGCAGAAAAGATGATCAACCAAGTGCTAATCATCTGGTTGTGTGATGGGAGTTGACCAGATCCCTGATCAAAATTTCGACGTCGTAAACATTTCTCGTCAAAAGAGATTTATTCGAGGTCAGTGCGTCATATTCATATCTATGTCCTTCGTGAAGATCACCTGTAGCTCAGGTCAACTGATGGACCAGCCTCGAATCAGCTTCTCAAGACTTCTGGAGTTCTATAGACCATCGATTTGCACCCGTCGAGGAGATTATACTATAGAGATGAAGACCTGTCCTTCGGGTCATCTGCCTCAGCTTCTCTGTAAATTTCCGCTGCCAGTTCATTTCTACACGCAAAAGTCATCACCGGCGTCAGATGTCTTTGAACGAGAGGAAGCGGAATTATACTGTTGAGCTTCAGCAAGACCGGATCTTTTGCCTTTGGCGGGAGCTCAGACTCGATCACAAAGGAATGGAAAAGGAGTTCCCTCGGCCCGAATCCACGGAACTGAACTTCTCGCATCAATCAGAGGCAGCATCGTGGGGTCCATCAGACTCAGAGGAACACACATCTAACAACAGCACTCATGCCTGACATGCCAGGACTCAAATTGGTCAAAACGATCTTCAGCAGGTGCGCTCATATTACCATTACCTTCTTGTGACCTCAATCGGTCGACCGAGCCGTGATCTAGGAAAGAGACTTATGAGGTGACAGGAGATCGTCTAAAGATCTGGTGGTGGATCTTCCTTCTTTAGTTGAAGTCAAAACTGATGAACAGCCTATTTTAATTCAAAACTTCAATCCAAATGCTTATACGGTTGTCTCTCGACTGGGTAGAGGGTAAGTCTACTGGAAATGCATCTCTTATCGGCATCTCAACCGTTTCATCAGGAGCTTCGGTTATGTCGATCTGGTTCGATCAGGAGAGACCTTCTACGCTTTGAAGTACCAGAAGGCTCGCCGCAGAAATTTTGGAGAAGAGATCGATACACTCGTCTACATATCACAGAAGGGCGATCACGACAACATCGCCAAACTTCATTGGGCCTCTGGAGACGACACTAAGACAGGATTGATCGCCATGGAGTACATCGATGGAATCTCTCTCAATCGGTTGACCACTCCCATGAACGAGTCCCAACTACGTCTGGTCACACGACAGGTCGTCTCTGGCCTTCGATTCTTGCATTCCATCGGCGTCGTCCATCGCGACATCAAACCCGAGAACATCATGCTCGATCGAAACGGAAACGTGAAGATCATCGATCTCGGCATCGCCCACAATTTTTCCACAACTGCACCAGACACCGCCACTGGCTCTCTCCTCTACATGTCACCCGAGCAGATCTGTTGTCTCGATCGTCCCATCTCATACGGGCCTCGTGTGGACTGCTGGGCTTTAGGCATCTCACTCATCGAACTGGCTCTGGGAAAGCTGCCCAACAACGACTTATCCAAGAGCGAAGTCGTCAGCACCATCAAGAAGGGTGACTCGCCCACGCTGGCCAAGATGAAGAGACAGTTCAGAGTGGACACGGACTTCTCTGCAGACTTTCACGACTTTGTATCGGCCTGCGTAAAGAGGAACCCTCAAGAGAGACCGAGTGCCATGGAGCTGTCGCATCATCGGTGGCTGATGGAGGAAGAGGAGGAGCAAGTGAAGGAGTCCCTCGTGAATCTCGTCAAGGACAATTTGCAGAGGAGGAGATTGAGCTCCAGCGGCAGAAGGAACAGCCAGAAGTGAGGTCGATGCGAGAACGAAAGAGCTTCGTGATCTTGAAAGACCCGATTGTGATTTATATAAAGAGATGTAAAGTATGTCTTTGTGATGCAGGAGGAGCACGTGATGAAAGTCTTCATGATGTACAACGGTGAAATTTATTTCGGACAGTTTCTGATAGTCCCAACCAACTGCAAGACGTGCTGAACTCGCTCAGTGATAGCTAGCGGTGGGACAAGATGGACTGGCGTGTCTAATCTCCTGTACACTTCATATAGGAGATCGTGTATCCTCTTTGCTTCATGCGATGACTCCGTTCTGGCGTAGTCTGTCGCGTAAGGTAGCTCATCGAGGATGAGAACGGCCGTGTACTGAGGGAAGGACACACGATCCAGATGAAATGAGTCGAGAGTCCTTCCATCACTATCATTGATGTCCCCCGCGGGCAGGTGACTGGATGAGATCAGAATTTGAAGGATGGATGTCGTCTCACTGATTGATTCTCGATCGGATCTCGGGATGTTCTCTGGCGTATCGAGTGCTCAATTGTTCGGGATCGTATGCACAGTGATACGCTACAGCATATGCGATGGAATCGGGCAGCCCCCTCTCCATCATCACCGTAGCGGCAGGGTGATGATACAGGATTTCATCTTCCACCTCGACTTTCCTTCTCAGAACCTAGGTCAGAGTCAGGCCACCCAATGTGATTACATCACCTCCTCCTGAAATCGATCCGAATTTCCTCTGATCTCCTCGATCCTTCTTCCCTGACACAATTGCTCGTCAATGTAAGCTCTTGCCATCTCGTGGACGACCTTGATTCCTTTCAAATCCATCTGTTCGATCTGCTTCAGCAGCGTTGTCTTACCACAACACGGTCCACCCGTAATGATAATTAGATCCCAGCGTCCATTCCCTTGATCATGCATCGGCTCAGATGAATTTCACTGCACAAATTTCCTGAGATTTTCGGAGCAGACGAGACCGTTCACAAGCACCATGCTCTTCATCCATTGGACGTGTGGACAGTCCTGTGCCGTGACAAGATTTCCTAAGCATTTTCCTTGTGGCTTATTCCTGTGTGGCATCCTTGGTGGTGACACCCACCCTTTCGGATTCCGAGTGTGATTTCTCGGACTGGACCCACTCCTGAGGACGTCCCTCGCTTTCTCAGATCTATTTTCAACTGAACACCATCACATACACCATGCTGCAATCGGAAGATCCATCAGATGAATCAAGTGGCATCGACAGACCGAGAAAGTCGTTAGACTTGAGGGTCACTTTCATCAGTCCCGTCATCACGAACTCCCCACCTTCGTGGGAGTCATCTCCAGAGTGCCCCGATTCACCAGCACGTGCGTCATTCCACCATCCCATCTCTCGTACTGATCGTCCGAACAGAGATCTCCCTCTTGAGAGTGTCGAGGTCGTCTTCAGACAAGACACCTGCCATCAGAAGGTCCCTGACGAGAAATTCGTTCACTCGCAGCATCGACAGGACGGCTTCAGCTGGTTTCGCCGCGACATCTTCCCTTCACAAGAGCTTCGAGATCCGTTCATCTCTCGGTAGCATCAATCTCTTCGCTGCCAACGACATCATACCCACAGAAGGTGACAAGTGTTACTCACCGTAGATTCTAAAGACATCTGCAGAGCCAGATGACCCAATTGTTCTTCCACTTCCAGAAGACCGCTTTTGGGTCGTAGAAGCTGATCTGATCTTACCCAAGATTTTATACTTTATTTATTATGCAGCACAAGTCTGTCTCATTCCCTTCTTCAACATCTGGTACAGACACATCGGTCTATCTTCCGCTCAGATCGGTACACTGGTGTGTAAACGTCGACTCCTCGTCCAATTCTGATGGAACTACAGGCAGCCATACGTCAACTGATGAATCTCTTCGGACCCCCCGTCTTCTCTGCCATCGCAGATCGCCTCCACATCCACAAGATAGTACTCATCACCGGGCCACTGGTGGCACTTCTCGGTAGGCTCAGTATGCTCGTCATGAGAGAGTACTTTTACCTACTCTGCGCCCTGTTGGTAAATTCTCGCCTTCTGTCTCTCCTCAATCGACTGCCAGGCAGTGGCAGAATTGTTCGCTTCACTGGGAGGTCCCATGTTAGATAACATCGTTCTAAAGATCTTGACGGAAGAGAGGAGAGAGAGTTTTGGTCGTCAGAGGTTGTGGGGAACTGTGGCTTTCGCTTCTCTCGCGACACCCGTGGGATATTTTGTCGATTCGATGAGTAACCCAAATTGGCACTTCTACCTCAACGGTAAATCCAACATCGATGATGATCGTCATCATGGATGCAAAAGAGATGACATGACGAAGGAATGTTCACCATCATCTTTGTAACTCTAGTCTTTCGATCACCCGTAGGAGGTACTGGAGACAAAGGAGAGAAGGAGGCAGACAGAGACGCGACAACTTTTTCCGAAGGAATGAAGGTCAGTGTACATCATATAGAAGATTCAATAATCAATCTTCCCTCAGATGCTAGTTGGAAGATTCGAGGGATGGAGCTTCTTCTCCACGATCGGACTCTTGGGAATGTGCAACGGTCTGATTGGTACCTTCCTCTTCTTATATCTGCAAGATATGCACGCGTCAAAAGCTCTCCTCGGTCTGTGCCTCACGACCAACGGACTCTCCGAGGTACGACGTCTTGTACGATGTCTTCCCCCGTGTGACCCCATCAGATTCCCGCCTTGTTTTTCTCCGGTACCATCATCAGAAAGATCTCGGCACCCGGCGGCATCCTCTTAGCTTGTGCGGCCTACATCCTCAGACTCTTGTGGTACTTTGCATTACCCACACCCACCGCAGTTCTACCGGCTGAACTCTTAAATTCGATCACGTTTGGCATCATGTACACTTGTGCTGTACGCATTGCAGCCGATCTGGCTCCACCCAGGTGACAGAATCGTTAAGTGATCGACTGAAGGGAGTAGTATGGGTGCTACAGCACAGGGGACTCTGGCCTCTGTCTATAATGGCTTCGCAGCCCTGGCTGGAATCTTGGGAGGCCTATTGTATCAGCGGAAGGGTCATAACATGTGGCTATTGGGTGTGGGTACAGCTGCATCCGCTCTCGTCTGGTACGGATTCTCTGTATGGATGATGAGAAGAAAAGTAGTGGTGGAAGAGGAGAAAGTGGAGAAAGAGGAGGTGAGGTATACTCGTGAAGGCACGATAGACTCACTGTCTTCAGGAGAGCCTGATGCCAGCCGGGGCGGTCTAGAATGAATATAAATAGAGAAATAAAAGAAGAGTAAAACTGTGACATCGGACACTTGACTGACTTAAAGAGGTTCGTCAGGAGGAAACTTCCTTCAATTTGTCAGGCTTAAAACCGCCCGACTTCCGCACAACACCACAAGACCGAACATGCAGAGCCGCACACTCTCTGTCCTCCTCTTCATCGCTTGCGTGAGCGCTTACACCCTCACCGTTCAGAACAGAGTGGACCCATGCCCTGGTCGTAACTATCCTTCTCTGAAGCTCTTCTACGGAGATGGAGGTCAGGATGATATGTGGCAGGGTGAGAGAAGAGAGGCGAGAGGGTGCTGATTCGCATCCAGGAGAGGACCGCTGGATGGACAGTGGCCGCGTCGGATGGCTGGGTCTCGGCATCCAAGAGAATGGAATGTATTGCAGAAGGTGATTGACCATCGTTATCCGATGGATAGACTCTGACATTATTCACAGCAATGGAAACGAGGCCGGCTGCATCAACCCTGACAACGCCGGAGCTCAGCTGATCATCAACGACGGAGATTGTGGTAACATCCAGTGGAACGATCCTTTCTACTGTGGAGCTCACCCTCCCAATGCCAAGGGTGTCATCGACGTTTGGATGAGCGGCAACTGGCCCGACTGTGTTGCAACGTTCACCAGGTATGCCACCGTCTTCGTTGATCGCGTCATCGATAATCCCAAGACATACGAACTGAAACATCTACAGAAAGGGAGATGCCCCTGGCTGTGCTGACTCTTGCTGGTTCAAGTGAAAGAATAAAATGTATTGATATTATTGTCACAACATCGCCAGCATCTCCCTTCGTTTGTGATCATGAATCGTGCGTCATACAGAAGATGCGGGAACAAAACAGATGAGAGGTTGTCGATGGAGCTTTAGATAGACGGCGTCTGGTAACATGATCTCGTGTCATCCATCATGTAGATGTAATCTCATGAATAAATAGACGATAAAACGCTCTTCTCTATTCCGACTTGGCCTCCTGTGGTTGTTCCTCTTCCTGTTCCTGCTGTGCTTTCTTCTTCGCTTCCTTCTGCTTCTGCTTGGCCAATTTCTCTGCAGCTGCAGCCTCTGCCTTCTTCTGATCGCCCTCCTTGTTCTTTTTGTAGTCGGCCAACATCTTGAGCTCCAGTTGACTGTATCCGTTACGCAGGAAGAGATCTAGGGGCTTACGAGCACGATGCTTCTCTTCTGCTTTGTTCTGTGGAGAATGGGTACAGGATATGGATGATGATGGCAGAAGGCTTCACCTTTCTAAATTCCTCGATCAACTTGGGCATCTTGGCCATGTTTTGAGCGATCTTTTGTTGTCTGAAGAATACTCAGTCAGAATAAAATGTAATCATATCCGATCGTTGGCCAGTGGTGAGGAAAATGTAAACAAATGAGATCTCACCTGAGAGGTGCTTCACGAATGTGTTTGTGTCCCTTCAGTTTGAGCTCGGCTGGTGGCTTGGTCGATGGGACCTCATAACCCTTTGGAATCTCTGGGAACTCCAGACCACGCACAAAGTATTGCTTCCTATATTCAGCAACCATACGTGCGCTGAGTGCTGGCTTGTTCCAACGTCCATTTACAAAATGTGGTCTCGCCCCATCGGCGATCCTGTTGTTCAATGCTTGAAGGTTGAATGGCTCAGCAAAAGCACCCTTGACCTTGCCAATAAAACAGGCCATGTTGATGTTTGACAAGAGTGAGATCTGATGTGATTGATTCTGATCCTCTACAACGTGAATGTCGATGTACCAGATGTGATCACAGCAACGAAAGGACATGGTCAACAAAACGAACTTACTGCAAAAGGCATTCGAGAGGGAGGCAGAATGGAAGAAGGTTTGTTGAATTTTTGTGCGTCAATTGATCGCTTTCAGGACGAGCTGATTGAGGTCATCCATTGGGGAAGACAGATCGTCGGTCTCATCTGTGGACTCGTATTCGGTCTTCTTCCATTCACAGGTCTTCTAGCCATTCTGACGTAAGATGATGTGTCATCTCACAGACTCAACCCGCGTAGTTTTGGTTGCATCAATGTCGCCGTCTTGTTCTTTTATTACACGAGATATCTGGGCGTGGACGATGAAGATTACGATGCCAGATGGGAGTTCATCACAAATGGATTTTCTAGCAGCTTCGGTGTATTCATGGTAAATGATATGTTTCATCTTTCACCTGTTCTTACGCTTGCAGTTGGCCTGGATATTGACTTACAATCTGTTACACGTATCATAATAAATTTGGTATCTCTTTCTCCTGCATGCAGTCTCTTTCATCAGCAAACATTCACATCACGTCGATTGTTTATGCAAGAGTGACTCTCGTTATGTCTATCGCGTGCTCCTTCAGATGATGTTGCTGCTGACGACCATCAAAAGGTGCAGTCTCCGAGCACGTACCGGCTTTAGTCTCAGGAACGATTATCAGTCTTTGATGTTGTTTAGTTGTTCCGCTCAGTGGCTCTCAAGGAGTATAGAATTAGAGCGGAGAAATGTTCGGAGACTGCACCCAACCGTTCAGCGAAGGCAGTCAGGGTCGACCGTTGAAATTAAGTCAATCAAAACATTATGGGATGTAATGATGTGAGTCGTTCACGTGCATGACAAAGACACTGTTTGTCGCTGTTGTGGTGAAAAATAAAATGGGTGAGATTTTGATGATAAAATTACAACGAGAGGATCAGAATTAAAGCTTCTGCCCTCGTGATGACAGGAGGTAACACTCTTAACACGGAGCCTCTGAGCAGCATTGAATTAGGACCATGGTTCAGCCGACAATATCGTGAGTAGATCTCTTTGTGATGTATCACCGCATCGACCGACACACTGAACAGTTTCGCCTCTATTAGACGATCCACTCCTCGGTCCATCGAAGAGAGGTGACGCATCGCGAGGCAGCCTTCCCGATAACACCTGATGTCTTTAGCATCCCTGATATCAGCTTGCGCCAAACTAGAAATCGTTTTAGAAGTATCGTGGGATGATCCAAAGGTAAAGGCAGACAGATTGAAAGAATGGTCAGACGTCATCCGATCTCTTGTGGAAGAGCTGCGAGAGCCTGACGAAACTCCCACCGTGAGTAGAGATTAAATGTCTTCTCGATAACATCCTCTAAAGGACTTCTTCAACCTTCGCATCGGTAACATGTTCCCATTTGTGACTCACGAACTCTACGGGATAGGCTTGAACCCTTTGACTACCTTTGAATGTATGAACTTCGTCACATCACGTCCTGATCTGTTCGTTCAGCTTACCTCCGACACAATAATGACATCAACAATGCCCTCTCCCTGTGCAGACAACTGAAGGAGAACATCGGACAGAAAGAATATCACAAATATCTCGCTCATCAATTAGCACTCCTCTACGTGAGTTCCATCATCCATGACCTTCTTAATCATTCGACAGCAAAGTATATCTCATCTCGGCGAGGCCAAGATGTTTCGAGCAAAAATCGAAGTTCGCTTCCACCAATTGAAACAGAAACTCAGTTCGAAAGGTCCTCTAGAACCCGAAGACGTCCGATGGTGAACACGAAGAAGATAACGTTCGTATCATCATCACTCACCTTGGTCATCAGGTTAGAAGGTATCTGTGACGAAATTACTGGCTATTATAACGAGAAACCTCCGGTGGTTCAAACCAAACTCGACCCTCTCAAGTCCTTCTTCTCTTGAACATCGAAATAGACACAAGTTTCCCTTTATGAATAGTCCAGATCTTTCAACAATTTCCGCAGGGACGCCTTGGTCTCCTCGTCGATTCTTTTTGGATATTTCACATGGAAGTGGATTTCTAAGTCGCCAAACTCTTCTTTGGTTCTCATCGGCATGCCCTTCCCCTTCACCGTGTGGACGTAACCCTCGTGGATGACTTCTTTGACTTTGACTCTCATCTCTTCTCCATTCAACGTATTAATCTTGACGTCTGCGCCACATAAGGCTTGTTCTAATGTGACCTGTGATGTGTCATTTTTTCATCGTATGATGGTGATGTGATGATGGACGCACCTCCGTCTTGTAGATGAGGTCGTTCTTTCTTCTCTCGAATCGGTCGTGTGGTGTCTCGTCTAATTCGAAGATGACATCGGCTGGTATCTCTCCTGGCCTGACATCACCCTCTTTAGGGTAAGTGATCTTTGTTCCCTTTCTCCATCCTTTCTCCACCGTCAATGTGATGACCTGCACGACGTGCAATCAGATGATGGTTTCAGTGGAGGACAGATGACAGATGGGTACCTTCTCCTCTACTTTGGGCTTTCGAAGGTTCTTGTTGTTGATGACTTCTTTCGTGATCTTCATCTTCTTCGTCGTGCCGGTGTATAGTTCCTCCAGAGTACACTTGAAGGTGCGAGTGATGGCGGGTGCTTGAGGTGATGTCGATTTAGACTCGAACTTGGCCTGATTGAGTGTCGTTGGGATGCCATTTGAGAAGAAATTGTTCAGCAGCTCTGACGTAGAGCGTGTTCTGTTGAGAAATGAGACGATTCGATGTGATCTGGTATGAGATGATGTTCACTTGAAGTGTGTCCCTGAATTGCTGAGAAGTCTCTCTCTCTTTCCGTTATCGTACGCAGATCTTCTGTCCGTATCCGTCAGTATCTCGTATGCGTCGTTGATCTCCTTGAACTTCATCTCTGCTTCTTCTTTCTTCTCTGGATTACGATCTGGATGCCACTGGACATTTCTTCAGTCTCTTTCTCTCTTTCTCTTCTCACCTTCAGAGCTAATCGTTTGTATGCCGTCTTGATCTCTGCATTCTCGGCCGTTTTCGTTACTTCTAAGACGGCATAGTAGTCGATGTTTAGATCGTGTGGACGTCTCGCCATCCGTTAAAGTGTAGCCCATCATGCTTCTGGGGTGTCTAATTTCACCGAAATTTACCTATTAAACTCCGTCACGCTCCTTCTTCAGGGATCTCTGTGGGTGATGATGATTCATACAGCTATCAACATCGCACACGTTAGGATGTAACACTCAGGTGGGGACGATGAGAGACGACGACGGTGTTACATGTTACATGATCTATTCCGCTTCCTTCAAGAGGGGTGCACGTTGTTTCTCTTCTCTCATGAGTTTCTCGATCGTCTCTTCCTTCTCACGCGGTCTCTCTTCTTCCTTCTCTTTCTCCTTTTCTTCCTTTTTCTCTTCTATCTTTCCAACCTGGTCCACTCTCTCGCACTCTTCCTCCGCCTTCTCATACTCCCTCATGTCAAACGTTAGACTCTCTCCATGGTTGACCAAGTAGAACTTTCCCCTCTTCTCTCCCTCCTTCTCCGCTCTTCCCCCACTCGGCAGTCTACCAAACTCCAACTCGAGCTCCCGACATGACTTCTTTAAATCTCGTATAGACTGCTGCACGTCTTCCATTCCACCGACAAAGGTGCCCCAATGGATGGCCATGGATACGGGTCGAGGCCTCCACGTCTCTCTCTGTGCTTCTGATGCGTCTCTCATGATGTGATGGAGGCGCACTGCATCCCATGCGCCGATGTGATTGGCACTCATGATGGAAGGGTTGACTCTAGGGAAGAATCCGATGCTCTTCTTCAGGTAGCCCGCCGTGGCGCCCACGCTGATGGGAAGTAGGCTGAGGTCGGGCGAGCCGAGTCGGCGGGAGATCTCTTCGAAGGCAGGGCAGCGAGGGTAAGCGGAGGTTTCCCTTGGGCCCTCCGGACCGTGAATCTGGAAGCCGGTATCCCCCGCAAAGTACGTACGGAACGTAAAGGATGGGGTGAATACGTATGTGAAGTACCACGAGGCCCACAGGGACGCTCCAGAGTCCATCTTGAACCTCCCTGTACAAGTGTCACTTCTCTGCGAAATTTCTTCATCTACAACGCACCCGAATTGTGTTGGGCGGGGGTGCACGTAACTCTGAGGTGTCTTCCCTGCGTTTCTGCCCCCTTCCTTACGTTTCCAGACGTAACGATGACATCGTCCCACCAATCGAGCTCGATGATGCGATCAGCGGGCACATTAAGAGGTGACTGTTTGAACCAATCTCCGTTGCCGAGAGGAACGACAAAGTGTAACGTCTGGCGGTGGTTCTTCCACAGGGCCGTGACAGTGTCTGAGTCTAAGTGATCGTAGTGGTTGTGGGAGAGGACGAAGAGATGGATGGGAGGTAATGATGTGATCGGACACGGTGGAGGGAAGGAACGGAGGGGTCCGGCACTCTGGCTGGGGAAACAGCTGGAGATGATGTCAGATGATACACGTGTGATGGAGTTTAGGAAGATGATGGGAAGGTGAAGGTCGATGGAGGGATGAGACTCACCGATTGGAAAAGATGGGATCCACGACGATACGAACGGGTGATCCACCTTCTGATAGACTTGGAAATTGTAGAAGCACTCCAGCGTGTCCCAACCACGTCGCACGTGCCGTATTCTCTTCGATGTCTCCGAAATGAGGTGCATGGACCTCCAGCAATTCATCTGCAGCGTTTCTGGGATCTTCAACACTGCTTCTCCTTCCCTCTGAACTCTTCCTCTTCTCCAGCTTGCTGTCCTCTTTACTCTTCGATCGTGCGAAGAATGGAGATCCTCTCTGTTTCTTCTCCGACTCTTTCGATTGCCTCGACTTGTTGGGTGAGTCGACGAGTTTCTCTCCTTCGTTATTGTTGAGCAGTTTCTTCTGTGCCTTCTCTTTCAGTCCTCGTATGGCATGAATGGTCTTCTTCTTCTCTCTCTTTCCAGTCTCTCTACTCGTCTCCTTATTCTCATCTTCGTCGGTATCAGAGCATGATTCCTGACTAGAGTTCAAGTCACTGCTCTTCTCGTTGTCGCTCTCGTCAGAATAGGAACAATCAGGAGGCGCAGTTCCCTCGTCAGAGTTCGATCGATTCCGCCATTCTAGACCAGCCTTGATCTGTCCCATGGATAATTTCTGATGAGATGGCCAAGGGTTGGTGAAGCCGACTGTTCTGGGCTTCGTTGGCTGAGCGGGGGCGGTACGAGCCACGTTGGGTGAGAGAATGGAAGTGATGTTGCTCCACATCTGAGTCCCCAATACATGGTGAGAGGGAGGGGTGTCGTACTGCTTTCGTAACGGCGTGAACGTTAATTGAGTCATGCGTGCGGTATGTGATGTTGGTGATCTTTGCTTTCGGGTCGTTTATACAAATGCATTTGAAATTTCAATGGTTACGCAGCATTTATCAGCTGCTCACCCATCTGCCTTCAGAGTGTGGGCTTACGCACTTGAATCTATCCTCTAAGAGATGGACAGATGCTCAGGTACTCTTTTCACATTGTCCATGTTGCGCAGTGAAGATACATTGAAAGTAATTCAAGGGACATCACATCACTAGGATGAATAAACTGTAAAGAAACAGGTATGTATTACAAATTAGAGGAGAAGCTTGACCATAAGATCGTTCGAGCTGTTTCCTTCGAAGGAAGCGGTGGTGTGATAAGCTCCCGTCTTTGTGGTGTTGAAGAAATCACCCAGAGTGAAGTTCTGTTGGAGTCCATCGGCGGGAACTGTGACTTCGACACCTGATGGGCGTAGGTCAGCCCATCCATCGATGATTGGTCGCATATAACAAAGATATATCGTTATGATGTGGACATCATCTGGACTCACCCGAGTTGGTAGGGGGAAGGATGTCGTTAGTGATCATGTCCTTCAGCTGGAAAGTGAGCTTGCCTGAGACGGCTCTACCAGTGTTGTTTGTGAACTGGACTTGGACCACCAGACCACTGAATTTAGTGGCGGCGGAAGGTCCACGGATGATAAGCTTAAGGCTGACGGACATGTTCTTTCGGTAGAGGATGGTTCGGATCTGATGTGTCGCTGCGTCACCGGGTCGACATTCTGCGAAATGCGAACTGCGGTCTCAATATTCTCTGTTCATTCTGTTTTCAGTTCAGCGTCACGCCAAAGAATTGAAGAGAGTATATCAACACAATACAACAGCAACAAGCATCGTAAACGTTTCCCATTAAACAGAGACCTTTCTACGCAGTATCATTTCAAACAACATGTCGAGCGAACAGACGGGTGAGTTCGAGGTCTCATGATCGCCTGACTCCATGTTAGATAACCCCAAATCCGAATTTGCAGGATTGGAGGATAAAGACACAATGAATAAATTGGCTCACGCGAGTGACCCAACAGACAGAGAAACACAATACATCGTGGACAAGATCAAAAATTTAGAGGTCAGTACCATCAAAATGCATAGCCTCCATTGCGTGATCGTCTGACGAATCATATCTCACTAAATCACAGCTCGACTCATCAACCACAAGTACAACGCTCACCACTTCCATCAAGGAAGTGCTCTCAGAGGTCGAAAAACGTACCTCCTTTCACTACATTGACTTTCTCGCCGAGTTTGGAGCCACCGAGCTCTTTCTCATCTCAGGAGATGGTCTCCTCTCATGGATTCTAGACCTCCATCACATCGATCATCACAGCGGAGGTCAATCACTTCCCATCTTATGGACTGTCGAGAAATTTCTCTCCGACCTCATTGCACGCAATGGAACCTTCCGCATCTTCTTCTTCAAAGACGAGCAGATGGAGGCAGCCTGGACCGGTTCTAAAGGTTTGATGAGAAAGCTTCTCATTGCACATCTGGAGAAGAACACAACGACTTCTGTCGACTCTGTAGACCTCCCCTGGGTCAATCCCAAATCATGGGAGGACTATACCTCTCGCTATCAGGTGATGCGATCATCACCGTGTGACATTTATTCATTTTTAAACAGCCCGCTTTTCTCCTCTTGAATCTCAGCCAGAGACAGAGGGAGGATTGTGACAATGACTTCTTAGAGATCGTTCAATACGGAGTCTTCTCTACGCAGCAGAAGGAGAACGTCTTAGACATCGATGAGCTCTCCTTCGATGGAACAAAGATTCTCGCCTTCTCTGGTGATCGATCAGAGGTATTGAGAGACCGTCTGGGAGGCCTTGGACCGCAGCTACTGCGCTACATGCAGAGCAGAACAGTAGAGAACGTGAAGAAGGGTGGGCCATCCATCATGCATCATGCGATCTCATCTCGATCAGGTGATGTCAACTGGATCGAGGAGAATTCTCTGAGAAACACGCTGTCGCTCACAGCTTTACGCAATCTACTCCAGGGCCAGGTCAGTCATACGACTCGAAATATTTCGACTCAACGTACGACAGGTCACAAACGAAGATGTCTGGTTGGCCCAGGCCTTCACCCAGTACCTCCAAGTCTTAGAGTCTCTGTCTCTGTCCCAGCGCTCCCACAAGATCTCCACGGAACTGTCTGGTTCCGAGGAATGGAAGAGACTGTCACAGTTTGTTAAGAGAGTGGCAGGAGAGATCGCACGCATTGTAGACGGAAAGATCGCAGAAATTTCAGACGATACCTTTGTCGACTTGATCGACGGTAGATTGTTCTGCGTGACGGCAGTACTGTGGGACGGAGTTGTAGACGGAAAATTCTGGGAAAAGGTGTCTCAGGGTCTCACCCTTCCCCAGGCCCAGCCCATCCAATTGTCCAAGTACCAGAAGATGGTGAGAAAAATTCACGGAAAATTCACGCTCACTCGTGATAGATCTCCCCCGTACAGGACAACAGCAGCTCTGAACCCATTCGCATCACCCTATCCAACTCCCTATTACACAAGGTCATCCCAGGTACGTACCCCGACATACCCCCGATCCCGATCTCACCCCACCACAGATCTCTTCAAATCCCGATTTGTCGACGTCGACAACTCCGACGTGGACGCACCCGTCGATGAACAGACAGCGGCTCGTCTGTCAGAAGACTCTCTCAAGTACTTCCAATACGAGAAGAAGCCAGAGGCAGAGATGAAGAAGTGGAAGCAGATGAAGGTCGCTCAGAGACAGGAGGCAGCGCTCACCAAATACGCCGCCAATTTGTTGGTAGATTCTCCCGCCAAGAGAGTTGTCTTGGCCCAGGAGGACACGAACATCGAGAGACAGAGGAAGATTCGTGTCGCTTTAGAGTCTTTGGAGGAGAAGAAGGAAGCCGAAGTCGAGGTGAAAATGGATTCCATTTTATTCGATTTTATTTCTCTTGGTCCCGTGCGGATTTATTTCGTTTTATTGTTTGACGGGATTGCAGGAGAAGGCAGGAAAGAAGGAGAAGAAGGAGAAGAAGGTTGTCGTGAAGAAGAAGGACCAGATGATTCAAGCCAACAAGCAGAAGAAGCACAGTGCCGCACAGACCTCTCACACGACAAAATTAGAGAACGACAACGCACAACTGAAGAAACTCATCAAGGACGGCAAGCACTCGGTGATCTACAGCGTTGTAGACGGTCGAAATTGACCCACGACAGAGCAACGAGGCGAAGAAATTGGTCGCCTCGATCGAAAAGTTTGCAGTGCAATGCTTCAGAGAAGAACAGCATGCAGTCGGTGTAGATGCTGTCCTGGCTGTTTTAGACTACTGGACCAACATGACCAACAAGGAAGATGGAAAATCAGAGAAGGTTGCATTTGAATGCGACACACGGTGTGACTGACGTCACGGCAGGTCATGGAGAATCTATTCTGCGGTCTACAACTCGCCCTCAGATCTGCGCCCGCAGATGCGATGAGCCCCGCCCAGAAGACTCAGATCATGAAGACGGCCGTCCTCCTCGGTACGAAATTTTCGAAATTCAAATCTCCCGCCGAATCTAACTCCACCAGGTTTCCCCGATTTCATCTCCGACTTGGAGAAACACCTCGACACGAAGAACAGCGGCGTAAAACCACTCAAGATAACGACCAAACGTGACACGTCAGCCATCCGCTACCAGCTGCTCAACGTGTCTTACAACTTGAAGAGACCTCTGGGTAAGGCACAAGACAATCGAGTCTCTTTCATGCCGGATGATTGGCAGAAGAGACTGCTGGACGTCGTTGATGCAGAAGAATCTGCGCTCATCTGTGCCGCGACGTCGTCTGGAAAGACGTTCATCAGTTTCTACGCGATGGAGTCGATCTTGAGGTTGGACAGTAACTCGGTCGTCGTGTTCGTGGCACCAACGAAGGCACTGGTCAACCAGATGGAGGCTGAGGTACGTATCATGATGATGATGATCATGATGATCATGATGATGATGATCATGATGATGACCATGAGTGCAGGTGTCTGCCAGATTCTCAAAGACCTACCGAAGCACTGGAAAGTTCTTGTGCGGTGTCTTCACTCGCGACTACAAGAAGGTGATCCTTTACCTCCACTTCCACTGAAGTTTCCTCAGAATCTCGACAACTGTCAAGTTCTCATCACGGTTCCCGCCTGCCTCGAGATCTTGATGCTGAATCCCGCCAAATTGAACTGGACCAAAACAATTCGTTACGTCGTGCTGGATGAAGTCCACTGTCTGGGTCAAGAGAACGGAGAGGTGATGACGTCATGTGTCGACACGAATGTCGACAGTGGTACAGGTGTGGCAGAGGCTGCTGATGACCATCAACTGTCCCTTCTTGGCTCTGTCGGCTACCATCGGAAATCTCGACCAATTGTACGGATGGATGTCAGGCATATCTCAGTCCAAGGTGAGCGACAGCTGATGACGTCATCGTGACCCTCGTTCAGGGCAAGAAACTCCACCTGGTGCACTACAAGGAGAGATTCAATTATCTCAAGATGTCCTACGTCGACAGCAAAGGAGAGAACCAAGGTCTGAATCCTCTCTTCGCTCTCAACTTGAAGGCTGTTAAGCAAGAGAAGCAGCTTCCGGACATCAAATTGTTACCCGAGGATTGCGTTCAATCCCTCGAGATATTGAAGGGTGTACCCGGTGAGACATCTCGACGACACGTCGCGACGTCGTATGTCCCGCCACTAACGAAGCGGCAGGTATAGAGAGTGAACTGAGAGAATTGCAACCCGAAGCATTCTTCTCACATCTGAAGGAACAGAAGACTTGGAACATTTCTATGAAAGATGCCTCTGCTTACGAGGACGCCATCAAGAAGGTGAGATCTCAACGAAATTTCACGCTCACCCCTGTCAGCTCTTCCTCCGCTGCCTCTTGGAGAAGCCAACCGAGACGGAGGCCGCCCTGCAGAAACACGACCCTGGTATGAAGACACACGATTGCAGATCAGAAGAGGATGTCTTCAAGATATTAGACGAGCTGAAGGCGAAGGAGCTATTACCCACCATCGTCTTCCACCTCAGCCGAGCTGGTTGCGAGGCCCTCGCCCTCGCTCTGACCAAGAAATTATCCGACGCTGAGATGGAGTACAGGAGACAGAAAGGTCGGCAAAATCTCGGCGTCGACGTCGACTGACTCGCACAGGAACGCAGGGACAGATCGACAAGCTGACCGAAGCCATCGAGAGAGAGAGCGTCAGGGCAAAGAGAGACAGAGACATCATCGAATCGGCCAACAGCGAGGGAAAAGCTATCCCTCCCGACGTGGAGAATCGTCAGAAGAACCTCACGGACATGCAGAACAAGCTCAATCTACTGGCGAAGGTGGACAAGAAGTACGGTTTCTTCCCTAGGAACATCTCCGTTACCATGGAGGACATCAAGGAACACCACAAGTGGGCCGATCCAAACGATCCACTCGTACAAGGTCTTCTCCGTGGAATCGGTGAGTTTTCATCGAGTTTTTACGTGATGACGTGGCGTGACGTCATCACAGGAGTTCACCACGGAGGAGTCGATAAGGGATACAGGAAGGCCGTGGAGCGTATGTTCAGATTGAAGCAGTTGGCTGTTATCTTTGGTACGGCCACTTTGTCTCTCGGTCTCAACATGCCCTGCAAATGTGTCGTCATGTGCAGAGACAGCATATTGATCAACGGTGTCCAGTTCAGACAGATGGCCGGAAGAGCCGGAAGAAGAGGTGATCTCCTCACCATCATCATCCATCACTCGATCATCGACCGTCTCATCATGACGTTCGTCATGCGATCATCGTCTACACGATCACCATGCACCACCACCATCACTCACCTCTTCAGGTTTCGATCTCGAGGGAAGAGTCATTCTGGCCGGTCTCCCCGCATCCAAGATCAAGAGACTCCTGGCCAATCGTCTCCCAGACATCATCAGCAGCAGCCCTGTCACCCCCACATCCGCTCTTCGTCTCATGGTATCCCACGCCATCAACCGAGCCGACCCACAAGTGGCATCCGTGGCCAAGACCTTCATCTCTCACCCTCTCTTCTTCAACAACGCAAACAACCAGGTGAATATCGGACTCGTGACGTCATCGTTCGCGTTGTAGATGGGAGACTGAAGGGGGTAGGTTGGTTTGGAGAAGGAGATCGTGACTGGAAGTCACTTGTTGCTGTCTGTGGAGTATCTGTTGAGAGAAGGAGTCATAGAGAACAATGGAATGCCCGCTGGGGTGGGAGCTCTGGCTTACCATCTCTACTGGTTGGAGCCCAACAACTTTTGGCTCGTTGCTCTGTTGAGATCCGGTCTATTTGATGATCTGACCGCGAGAACCGCACGGGATCCCGATCAAGTCCTCAGATTGGCTGAAGTCTTATCGAACCTCTTCTGCAGGGTGAGTGATGATCTCCATCATGATCACATGATGTTCATCATGATCAACACAAGACTGAACTCGCTTCAGATTCCTCTTCACAAGAGTCAGACGAGTGAGTCCGGACCTTCTCTTGTGGTCTTACCACCCCTCCCCGAGGACTTCCAGCGTCACCTGCAGGAGCACGAGGAGCGTCTGAAGGGCTACAGCAGAGACTTTGCCGCCTGGTTCGTCAAGAAGTTCGGCGAGTCCATCGGACATGACAACGTTATGCCCCTCTCCTCCATCAAGCTTAACCCCTCTGCCACTCTTTCTCCTCTCGCTGAGAAGGTGAGACTTGTCTATTGACGACTATTCTCTCAACCATCTCTTCGTTTGACATCATTTTGCTTCGTTTTATAGAGCTTTTATATCATTTTGTATTGTTTTACCCCGTTTAACATCTTTGTATCGCTTAACATCCATTTCATGATCATGAAGTCAAACCCTTTGCTGAACGAATCCAGGTCAAGAGTGTGTCGGGCACACCAAGCTACGTCTCCAACTTTGTCGGAGTCTCCGGTCTCGAGCCCGAGAGATCAGATCTCACCGAGATCTGCAACACCATCCGATCTGGTGTTCCCATCGAGAGATCCATCCTCCCCGGCATCGACGCTCAATCCAGATTCAACTCGTACATCGTAGATGTATTGAGACACGGTGATCGCAAGGCCATCGTCTTACACAACCGCGTCAGACCTGAAGTCCTCTACGAATCTCTGAGAGAGTTTGGTCTCATCCTCACGGTGCGTTTTCGATGATGATGATGATCTGATGTGCGATCAGATCTTGTCTGTCGAGATGAGAAGGAGGGCTGAGAGCACCACTCAGAATGTGACGGCGGCTGCGGCCACGGCTACACTGTTTGAGACCCTGACCGTTCGTTTCAAGCAGACCTTCAACTCCACTTTCGAGGTGAACAAGTAGGAGACATTCACGAGAATAAAGACAAGACCAACTTTGTGAAAATGCTTCGAATGGTCGTGATGCATGTTCTTAAAAGAGTCTTCCGCACAAAACTTTTTATCCACAACTCATTACTGCCTGTCGATCACAAAATCGATCCTCATCTTCTCTTCACTCTCCACAGTCCTCGTGTTGTGGACAATCACGGTGGTTTCTGTGGTTGTGTATGTGGTTTCCACCACAGTAGTATTCTCGCATTCTTCCTCTTCTTCCTTACTCATTCTCTTCTTCTCTCGGTTCAACTTTGACCGGCGGTTCTGGAACCATGTCTAAATCCATCAGCATTTCACTCGTCTGGATGGCGAACCACTTCACCTTGATCCTTCTCTCTGACATCCCAGTCTCCTTGGCTAAGCGACCATATTCTACGTTCGAGGGCCGGTGGTTCTTGCGAAAAGCATCAACCAGCACGTTGGTCTGCTCGATCGTCGCCCTGGAATCTTTCTTGCGGCCGTCGTCTGGGAGTGAAGCGGCCTGACGCCTACTTAGAAGGGGCCACCGCGTGGGGTCGTTGCCAACTAGCATGAGGTCTTGTTCCATACAGGACTCATCAGCTATGTCGATGTGCTGACTCAGTTCCCGAAAATTGGTGTGCATTTGTCTGCTAGCTAGATTGTGCTGTTTGTTGCCTGTCGTTCTTTTGGTTGATTTACACGAAGAGACGGGTGAACGGAAGAAACTGACACGTAGTGTTAAGTAATTCGCACAAGTATTACTTTGACAGCTCTAATCCAAGGAGAGATGACACGATATCCGGGTTACGATATAGCTCTTCGTTGTACAGCGGTATGAGTCGAGCTCTCTTCGGTGTGTATGTCCTTCTATCAAGGCAGTCGATATAAATTCAGCCGTTGTTTCGGGAGCGTTGTCCTGAGGGAACGTCGGGGTCTCCTTTAATGCGGTGACCTCAGCGAATCATGCAAGCACGGATAAACACTTCAGACCAATTTTGTGTCTCAAGGTCAGTGGATTTCTTGATGAAAAAGCTTCCGGCGGACATGAATTTCGGTGTGCACAACCATGAGCGTATATCTATGCATAGACATACGAACCATACGAAAACCATCAGAAAAACAGAAACATTCTGCCAGTGAGAAGCCTATCTCTGACCGTGGAGGTGTTATGGTGATGACCATCGCGATAAAATGTACCATTTGATCCTTTGACAAAACCGTTTATTCCAAACATCATATGTACAATTTACCCATTCTTCTGGGCAAGTTCGTGTCTACACACAAAAAAATCCTACATGCTGCGTCAAAAAGGATGAGAAAGGTTTGCTTGAATCAACCACTCTCACCTCATCGCATTACTCCTTGCCGATCGTAGAGTTGATCTCACTCGGTGATCCACACATTCCGTCCATTTCGATCAACAGGGTTTTCATAGACATCTTCAGCTGCGCCGTCTTATTCACCCTCTTCGCCGCTGATTCTGAATGCTTGAGGACTGCCGCGGAATCATCTGCGGCCACCGATTGCTCCAACAGAACTAAATCGTCGTGCACAGCCCCCCATTCTTCATCCAATTCTACAGCCATGAGTTGCGAACCGTCACGACAGATCGGATCACCGCTCTGTATGGCGCGAATCTTTCGCTGCACTTGCTCTTGTCGAAGTGAATCGCGAGCCGTGCTATGTGGGATAAAGTCCGCAGTTAGAGTCTCCTGTCTATGGAGGGTCATGATCGGCGGCATGGTGGCTCCTGTTGACTGTGACAAGCGAATCCCCCAGGATATTACGAGATGAAAAACAACGAGCCGAGTTGGAATTCCAAGAAAAGCATTTTGTCATCATCTGGATCACGCAGAACGCACGAGACATCATGGAGGGAGGAGACGATAGTTATGAATATGAAGACGAAAAAGATCTCAAGAGGAGGAGGATGGAGACATCCAGTTATGCATCACCAAAGAAGCTGCCGGGTCCAGCAGGTCTATTACCACGAGGTCGAGAAGAAGAGAATGGTTCTCAGATATCAAGAGCCACGGCACCAAGAGATAACAATGCATCCATTATCATCAGAACGAAGATCAAACAGAAGCAAGCTCCCGCCACTCTACCCGCTGAAGAATTTCGAAAACCTCCTTGGGTGTGTCTATTAGCCGACATGACATTGCCTCCCTTCCAAGGTGATCTCTCAATCATCACTTCTCCATCTCACACGAAGAAGACAGTAAACAACACGTTCTCAAATGTAACATTCGTCTCATCAATGACGGACATTGTACATCGAAGGCCCCCCACCTTGTAGTCCTCGTCAAGAAGCTCACCCCCGTAGACACAGACATACAAGCCGACTTGAGAGATCCAACCGGAGACATCCAGGCCACCATCCATCGACAAGTCTTCGAGGCTTTCCCCAACATCACCGTCGGAGCCGTTCTCGCACTCAAGAAAGTCTCCATCTTCTCTCCACAGAAGGTGATCACATCCGCATCACCTTCTACATCCGTAATGACATGATCGAAGGGATCATGTTACCTCAGCATCACCCACACCAACATCGCCCGAGTCTTCCCTAGCAAGTGCTCTTACCCTCCCGATTGGGACCCCTGCTTTCCACTCGACCCCTTCACCATCTACAACGATGAACTCCTCCGCAAGCAGAGAGGAGTGAGGAGACATCTCGTATACGAGAAGAACTTGAAAGAAGAGGAGGCAGCCGTGGCCATACCATCACACACTCATCCTTCATCGATCGCGGATGCAGCGGCGGGATTGATGGAGCCTGTCGAAGTAGTACCACCACAAGTCATGTACGAAGAAGAGCAAGTGTATCGATTGGATTCTGGAAATGGGGTGGATCCACCGATGGAGATGATGCAAGAAGACTTGGCCGATATCGAGGCCAGACTGGCTGAAGGAGAAGGCGGAGAGTATAATGAATACGAGGATCTGTTGTAAGACGGTGGTTGCACGTTAAGGATGTCTCTCATCGTGATTTGTCGCTGTGGGAGGCACTTGACTGTTTCTTCTACTTCAATCTGAGTGGACTGGACAGAAGACATCGAGTGACGTAGATGGAAGATATGAAGATCTTCTTTTGGCGTCGTGCGATGTGTGATGTGTGTGAAAAAGAAAGATAACTTCTGCACCATAGTCGCACACATCACGAACCTCATTAAGAGGATACCGCTCGGCGGACACCGAAATAGAGAGGCGAAAGCTGATGAGCTGAAAATCCCTTAGCGTGTCTACATTTGCATCGGTCGCGCCTGCAAAAATAGAATTCACAGCGGAGGAGCCCGACGGAGAGTGAAATAACGTCGACGGCACCTCTTACAGGACCACACCGACTACAGCCCTATTTAATCGGCAGCTTCAAACAGCTTTCACACGCATCATGGCGACTGCACCTGTCGCTAAAACAGACGCCAACGGGCAACTGATTCAGACGGTAAAGATTGTGGTGGTTGGAGATGGTGCTGTAGGAAAGACTTGTCTATTGATCGTCTACACGTCCAACAGGTGAAGAGGGTCGATTCGAACTCCATCTTCCTCCCGATACATTCGTTATCTCATACTCTTTAGTTTTCCGAGTGAGTACGTCCCAACAGTCTTCGATAATTACAGGTACGTATCGACATGTTCTAAATTCCCTCAAACTCATTCCAACAGCGCAAATGTTCACGTCCACGGAAAAACAATATCACTCGGTCTGTGGGATACGGCAGGTCAGGAAGATTACGATGTGAGTCGAATCTTCTTCTTTCAAACGACGTATGATTATCGCTGTGGAGGGTTGTATGATTGACCACCACCCAGCGTCTGAGACCTCTTTCCTACCCCCAGACGGATATCTTCCTCATCTGTTTCAATGTCGTCTCCCCAGCTTCTTACGCCAACGTCAAGAACAAGGTAAATCTCATTCTATAACGATCGCATTGCCTCCATTAACTCTTTCGAGTGGTGGCCAGAAGTCCGGCACCACTGTCCCGACGGAAAGATCATGCTCGTGGGAACAAAGATCGATCTGAGGGAAGATGAAGAGGCCATCGCCGCTCTCAAAGAGAGACATCTGAAGGTCTTGACACCACAAGATGGACACAACCTCGCCAAAGAGATCCGTGCCCTCTGTTACATGGAGTGCTCTGCTCTGAAGGGAACTGGACTGAAGGGCGTCTTTGACGAAGCCATCAAGATCATCTTGTTTCCTGCGACACCCTCCGGCTCAGACAAGAAGGAAGAGAAGAAGGAAGAGAAGAAGAAAGAAAAGGGCGGAAAATGTATAGTCCTGTAGAGGTCTGATGTGTTTTCCTCTTCTACGCTGCAGATTCTCTCGTTGTGGCTCTGTCTTCTGTCGAGGCTTGACCCTGTGTGGCTTCGTCTATCGCGATTGGTTCTTCTGTGACTTCGTCTATCATCAGAACTTGATCCTCTGTGACTTGTTCTCCAATCACAACTTGTTCTTCTGTGACTCCGTCCATCATCAGAACTTGATCCTCTGTGATGTTGTCTCCCATCGGTACTTGATCCTCTGTGACTTCATCTGCAATCGCAAATTGTTCTTCTGTGACTTCATCTGTCGGCGTGGCGGCTTCCTCTTCTTTCGGAGCTTCTTTCACAACCTCTTCTTTCTTTACGATTTCTTCTTTCTTCTGTTGTTGCTGTCGTTCGTTCAGGTTGGAGGTATACACGAGAGGGGTGAGTCTATAGAAAGTGGACTCACTTGTAAGTGTGCCTTGCACCTCTTGAAATCAGCCACTGTGTTGTCATGAAGAAACGGATGTTCAAAGATAGATTTTGTCATGGGACAGATGTGCTTGGAGTAGAAATCGGAGACTCTGTTCCCTACGCTCCACTTGATGGGTCTGTAGCTCCATCAGTTCTCCATGACGAATCGCGACGTCATCAGCCTCACAGGAGGTGTCCTTCCGTGTTGAACAAGTAGCTGGCCCTGTCGGACCAGTGCGAGCCAGAAGAATCAAATAGGAGATAAAGGTATTTTAAAGTTTCGGCCAGGAAGAAACTCTCCATTCGATCATCTTTTTCCATCGTCTCTACGTCCTTGATTCCAGCGAAGCCACAGGACTGTGTGTCTTCAGAGGGTGAATGAAGGCATGTTAAGAGGATGAGAGGTAAGAGGATGGTCGAGGATGAAGTGATTCAGAGGATGTGTTCACCGTGCGACATCTGTCGTGAAGGTCGTGGAAGATCTTGACGCCGAAATCGTGCCATTGTGTCGTGTAAGGTTGAGCTCTGGACAGATAATACAACGATTCGATCAATTCAGGTCTCAGTGGATAACTGCAAGGGTCAGATCGAACAAAAAGAGGCTGCATGTGTCATCACGTGTGATTCACATCATACAGCATGAGACGATGATCCATTCACCCTTTGAATCGCTCGAGAGCTCGACCGTTCAACAGGTTCATCCTCTCTGGTGGAAACCCTGACAGTTGGATTAGAATCTCTTCTCACCACAATCTGTCTCACCCTGTTGTGACCAAATCATGTACATCGACCGACCGACGGCGGCAGCGGCGTCTATGTCTCCGTGGAGAACTGATGACGTCATCACACGTCACGATGACGTATGAAATCACCCAAAACACCGGGCCAGAACATCTGCAGGTTGTTGAAGTTGATCATCACGGGAGTGCCATCGTCCATATTTACATCGATGTATACTGATCCGATCCTCTGGTATTTCTCTATCGAAACGTAACTCTGGATGACATTCAGCCACTATAATCATCACGATGATCGCTGATCGCTAGTCTCTGGTTGTTGATCGCTGATCGCTGATCGCTGATCGCTGATCGATGATGATCATGCGAACGATCGAGGTGATGTGACGGTGAATCAGCGACTCACTTGAAGAAAGATCTTGAAATAATCGTCATCGTTGAACATGATGGCCGCTTTCAACAGATATTCGAAGAAAGAATCCATCGCCGAGCCGATGCCTGACTCCTTGTATAGCCACTCCCCCGACGAGATGTTGATGTGGTTGCCCAAAAGATTGATCCCCGATTTTCTCTCCCAAACGGCGTACACGGCCTTCTTGGCCACGTAGGCGTACCTGTAAGATGAGATTTCGCGTGGAATTCGAGGAGATCTACCTGGGATCTCCGGTCATGAGAGATAAGAGACCGAATTCCAGGGCGAATGTACCGGTGGAGGCAGTGCACGTGACGTCGATCTGTGATGCGTCAGGGTCTGGATAAACCCTAAATCCGGGTTCAAAGAGAAACTTCACCTCTCCCGGTGGTACACCGTGTCTCAAATTGATGGTACCGTAAGGGATTCCGGTTGGTGTGTCGAAAGCCTGATGATCATCATTTCGGGATCGCATGAGCGTGATCACCTTTATTAATCGGTTGCCTAGATCTTGTGAGAGAGTTAGAAGTTGATTGTTGTAGTTTGGAACGTGAATGCCGAGATCTAAGATGAGAGAATGAGCAGACAGGAGACCACCTACATTACATTCAACAACGTGATGGGAGGTGGAATCGAACATGGAACGAAATGTTCGGGAGAGAAAGGACTCACCCAACATGCGGATGTTCGTCTCGAACACAGACACATTGAGATCTAGATCGAAATGGAGGTTGTCTCCGACCCACGTGACGGCTCGAGCAAACTCTGTACGATTATTCATGACCTGCGCTCACGTGAATTGAAATCACAGCGGTGACGGTGCATTCGATTTAGACATGAAGATGTGAGACGAACCAATAAGGTATCCAATGAATCGATGAGCGTCAGAGCGTTATTCGACCATGTGTTCTTTCCTGTGCAACTGACGGATGCCAACTCATCCATTGGAAATGCGTTATTCATGTAACCATTGTAAGAATGATAGAACATCTTGGCCACTCGATCTCTGTCGCCGTTGTGAGATCAATCACATCACATCCCCATTCGACTAAAGCTTACCTATATCTCAGGCGATCTCTATTGGACAGTGAATCCACCTCTATGCATTGCGCTAAGAGTGAGAGGAGAATCAGTGTGCAACACCATCTCCCCCACATCGGAATGTTTCTTTTCTGTCGTTTACAAATAGAACACGGTGGTGACTCAACAACGCCATCCCACGAGACAAATAAAGGCTACATCGAGTCACATCCTGCGAGATAAAGAGTGTATAGAATGAATGTATCAGTCACGACAGAGCTTCTGACATTCAACGGTTTCACCCTTGTCTGTAGTGTTCTACACAGTCTCCTCAATGTATTCACCTCTGATCATCGCAAACGAGCTTGTGAGTGTAGAAGGAGCCTGTGACCTGTGACACGAACGACGTCATTGCTGATTCTATATTGTCGTACTCGATGCTCCGTCATCACTCAATGGTTTAATCATGACATCCTTGATCAGATCTGGCTTTGTGGCTAAGGAGTGGAACAATGTATTAATATGGAATGAAAGAATGATCACAAGGTCATCACCTCACAGCTAAAGTGGGAACACCTTGGTCGAGAGCAAGGAAGGGATCAGTGTTGCTCGTGATCAAGGCCGAAAAATCCACCAAGTTGTCGCTCTTCTTGCAGTCGAGGGCGTCAATTCATTACGGTGGATTTGGAAAGGAGAAACCGCCGCCACACCTGAAGTGAAACTGTTTGCTCACCCCAGGCACAATTCATCAACTCCACCTCCTCTCTCTGCTTCTCCTCGAGTTTTTTTAGAGAAGATGTGCATACGGTATATAAAAATATCACCTTTAGTAGCAGGTGGAAAAGGTCTTGATCCCGATAGAAATGCGCTCGAAAAATGTCAAAACGGTTATTACAACGAAGTTCTCACCTCGTACGCAACAGCAGCACCCGATGCAAGATCCTCTAGCATCCACGTTGAAACTATGTTTCACAGGCGATTGGGGAGTTGGAAAGACTTGTCTCCTGCTCCGCATGACCGAAGATCGATTTGTGGAAAAGCATGAGATCACTTTCGGAGGGGACCACAAGACAAAGGTGCAGAGAGAATCACAAGAATTCAACTGATATCATTCGAGCAAATAGAAGTAAGTGGGAAGCTGCGAAAGGTCAATCTGTATGATACGGCCGGGCAAGAGAGATTCAAGACGATTACAACTTCCTTCTATCGAGGATGTCAGGGTATCATTGTAGTATACGATATAACGCAGGAAGACACGATACGAAGTCTGGATGCTTGGATCATGGAGGTTAGAAACTGATCCATCCCATGCGAACCAAACTCTGACTCGAACACAGGTCCAGAGATATCTCGATGACGGCAGTGTCATCAAATGTGTGGTCGTCGCCAACAAGATCGATTGTCTAGAAGATCCAGAGTGGACAGACAGAAAAGAACAGCTCCAACAGAGACTAGATACAGGGAAGGCTATCGCCCAGAAGCACAAGCTTGATTTCTATGAGACGTCGGGTGAGACATCCGATGACAAGACCTTGTTCCATTTAGAATATCGTCACCTCATGTTCTGCATCTCTTTCCTCCAATGATGACTCACATCCGAACAGCCAAGGAGAACATCGGAGTGGAGAAATTGTTGTTGACTCTGTTAGAGGACGTTGTCAGCATCGAAGTCAAAGCTTCAGAGAAGAATGGACCTATCTTCAACCGTGCAAATCTAGAAGACAAGAAAGAGAAGAAGAAGAAGAGCTTTTGTTAGGTGAGAATGCGTCCATCTACAACGGTGTAGATTAAGATTCAATCAGGAGGGTGTCATTGTACGATATTTCAAAGAATTTTTATTCGTCATTTGGGATGGTCGTCAAGGTAGAGATCGGGGAATAAAATCATTTAAAATCATTTTATTTCTCGAACAGACGCTGCGATGCATGATGATGCAAAAGACATCGACGGCAACACTCTTACAAGAATCCACTCCTCTGCTTCGCTATGCATTACCAGCTCCCATCATGACCTGCATCGTCCATCATCACACTGACATCACGTGGAACCCACTTGTGCAAATTGCTCGCCCACTCCTCTACCTTCCATCCACTTTCTCAACTCAGAGAGATCGCCACGATTCCCCCTCGCTCCTTGCATGGGGCCGAACATGTCT
Organism: Planoprotostelium fungivorum; assembly: GCA_003024175.1. NCBI lineage: Eukaryota > Evosea > Variosea > Cavosteliida > Cavosteliaceae > Planoprotostelium > Planoprotostelium fungivorum. The sequence goes on along the minus strand of MDYQ01000257.1, from coordinate 289,576 downwards.
GTGATCTCTCTCATGTCTGAAAAAGCTCGGTTCTCTTTGCCCTCCCCAAATTCCTCACGAAACCTCTCGCTGACCTACCATTAGAGGTGAGGTCGTGCTCGAAATCAACTCCTACTTTTTTGTGTCCGGCTGGAATATCTCCCCAGCTGTATGTCTTGATCTCTTTCCAGTAATCATCGATGAGACGGATGGACGGTGCTTCTAAACAGATGAGAGCCGGTTTGCCCGCAAAGACGAAACCGGTGATGTCGTATTGTTTCGCATAGTTGACCAGATCGTCTCGCTTCGATCTGATGATTTCGATCAGAGGTGTGATGGAATCGGGATCACCTCGTACTGAGAGAAGGAAGGTGAAACCAAGCGCGGGAGAATGGTTCTCCCTCTCTCCTCTTTGTTTCCTCCTTCTCGATGGCTGGATGATATCAGCTACAGGGTCAAGATGAATGATGATCTCACGCTTCGTTTCTTTCTTTACAGGTTGGGGAGCAGGTTTCTCCTCGATGACTTCCTCGATCACCTTTGGAATGGCAGGGAGCGATGCAGCGAAATCACGGATGCTATCGACAAAGGCCATGATCGTTTGAGCAGCGTCATCTTCAGGCGATTCGGACAACAGTCGTTGGGCCTGACAGAGATGAGATGATCGATCTCGTGTGATCATACGAACGTCACCTCCGCAGAAAGAACCTTTTGGTTTTCTGTGCTCAACCATTTACACCTCTGGACATCAATGGAACAGAGGGGACCTTCTAGTAGGTGCAATGTGACAGTCAAAGGTACCGTTTTGTCCTCTTCGACTGTGACATTCAATTGTACGTTCAGATCTTCCTTTGCCTTTCCCTCTCTCAGGTCTTCTAAGATTATGATTGATGATGGATCGAGGACGAGCTCGCCATCCATACAATAGATCGATTGTATGATGTCAAATGAAGACAGTTGGTTCGACAGACGCTGTCCATCTCCGCTCATGCGATCTGTTGGTGATGATTATCCGGAAAATGAATTTGTTTTCTGTTGATTCAATCTGTCCGTTGTGTTGCCTCTAAACGATCAATCAACAATCCAACAAACCGTCAATCCCCCAACAATGTTAAACAGAATCAGGCAACGCAGCTGTCAAAGATACACCACTATCTGTTGACTAGTACGTGTACAATGTAAATTAGAACACCAATTCCAACCTATACACCAGCTGATATCAATGGAGAGTAGGTTCTATGAGGATAGGGAATGAAGAAAAAAATACAGTTGCCTGCACCCTGGTGCACCGTACTGGTGCGTGCTGCTGCCTCATTGTAGAAGAATGCCAAAAATTTTCTCCCGCCTGAGGGAGGAGAGACAGGGCGACGCTGATGTCCAGACTGCTTTGTGAGGAGGTGGTAGAGTAGGTTAAATCCATCATCACAGACGTTCTGACTCGTAAATAGTTCATCGCTGAGTGAAATCATCGAGGATGATAACGGACAACAGTCGGAGACCTCACCTCTAAAGAAATCCGAAAGGTAATTCGCTTTTGTCATCTACATCCTCAGATCTCATCAGCTCTGATCATTTGAATTCCAATGAGACAGCCAAGAGTGCTCCAAACACACCCACAAAGGGAGAGGTGAAGAGAGTTCCGATGTCATCTCTAATCAACTCCATCTAGATCAAGAATGGAAGACCTGTACGCTCATGCAAACGCGTGCGAACGAACGGATACAGTGAGAATGTGAATAAGATGAAAACAGATAAGTCGGAGAAGACAGACAAACCGGATAAGACCCCACGAACAACACAATCCAAAGGTGATATCATCCATTGTCATCGAATCATGATGTGATGTCCGTTTAGAATCGAAACAAGTAGAGAAACGAGACAAGAAAGAAGAGAAGAAAGCGTCATCAGAGACGCCAACAGAGAGGAGAGAGACAGAGAACAAACAATCAGAGAAAAAAGAGACGGACAAAACGGAAGTAGAGGAGAAGGAGACAGTAAAGAAGGAACAAGAGAAGAAGGACAAGAAAGGAGCGGACAAGAGAGAAGTAGAGAAGAGAGAGACAGACAAGAAGGAAAAGAAGGAACAGAAAGACATGACACCCTCTCACAATCTGAAGGTGATCACCTGTCGATGATGTGGAAACTGAATCTCACAGGTCGGCACGACACTCTGGGCCAAGATTCCAACCTGGCCTTGGTGGCCCGGAATTGTGAATATCCATCCATCACACACATTGATATAGATCGGGCACCATGTCTCGTCGTCAAGCGTCTCAACGATTGTGGCATGATGTGATGTGTCATGATCTGATCCTTTCACCAGATCGTCGACCCGAAGAGCTCAGAAGTCCCGAGTGGTTTATCCAACCGAAAGAGGAATTCAAACTGCCAGCTCGTCCGTTTCTTTGCCACAGAAGACTTGTGAGACCATATCTTCATCATCACATCATCATCATCAACAATCATCATCACATCATCATCCGAGAGATCGTGACACGTGAAAGTTGTTGGGTAGATCCGAAGAATATCAGTTTCCCGCTCACGAATCAATTTTTACAACGATACGATGTGACCGAACCTCTGTTGGAATATGCAATCGAACTCGCCGCAGAAGAGAGTCCACAAGATGTCAAGGTGAGAGATATAAATCAAACGCCAAATCGAAATCTCCACGCGAACGGATTCATTTCTACACACGTCGATCGTTATTCTTACGTTGAGACGACGGTCGTGTGGAGTGTCTGAAGAGAACAGGACAAGGTGGAGTTGATGATAGAAGAGACGCACTGCACAAAGTGTGAGTCTGCAGAGGATGATTCGCAGATGTTATTGTGCGATCGTTGCAATCGAGGGTATCACTTGTACTGTCTGGATCCTCCACTGTCTGCCATTCCAGAGGAAGATTGGTTCTGTCCCAAATGCAGTCGAGTCACCAGGGCTACGAACACTGCCATAAGTCAGTGAAATTTCATATTTTAAATCGTTCAGTGAAACACATCATCATATCATCACATCCATCATCACATCACACCACATCACACCATCATGATGATCATCACCATCACTCACGTCCTTCATCTGAATTTTCAAACAGTGTCTCGCGGCTCCGCTGTCGTCCTCGGGCCCGGTCTAGTTGGCCTCCACAACATCGACTCTTCATGCTACATCAACAGCACCCTCCAATGTCTCTCCTCTTACACTCTTTTCGGTCAGAAACTCATCGACACACCTCACCAAGGCGACCAATTCATCACGGTCATGCAGTCCATCCTGTCGAGCATATACCGAGGTGAAACCGGCCCATCTTTTGTTATCACCCGGGCGTGACGTCGGACAGGCCGCAGCATCGAACCGCAGATGCTGTTGCGATGGAAGGAAGCGTCTGGCACCGCATTGGATCTAAAGTATCACGAGAACGAACACCAAGATGTAAACGAATTCCTCATGTTCACCCTCGATCACCTGTCAGAACACTGCAAAGAGACCGACGAGGGGGTGAGTGATGACGTCACGCCACATCATCAGACGGGGCGCAGGTGAACGAGTCAGTCATGATCGAAGACATGTTCGATGGGTCGTACGATCGGGTGAGAACTTGCCCCGAGGGACACGTTTCGACTCGTGCAGAGATGTTTCGCGTGATGACTCTACCATTTCCGCAGGAGAAGAAGACTATGACGATTCCACTGAGAGACATGTTCGATGTCATGCGACAAGAAGAAGTCATCGAGTGGTGAGTGTCAGATGATCATGATGATGATGATGACGTCATGACAGTCGGTGTGAAACTTGTGGAGGGAAAGACAACAGTCGATTCAAACAGACGACTTGCATCACAAAATGGCCGAAAGATCTCATCTTACAGATGGGAAGGTGAGAAGGCAAAGTCATCCGTGTCATCATCGTCTCTCAGATTCTCTTCGATGGTCAACGAGAAGAGATGGTGGTCCAATAAGATCAACACTGAAGTCGAATTTCCGTTGGAAGAGTTTAGCTTGGGCGGGAACAGCCCCATCTACAACCTGCGGGCCGTGGCGGTGAGAGAATGACGTCACGTGACGTCATTGGGCTGAATGGGTCGTGACGCGTTGTAGAACCACAGGGGAGGAGCGAATGGAGGACACTATTGGGCCGTGATAAATGTGGAGGGAAAATGGTATTCTACGGACGATCAGAACGTCAACCTCATCGAACCAGAAGATGTGAGTCACATCGACTGTACATCACATCATACATCGATATCACATCATACATCGACATCACATCATACATCGACATCACATCATACATCGACGATGAGTGACTCCCACAGGTACAATCACCATACGCTTACATGCTATTCTACCAGCAGAAACACATTCCCACAACACTTCCCACACCACCCCCCTTACCCACACCCCCCTTACCCACACCACCATCACTCACACCATCGTCGACGTCGACAATTTCCCGCGTACAACCCGACACAGAAGTCGTGAAAAAGAGCCAGAAGATTCCAAAGAAGGTGGCCGAAAGTGACGTCACCACGGCAAAGAAAGCGATCAGATCGGACAATGGTCGATTCACTAGCACGAAGAATGCCGATACATTGCCACGGAAGAAGAAACCAAACGTGGCACCACCATCATCGACACCATCACCGGCCACACCATCATCATCAGCGCCCGACAAGGTCATCCAGATGCTGATGTCTTCTCATGCGACATCATCACAAACACCATCGACACCATCACCCAGAAGAATCCTCTCAACACCGACATCTCATGCGACGCTTCCATCACCCCTCCCTCGTGTCATCTCACCGACACCTCATGCGACACCACCACCGACGTCGTCCATCAGTCCCATGAGCCGACCCCTCTTGAACCTCCCATCCATGGACATGACACCATCCATCATCGGTGACTCATCCAACATGATGCAACCGGTGATGTCTATGGGAGGGAATCCGATGATGTCCATGATGCATCCGATGATGAACGTCAACCCCCTCGGCTATCCCATCATGTGGCATCCCCTCTCCTTCCCTCCCTCTACAAGTTGGATAGCACCAGAGTCACACGTTGGAGGTATACCATCTCCCATCAGGAGCGATGATGAAGAGGGAGAGCCGTGGAAGAAGGATAGATGAGATGGACTCCGACGTGTTGTAGATTTCATTTCGTGTTATTATTATTCGTGTTTTAATGTCCACCACTGGAGTCACCCAGGGCACGGTTCAAATTGAAGGCGGCCGATATGAGAGCAAAGTGAGTGAAGGCTTGAGGGAAGTTACCTACCCCACCGTCAGAGTCGCACGTCCATCTCATCATCATCCACTCACCCAACTGCTCTCCCCTCGATCCCGTCTCTTCTGCAAACAGACCGACGTGATTCTCGTAACCGATGATCTCTTCGAACATCAGCCTCGCCTTCGCTAATTTCTTCTTATCTCCACAGGCCGAGCGGGTCAGGGCCTCGATCAACCTGGAAGAGGTGAGGATCTTCGAGAAGAGCACTGAGATGTCACCAGAAGGAGCAGATGTTGAAGGTTCCCTCTTCTCCCTCGAGACCGTCGTCGGATAACTTGACGTCGTAACGAAAGACGAGGGAGTTCACGGTGAGGCCTCCTTCTTGAGGTGTCTTCATGGTGGCTTCGATGGTGCTCACGATGCGTGGATCACCAGGGGCCATGAAGAAGGTGAGGGGCATGATCTGTCGACGTCTTAATGAAGGATCTCGATTCGGACGCACGAGGTTGGCGGCATCGAGGCCTTCTGAACCATAGTACTGAGAGAAGAGTTGCCTTTCACCGCACCAGCCGTTGTCTTGGATGTCCTTGTAGATTTCGTTACGAACATAAGTCCACTTGACTACGTCGGCAGGTAGAGATCTCTTGTTGGCCAATCGAATGCCTCGATCGACTGGAGACGTTGAGAAGATTGACGTGAAGTTTCGAACTCACAGGCGATCCAGCACATGACCTTGGAGTACGTGAAGTGCTGATCTCCACTGCGAACCTGATGGCGTTGTAGATCGTCCCGAAAATTCGTGCTCCACCTCCCACACACCCTGGTCTTTGTCCTTCCAGTGCTCGACGAGCCATTCTAACAAGAAGACGATGTGATTCCAGAACTCGTAACTGATTCCGCTACCATACTTGTCGTAGAGATAGACGCTGTCCATCAACTCTCCATAGATATCCATCTGAACCTGCTTAGCTGCACCATTGCCCACTCTGACCGGCCTGGAAGACAGATAGCCGTCCAGATGATGTAGATCCTCCGTCGGTCAGTTGTCGACGAATGATGGTCGACGAAAATTACCTCTTCGTTGAGATCCTTTCTACCGTCGATACCGTACATGATCTGGAGGGGTGGTTCTCCTCTCTCCACGGCGGCTCTGGCGTCTTTGCAGCGGTCTTCCATGAACTTCATGAGAGCTGCGGCTTCCTCGATGAAACCGATACGCATGAACCCGTACACCGTGAAGGCTGAATCTCTTATCCAAGTGTAGCGGTAGTCCCAATTCCGTTCTCCGCCCACCTTTGGGACGTCAGTGAGGGTGTGGGACATGGCTTCACCTCTTCGGGAAGGCCACAGGTGGCTGCGGCAATGATGGCGCCTATCGTATTGAAATGAGTCTCCATCGGTACACGTCATCTACGCACCGGTGGGCTCGAAGCACATGAGCTTGAGAGCCAGAGCACTTCTCTCCACTTGTTCTCTCCATCGACCTGCGTTGATCTCACTCGGTGTTGCGAGCCATCGTCCTCTCACCCTTGTATGTACATTGAGACAGCCACTCTCGCCAGTAGTTGATCGTCTCTTCAAAGTAGAAGGCTTCGTGATCGACAGCAGCCATCTCCTGTTTCTCGTCGAACTTCCCGTGTTGAGCCGAGTGCAGATAGAAGGTGCAGCTCTTACCTGAAGAAGATGGGTGAAGTCATGCGTGATGTACTCACCCTCGCTGAGACGGAAGGTGAAGTCCAAGCCTTCTTTATCGTCCATCTCGCTCAGAGGAATGCTGGATATGAGCGTCAACTCTAATCCCTTGTCCGCTTTGAATGTCGCTTCTGTCGTGTGTCATGATCGTGATGGGAAGTTGTCGGCTCACTTTTGTCCTCCAGAGTGAGCTTGTGTCCTTCTCTGGCGAAATCAAAGGCCGGTATGCATCGCATGCGGAAGTTCATGTGACCTCGGATCACTTGCACCTTGCGGATGAGGGAGTAAGACACGACCTGTAGAAGTGTCACTCTCTCGTGAAGCTGACGTCTTCACCTCGCTGTTGGGTACCAACTTCTCTCCGTATTTCGTGCTGAATTTTGGCATGTAGTCGACGATCTGTCCGACTCCATCTGGGAGATTGATCAACATGGATGCCGATCGAATGGACGGTTCACCATCATCGAGGAATCGGGTCACAAGGATGTTGGTCTCCGGCCAATAAAATTGTTTGTTCCTGACCTATAAAGTATTAGCCTTTGTAGATGATCGATCAATCAGCACCTCTGATTTTGGAACGTCAGCTGGCTCGATGGTCCAATGACCTCCCTTCTCGTGGTCGAGGATCGAAGCGAAAACGGAAGGAGAATCAAAGTGAGGGTAACAATACCTAGGACTGCGTCAGATGCGAAGGTCGTGTGATGTATGTCGATCACCAGTCGATGCTTCCATTGATTCCGACCAGAGCACACGTTCTCATGTTACCAATGAGGCCATGTCCCTCTATGGGCAGGTAGTTGTTGTCTGCTTTTTTCCGGATCTGTCAAGGTCAATCACATTGCCCCACATCGTCGTCTTTCACCTGCTTACTTTCGTCCATGATTCGTTTGACGTCAGCTCCTCCTAAACCGATTATCTATATTTCTCTGATCGAGTTGCTGCTTCTCTTCTAATGAGCAGAAGTTGATCAATGAAAGCGTCTGGTAGCTCATGTTGATAAACTTTCTTCCAATTGCCGGTGCGGTTTCTCTTTCAGCCGTCAAAACCGACGAAATTAAACCCAGGAGTGACGTTTGCCAGTAGATATAGAAGCCGAATGCGAGCTGCTTCTAGATCTCCCTTCTCCAACACGAACCACAAAAGAAAATAAGCAGCGCACCACATCACAGACGAACGAAAAAAAGGAACATGCACCGCAGCGGTGACGATCATGATATCATCCACGTCTCACGAGTCTTCAGAGAAACCTCACCAAACCGCTCTGACTACCGCTCTACACTCAGTAGAGGCGGTCGTCCAAGAGTTGATGCCTCACAAGCCCGTCTTCCTCCTTGATGAAGAAGACAAGAAGGCGGTCGAGTTTGCCGACCTCTTGTCCAAGGATGCTCAATTCAAGGGGAGGATCGTCACTAGGGCCAGAGGAGAGCACCATTCAGTTCATGCAGAGGTGAGATCCACGTGGTGTACGACGACGTCTCTAATGAGATGTCAGCTGCCGAGATGCGATTATGAATTGGCCCGCCGTCTCCCCGCAAAAAGGTTAGACAGGAAACCTCTTCTCGTCGCCTTCTGCTCCTCTTCATCGGACGTCTCGCTGTCCGTCAAGGCAATCCGAGCCGTGTGGCCAAAAGACACCCCAAAGGTGATGTAATCACCTCTCCATCTCTCACCCCCGAACAGGTCAACATCCGATCTGGTGACACTTATCGTTCATCACCCACTCTAACTCGATCATCAGGTGGGCATTCATACGAGGGTATCTCCTGTGAAGATGATGCCATCGTCATCGATGTCTGTCCTCTGAACCAAGTCACCATCGACTCCGGTAAAGAAGGTCTCTGGGCCGGTGCGGGCTGCAAGATGGGAAAGCTCTATTACGCCATCGCTCACGATGCCGGCCACGAATACGAGCTGCCTGCTGGAACTGGAACCAGCGTCGGTGCGGGAGGTGTCATGACGGGTGAGCGACACACGATGATGATGATCTTCGACATCATCGCTGAGATGAGATAGGAGGAGGGTATGGTATGCTTGCCAGAAAGATCGGTCTCAGCTCTGATCTCATCATCGGTATGGAGGTGCGTGAGCGCGTTTCGATGCAACTCAATCTCGCGTTGTAGATGGTGGATGCCAACGGTGACCTCATCATGGTGGACGAGAAGTCACACCCCGATCTATTCTGGGCGCTGAGGGGTGCCGGGGGAGGCAGCTACGGTGTCGTAACGAAATTTCACCTGAAAACCGTGAAGAACCCAAAGAAAGTGACGCTCGTCAACATTGAATGGAACTTCAGATACATCAAGGAGGTCATCGCGGGTGAATGCAGTTTCCCGCCCGAAATCTCATTGAAGCTTCTCAGCTTACGAGGAATGGCAACCTTACGCCACGGACAATCTGACGACCCAACTCAACTGTCGTCCCACACACGTACATTTGGAGGGAAAATTCATCGGAAACCCCGCGGAATGTGCGAAACTCTTCTACGAATCACCTCTGATGGATCTGGAGAGGTGAGTCACACAGAGATACATACAACGATGAAGGTTCGAATCATGACGCTTGTAGATGTCCTGCCAGATCCTTCCACACGATGTACTTGTCACCATCGAAGGTCAATTTGAAAGTATCCTGTGGTATCGAAACGGAAGACTTTGAGGAATTCATCATGGACAGCCCACCTTACTGTGGTGCCTGGCAAGAAGGTGAGAGTCATAGATTTCCAAAAAGATGAACGATCGGTGATGATGAGACAGAGATGAAGAGTAAGAAGAAGAGTGACTTTGTGTACAAACACGGAAAGAAGTTTGGAATGGAGGGAGCCGCGGTGGTGGAGGCCAAACTGAAAGAAGAGAAGGGAAAACTCGCCAACTGTCAATTCGAAGGTTACGGAGGATTCTTCTCCACAGTGAAAGAAGGTGACGTAATGTACACACTAAGACGCATGTTGAAACAGTTCAGGGGACACACCTTACCCACACAGGGAAGATGCTACCATCTCTCTACAATACTGGACACACTGGAACGATGAAGGACTGAAGAACGAAGAAGAAAAGCGCAAGAGGAACGCCGAATACGAAGAGTGGATGAGAGAATGGGAGAGGCAATTAGCGCCTCACGTTTCGGGCAAAAAATACCGAAACTACGAGGATCTCGACGTCTTAAGCCACAACTGGGGAGAGGTGAACCTCTCTTTTGATTGGTCGAGATAGACCAGACTGACACATTCAGGTATACTATGGAGAGAACTTTGATCGGTTGAAAGAGATCAAGAGCAAGTATGACCCAACGAACGTGTTCCGTTGTTCTTTCAGTATCCCATTGAAATGAATGAAGCCACAGGAATAAACGATACGAGATGGAGAGAGTCATGATTGAGTCAAGCTGATGAATGATTGACGCGAATTACGCAGGGAAGTCTTCGAATGATTGGAGATGGAATAGAAATCTCACATATCTTTCACATACTGTATCAAATTTCATTCTTCACTCTCTCTCGTTGAAGATAGTCTGAGATGCTCCTTTCGTTCATGGAGATGATCTCGTTCAGACACTTTTTCGCATCCACACAAGCCTCTTCGAAAGAGAAGCTGGGCACTAATGAATAGACGGGAAACTCTCTGCTGACGCTCTCGTTGCGACCACAGATGATGATGGCTGGCTTCTTCCATTTTCTCGCCAGCTCGAGCACTTTCGATGGTGCCTGTCCACGTCACAAACGAAGGAGCTTCATCATGAACTCATCACCTTCCCGATGTCGCTCGTGCTGTCATAACATCCTTCTCCGGTGAGAATCAGATCACTATCACGTACGGCAGCCTCCAAGTCGCTTGCTTCGGCCATGAACTCTATACCCCTCCTCAATTGGGCGTCGAGGATTCCATGGAAACCACCGGCGATTCCTGGGAACGTCAGTGGCGGTGTGGGTCACGTGATCACCCCCGGCGGCTCCAGCCCCCGGCATTTCCGCGATATTTCTGTGGAATTTCTCTCTCACGAGGTCGGCTAAGTGTATCATACCCTTCTCCAAAGTTATTTTGTCTGCTTCAGTTGCTCCTTTCTGTGCAGAGAAGACCTGTCTTGCGTCAGAACTTTCTACGAATTGTCTACTCACCGCCACCGCTCCCTGAGGGCCCACGAAAGGTGACGTAACATCACACGAAATTTCGACTCGTACGTCACGTAAATCGTCGTTCTTCACGTGCAGATCCACTATGTGTTGTAGATCGATGCCTCGTACAACGTCTAACGTCTCTCTCTTGCCTTCCCTCTCCACTGTCACTTCTACACCGAGAGCTTGCAATGCTCCCAATCCGGCTGATTTCATTCAATTTTCTACGTCGACAGGGCTCACCATCGTTTGTCGCGCTACCACCCACTCCCAAGAAGATCTTCTTGCAGCCACGATCGATGACGAGTCGCATGAGCTCTCCCGTTCCCTTCGTTGTCGTATAGAGGGGATGGCGCTCGTCTACGCAGATGGTCACGAATCATTGATGAATGATGTACACACGAAGTTGAAGGAGGTGGAGTCCGGAAGCAGAAGCCTGTAAATCCATGTGAGACACTTGGATCTCCCGGATGATTTGAATGTAATCTATAGCATCGCTGTCTTTTCGATCTCCTCACCATTTCTACGACACCAACTGTTTCCCCATCTGGAAGTGTTCCAATGCCATATTGCGCCTCGACGGGTGTCCCTAATGGTCCCGTCACTGTAGCTCGATAGATCTTCAATCGAAGCATTCTAGTGAGAGAAGAGAGGAAACCGTCTCCCCCATCACTCAGTTCGACCACGCGAGCGCGATGAAAGCCAAATAGATCGCAGAAACATCTCGTGCACGTATCACCAGCCTCTAATGAGGTGAGAGTGCCTTTGAATTTGTCGAATGCGCCCAACACAGTCGTCATCGGTGCGACGGAATGATTGTCGTTGCGTAATCACGATCGGCTGATGCGGTGGTGGTTTGTAGAGCTCTCAAGTTGAATAGACGGCTGACCTGCCTCTGTCTTTGCGGCATCATAGAGGTGAATCAAAAAAGAGCTCTCCTCTCGGTGCCCCTATCCTTGTCCTTGTCCTCCATATTCGTTCTTAGAATGTCTTCAGATTGACTTCAAGTTGAAAATTCGTGTCTAAAATATTCTTCTACAATGAAATGAGACAATCGCTTTCCGCATCCGAAGGCAGGAGCCTGCATCATGAAAAAGGCCGCCGCCAACTCCTCTTCGGATAATCTCTTCAAAGAGGATCGCGAGAAGAATGCTATTCTGGCTAAGGTGATGTGATGTAATGGGAATGGATTTAACAGACCACAGATCAGAAAAGGCACTCTGACGCGATCTTCTTCACGTGATACATCCACTGAGCAAGATAACCTGACGACCAAACTGTATCATCAGTGGGAGGTACCATCATTTCTCTCGTCGCACACAAGTTGACAACGACAGATATTAGCCAATCATAAGACCACGGCTCAAGAGATGTCAAAAGCTGTAGAGAAGTTGGTTGACGATCTTGGAGGTGATATGATGAATCCATCGAATCAGAGCTCACTCGAGCACAGTCGTCCAACAAGATTACGAAGTGATGACGATCATCGTGAAAGATTACTACGAGAGAGTTCAATCGACTACACCCAATAATCAACTGGGTGGGTCATGTCACGTTACACCATCATCATCTGATTGACTTCATCAGCCAAGTGTCTGAAACAATCTCTCACATTGCATGAGTTGATGGCGAAGAACCAAAAGATGTTGGTGAGTCCACCATCATCCCAGACGTGATCTCTGATGAACGTAGCACGAACAAATGTCCACACTATTGAACGCAAAGATGAGATACTTCCTCAACCAAGAATTTGCCTTAGCGAGAGTGAGCCTCTCCTCACCATCACGATAAGTGATCATGACAAAAACAGGAGAAGAAGAAGAGATTCGACAAGGCCAAATATTCTTACGATTCAGCCAACAACCGAAAGAAGACAAAGAAAGAGAAGGTGGGCCCTCCACGAACCGAAATTCCGACGACTTTTCAGGTGGAACCCGACATCAAAAACAACTACCAACAAGTGGGTGACGATGCATTCGCCACACTTCAGAGCATCAACAAGGCCGCCATCAATCACATGATCGACATCGTGAGACTGACACGTGACACGTGACATGTGACGTCTGACAGGTCATGTCTCTACAAGACTACAACGGACAACCGAGTCAGGTTATAGATCAGTGGATCCGCGAGGTAGAGCCCAGCACGGAAGGTTTCCGGGAAATTGTGACGAAATCTGCCGGGTACATCACGAGGCCGGTGGGGCCCCTGGGAGGGGTGAGAATTCTTCCCGCGCGCGCGAAACTCAAAATTGGGACAGCCGTTATTCTTCGGTACTTCACTGAACGGTATCGTCTCGAGGCAAGGAACGAAGGTGAGGAAGAGAGGCGGGTTGTAGACCGACGGTGACAGATTCCCACCATCGTGTCAGACATCATACAGTGGATCGAGCAAGAGACACAGATCAATACGGAAGGTGAATATCATGACCATCATCTACAACGAGCTCAATCGATATCCACAGGATTGTACAGAGTATCTGGACCCAAAGAGCCACTCGAGAAGACAAAGAGACAATACGAATCAGGTGACATTCTTTTTATTTTATTTACATCGAGAAAGTGAAACGAAAGAAAAAGAAGAATTGAAATGCATCTCAGATAAAGATTATCACATTCCAGCAAAAGATCTACAATCTACCGACGTACACTGGATCTGTAACCTCTTAAAGACATTCCTCCGATTATTATCCGACCCTGTCATCCCCTTCTCCTTCTACAACCGTTTCGTGGAGCTGGGAGGTCAGTAGTCATCTTCTATGACGTCATGACACGTCACAGATATGCCCGAGAGAGATCGCATATTGGCTCTCAATCGATTGGTCAGGTCACTACCGGAGAATCACATGAACTTACTCTCCTCCATCACTTCCCACGCCTTCACCATCGCGTCTCGTTCGGAAAACAACAAGGTGGGGAGGCAGTCGTGGGAGGGGGTTGACTCGTTGTAGATGGACCATCACAACTTGGCCCTCGTCTTGTCTCCCAGTCTAGTGCATTCCGAAGTTCCGAATCTGAACACGATGGTTTCTGATATGTCGAAAGCCAACGCAGTATTCACCACACTCTTCCAGCAGGGTACAAAGGTGATGACGTCATCACACGTCATCAAGAGACTCACGGTGGCAGCTGTTCGAGTCGGTCATCGAGCCGGAAGATCTCCCCGTGGAGCCGATGACGTCATCGAGCGAGCAAGTCTCAAAGTCGAGGGCTTCCAGCATAACCATCCGATCCAATAGCCGTGACTCCGAATTGAACGAGAACGAAGAAGAGGACGAGGTGATCGTGAACGTCTTACGCGTGACGAGTGTGACGTGTGGCAGGTGGAACCACGCCCGGAGATACACATATCACCACAGTTGCTGAGAACGTTGTCCACCTTAGAAGCCGATCCAAAGGTATAGACCATTTTATTTCGTTCGAATCTTCACGGTCGTAGTGTGGTGATGGCGTGTGATGACGAATACTGACGTGAGAAGGGAGGAAGAGCTTTCGGAATGTCACTGCATCCCATCATAGAGAAGATCCTATCACCTCCCAGTATCAGATCTTCCTCCACATCCACCGTCCATCTACAACCAGACGGAGCGAAAGACCCGTCAACCGCAGCCGAAGCGAAGAAAGACGTTGTAGAAGAACCAACCTTGAATTCCGGTAAGTTTTTGAATTTTGAATCTATTTAGACGTAGACATTGAGAATCGAAACAGAAACAAAGGGAGAGGCAGCGTCTACAACGATCACGTCCGATTCATCACCCACCATCCAAGAATCTTCCGCAGAAGATTCGAAGAAATCCGATGCCGATCCCGAACTCCGAGACGCCGATGACGTCATCACCGATCAGGATGACGTCATCAAATCTCTCATCGATGAAGAGCTCATTCCAGTACCTCCCATGCCCCCTCCGGCTGAGCCTCTCAATGCATTCGAAGTCCTCGTGTACAGCAATCAACTGCAGAGCCGCAAGATCGTCTCTTACTTGGGAGAAAATATGAACATGAGTCCCGTGATCATGAGGTGAGGGGGTGGGAGAGGGTAGAGTGGCTGATTGTAGACAGAGAGCACGATGCGAACGTAAGGAGGACGTTCAGGGTGTCGTACGAGCCGCCCGGAAATATAAAATCGGACGATGACGATGCACTTCTCAGAGTGGACCTCCACCCCCTGTCCCAATCTCTCTACCTCTTCCTCCGTTCCGGTGAGTCCCAATTCATTCGAATAAAACTGATGGTGAACAGAGAAAGATTGGAGTAATCCGCAGAAGTTGTCCCTGTGTGGTCCTTCCATTCAATCTCTCACGCGATGCCTGGAAGATGTCTGCATCGACATCTACAACAATATCATCAAAGAAAACACCGACAAGGAGAAATTCGAGAAACATGTGGAAGAGGCACTCACTTCTTACGGAAAGGTGGCATTTTATTTCATTTTATTCTCATGTTGTCATGGACGCAGAATGATGATGTGTAGGTTCTGACGTGCCTGTTGTCTGTTTGTAGTGCACAAGATCCCAAGGCAGATCCTCAGACGAAAGACAAGAAAACCACGCGAAAAATCCTCGACGCTCTACAACTGTCCCTCATCGTAAGTCCCCCCTTCTACTCCCCTGACTTTTCCACAGAAATTCACGGAAAGTGCGACGAATCTTCTGTGGGATATGGAGGAAGACAGGAGAAGAAGAGACGCACAGATGGTTCTAAATATAGCCCAAACGGTTGTCAACAGTGCATCTGGCATCCTCAAATCACTCTACGAGAGATCTTCCGAATTAGATCAATCTTGTTCTTCCTTCTCCGATTTGATCAAGAAGGTGAGACACGATCTCTACGTCCAATTTTGATGACACGAACGCAGTTTGCCGCGCTCGTCAGAGACATCGTCGTTCACTTGCCTCTCACGGCATCACAGACGAGAGCCACGAGAGAGGTGAGGGAAGACATTAAAGATGTCAACATTGACAGTCTTACAGTTGGAGATCGTGCAGCAGTCTGGCGACGAATTGGTGCAGTTGGCTATGACTGCGAACAATTCATCGCATCACGAGGAACTGAAGAACAAATTGACCGCCATCGCTCGCAGGCTATTGGATGCCATCGCGGTGGGTCGCGAGATCGATCCCTGTTCCCGGCTGATTTTTTTACAGAAAGTCACCGACTCGTTCGCGGACGTGTTCCAATTCACAAAGAGCGACAAGGGAAGAGACTTACAAGTGAGAACGCAGGACCTCTACAACGGAGCGTACCAGAATCTCTCTCAGCTCTTATTCACACACGCCGACGACTGCCCGGAGGTGACCGATGTAGAATGTGACGCTGTTCCATCTGACGCAGAAACAGACGCAGAAGCAGATCATGTTGTCGATCAAATCGCTGTCGACAGAGTTGTACAAACTGAAGAACGGAGTCTTTTCTCTTCCAGATCAGATCAAAGTGTTGGAGAAGGTGTGGGACGCTCTCGTCACATAGAAATGATGCAGAACAGGTGGTTATCATCGGATCTTCCGTGATGGAGTCGATTCAGGGATTGGTGGAGGAATGTTTAGTCAGCTCGATGTCTGCCATCACGGAATCAGATCAGAAGAATTCTCACAATTTCGCCATCCAATTGAACCGGTAACCCATCACATCGCATCCATCATCACCATCATCTTGTCGATCACATCATCACATCATCGACACGATCACCTCGTCTTCTATCTCGACTCTCAACTCACTCGGGCCAGTTTGGGATACGCCTTAGACGGTCACGTCCTCCGCATCAAGTTCTTCACCTCTGCTCTGTGTCTGACGGTCCTCACGTCTGAGCCGACACACTTGAACTTGCCCGAGACCGTTGGAGAGCTCTCTTCCGTCGTCTTTTCCATCATCCAGATGCATTCTTCCTTCACATCTTCTTACGCACACAAGGATGACGATCACCTCTTCGATCTGAAGGGCTACCACATGCATCGGTCCATGGATCATCTGCTGTATAAATAAATCGGTCACTGATGGATGATGATGGGTCGTCTATCTTATTGTGATTTGAAAACTCACTTTTCTCACCTCATTTCCATGAGATGCTGCACGTGTCATCGGCAGTTGGCGTCAGCCTCTTCAGTTGGGTCGACAGTATTGATTCAGTCTGTCACAATCAGCGCGTGTGTGTAGCAGCGATCACCGTCGACATATTTCTCCAAAATGAATGGCATTCTCTCAATTGATCGACCTGTGATGTATGATGCTAAATTGAGACTGAATTACAGTTAGTCTCAATGTACGATGTACGTACAGAGCCTTACGTGCTTGAGGTGAAGCCGTCGAATTCGGCGATGAGAATGCTATCTACAAATGCCCCCGCGATGTCGGGGTCGGAATTTCCGAAGTCCTTCCGCGGTCCGATTAGGAGGCAGCAGAGGTTTTCCTGCATGAGAATCATTCTCGAGCAGACAGAGACACATACCGCTCAACAGCAATGACACAGTCTGAAGATCGCGCGACATCTGCAGCGGCCGATGATGATCCGAAGGAGGAGTTTGTGATGGTGGAAATGAAGCAGGCGGAAGAGACACCGAAAGCGGCCTGGAATGGTCCCGTGCAGCAGCCGGATGTAATCATGAATTGGAAGAACGTTCTGGCATATCTGGGGCTGTTGGGATGTATGTTCCTCGCGGCCATAGACAACACCATCGTGGCAACAGCGTTACCCGACATCACTTCAGAGTTCAAAGCTGCGGTGAGTAACACATCCGATGTGTAACAACATCACAATGTGTAATACAATCTGTAGGATCTGTATTCATGGGTCATTGTTGCTTATCTATTGACATCTACGGCAGTCACACCGATAGTCGGTCGTCTAGCCATGATCTTTGGAAGGAAGAAGGTGAGATGAAGTTCCGAATGATCCTGACACCCCACAGCTGATCATGGTTTCAGTCGTCGTTTTTCTCATCTCTTCTGCCATCTGTGGTGCAGCAGTCGACATCTACATGTTGATCATCTTCCGTGCTGTCCAGGGTATTGGAGGTGGTGTCATCCTCTCCGGAGGCATGGTGAGTCATAGATCCACACATCGTGACTCACCGTACAACAGGTTCTCATCTCCGATTGGTTTCCCATCAATCAGAGAGCCAAGTATGGAGCATTCATCGGCCTCTGCTTTTCCGTCGCCAACGTGGTCGGTCCGGTCGTCGGTGGAGCCTTCTCACTGAACGTGAGACGAACATGATGTTCCATCGTCCGCGTCTCATTCGAATCAGGTATCATGGAGATGGGTCTTCTATATCAACCTTCCATCGGGCGGACTCTCTCTCGCCACCATTTTCTTCTTTCTTAACTATGAAGCCGATAGGGCCAACAATGCATCATCGGTCAATGCATCATGGAATCAAGCTGCCGGCTCATCCCAACAGACCATCACACAGAAGGTGTGAAATCGTCTCGTGAATCATGTTGACCTCTACAGTTGAGAACTTTGGACTATGGAGGTATGGTCCTCATCCTGGTCGCCGTCACCTGTCTCGTCCTCGGTGTTTCTCTCGGAGGTGAACGATCTATGTCAAATTCCATTTTATTTCGTTTTATTCAATTCTCTGCAGGAAACCAATATCCGTGGAGGTCCGCACCAGTCATCGTGCTTCTCGTTGCCTGTGGTCCACTCTTCATTCTGCTCGTTTGGTATGAGATGAAGATAGCTAAGAATCCAGTCTTGTCCTTTGAAGTCTTCTTACGCAAAGCCGTCAGCCTCTCTTCCCTTGGAATCTTCCTCTTGGTGATCATTCATCATCGATCGTCTCATCACACATCGCATATCACTTTTCACACACCAACATCATGTGATCACATCACCATCATCGTCTCACCGTCATCGCTCCATCATCTGATCGTGTCACAGGGAGCCGTCGTGACCGGTCTCATCAATTACATGCCCGTGTATTTCCAGATCATCCGGGGAGATAATCCAATCATCTCCGGTGTCAAACTGATTCCCATCCTCCTCTTCTCCATCGTTCCCACCGTCGCTTCCGGCCGTGTCATCGGTACGTACGGTTACGCCTACCCCTGGCCAATCGCCGGCTTCGTCTTCACATCCCTCTCTGGTGGTCTGTTGACCACCATCAGCGCGGGAACCAGCTATCCAGCCATCGGTTTCTTCCTCGCCTTGATCGGTGATCTACAACGTTGTAGATGGGATATTGACGAGGAGGTAGGTATCGGCCTGGGTTGCATCATCCAAGTCATGTTCTTCGTGGCGCAGGGTCACGTGGAGCCGAAAGAGATTCCCATGGTCTCCGCCCTTGTCACCTTCTTTAGAACTCTCGGTGGAGTCGCAGGAGTCACCATCTTCCAAACCATCATCACCAACACACTCACATCCGATCTGAAAGGTAAGATGTAATCCTCTCTCTTCTATCCTCATCCTTCAACTACACCACCTCTGACGTGTACATTCAGATGACTTCTTGGTGCAATCGGTCAACAAGGGATACGATTTCATAAAGACCAACCTCACGGTCGAGCAGCAAGATGCAGTCTACACGGCTTACCTGCACGGAATGCACTTGGTGTTCTGGGCTGCAACGGCAATGTCACTCCTCGGGTTATTCATCGTGGTGTGGATACCCAGACAGAGACTGCCTTGTGAGGTCACGAGAAGAGAAGCCGAGGAGAAGAGGAAAGCGGCGGAGGGAAACGGAGAGAAGGGAGGAGAGAGTGATTTGGAGATGAAGGCGGAGACGAAGGGGCTGAAGGGGGATGAAGAGTGATTTCTGTACAAATGAAAGTATCGTGTTGAGGATAAAGTTCGGAAGATGTAGATGTATGAATCACTTGTGTTCGAGTCATCCATACATGGACATTATGCCTATCGGTTGTCTTTGGGGTTATCTTCTATCTGGCTTCAAATGGACAACTGCACGTGACTCTTTCATAAGAAGAAAGAGTGGATGACGTTCGTTTATCTACTTCTCCTCGATGTGCTTGTGGTTGTAGAGGACAGCTCTGTATCTCATTCCCTTCTCGTTGAACTTGTTCAGGGCATCGTTCACCTTGTCCATTGGGTAAGGCTCGATCCACGTCTTGATGTTCTGCTTGGCAGCCAGCTCCAGCATCTCTCGAATGTCCGTGGGTGTACCGATGGCAGAAGCTGTCACCCGTCATTCATCTTCCCACCGATTCTCCATCACCTCCGATGAAGACTCCGTTGAGGAGGAGGGTCCACAGACCGACCTCAACCTTCGGGTTGTTGGGTGCACCCACGAGGACTACCTTTCCGTATGGCTTCAAGAGGCTGACGTACTTGTCAAATGGGATGGAGTCGTCGTTAGAGGTGGAGACGATGAGATCTAACGTGCGCTTGTTCTTCTTGTCCCAATCTTCCTCGCTCGTGTTGATAAAGTGGGTGGCACCCTGTGGTGGTGAGAATTCATCCGTCTACAACGAGGACACGTGTGATGTTCTATAGATAGACGCACCAGCTCAAGGGCATCAGCCTTCTTCTTGTCCGAGTGGGAGATGGCGGTGACTTCAGCTCCGAGAGCCTTGGCGAAGAGGAGTCCAAAGTGTCCGAGCTGGAATTCCGATCAGACTCGTTGTAGTATTCCAAACTCACTCCTCCGATTCCGACGATACCGACGTTCTTGGCAGTGGTACCGGCTCCGTTGTGCTGATGAAATGTCAACGAAATCTCGCATACGTAAGTACGTACCTTCAGGGGTGAGTAGACGGTGATACCACCGCACATCATGGGAGCTGCGACGTCTGATGGAAGACCTGGTTTACGTCAATTTGGATGTCGCATTTGAATGCGACGCACCCTCGGGGATCTTGATGGCAAAGTGAGATGGGACACGGGTGTAATCTCCGTAACCTCCCTGGGATCTGATTCTCCATGAGCTGACGGAGAAGGTGCTCCGGCTCTCACCTGCTTCCGTTGGGGAATTTACCGTTGTAAGTACCAATCTGTCCCTTGTCACAGTATTGCTCCTTGTCTGTCTTGCAGCGTTGGCAGTCGAGGCACGATCCACATTGAGCTCCGACACCGACACGATCGCCGAGCTTCAGACCTGATGGAAGGTGAGCGACTGGATGGAATGAGATGGTCATTCACCTCCTTCGGCCTTCGATCCGACTCGGACGATGGTTCCTACGATCTCGTGACCGACGCAGATGGGATAAGGAGTCTCTCCCCAGCCACTGGACAGAGTGTGGACGTCACTAGCACAGACACCACAGTGGGTGATCTTGATATCGACATCGGTCTCCTCCCATATCTTAGGCTCGAACTCCTTCCAGACGAGGTTCCCCTTGTGAGCGTCCTTGTCTAAACCTGAGGATGAAATGAGACGATTGAATCAAATGGACGATGGATCGCGTGTCGCAGAGAGAGATAAGATAGGTCACCCATCCATCCTTGAAATTTGTAGTCCGTGCTCATCTTCTTCGTTCGTTTGTTTCGATTTGTCTCTGGTCTCCTGTAACTTGCGTGCTGACGTGAGCTCCCCATAAAATTCATCCGGAAATTTCTATCTCGATTCACGCGATGAGATACGTTAATAACCGTGGCGACCCATGACAGCTGCGGAGAAAGCAGGATGGATGACTTGTAAGCTTACAGAGTCAGCTGACGTGAGCATTTCTATGAGATGTACAACTGAGATGAATTTCAGGTGGTCCTCCATCGAGTGATTACACATCATCGTGTTTATGATGAGATCAGGTCACGAGGTTCAATAACAAATTCAACTCTTTATAACAATTACAGTGATGACAGCTCTCCATCGGTGTTGTCTCTCGACCAGCCCGCATAGTAACCGGATGAAGACAGACCTTCCTTTTGCATGTTGTTTCGGTAGGAAGAAGAGACGGAGTTCATGAGGGGCGCTCTGGATAGAGGATGAGTCTGAGCATGATGTGCGTGTGTCTCACCTCTCCCCAAAGTGAAGTGGTTTCGGTCGCTTCTTCATGCACATGAGCGTGCGCAGGTTGATGAGATTACTTGAGAATCCATACAAGAGACAATTTAAGAAGCCTGACATCACATCAGATCACGTCCGTGCAACATGGACATCATCAAACTCACCCTGAAGTGGAACGAATATGGCATGAACGATAGCGATGGCAAAGATGGGTTTGTCTTCATCGTATGGGATCACATGTTGGATGATGTCCCACAGCCAACAGAAGATGAACGTGAGAATAAAGAAAGAGATCCTCTTCTGAATGTTAAAATGCGAAGCCTTGATCGATATGGTGATTTGACCCGAGCGGATCTGATAGTACCGACTCAGAGTCAGAGCATAGAGGACAATGGAGATGACCATCGATAAGATGAGAGGAATGAACCAAAAGTCTACGATGTATGAGTTGAATAGGGTGTACGATGACATTGACTCACACCAAACTTCGCGTGGGTTGACGTGACACCACATGCTGTGACCTCCTTGGGGCGCCATCTGAACGATGTTGCCTGTTCCAATCAGTGTGGCCACGAAAATAGCGGGAACGATCCATGATATGCCGTGATAACTGTCGAGAGGGTGAGTTGATGTGAATCCATATCGTGATGATGTTTGATGTCTCACATCCAATATAAACGGTCATAATCTGGTTTCTGAGAGGCAGAACGATAGAGGTGAAGTGATATGAAGACTGTCCTGGGTGATGTGAGCGTAATCCATTATCCCATCACCTTCACCAGCAAAAAGAAGCCAGATAGAAGTAGTGAATGACGGCCCTGTATCCAATACAAACGCTCATGGAGGTACCCGAGGGCAGGCTCAAAAGGGTCACTGACATCAATCGTCACGATAAAGACAGAATCGACCTTGCATCACCTGAAGAGATGACGATAGTTGCCGATGCACAAAAGTCTGCAAAGGCCAGACATACTATGAGGTGGAAGAGTGTCTGTTTATACTTGGAACTGTGTTGCAAAAAGTATGCTAGTATCACCAAGAAACTCCCTTCAGTGGTCAGCTCTCCCCCTCATCGACATCGACAGAAAAATGGGAAGAAATGCATACCGATTACGGAGAGGGATGCAGCTGTTGTGTTGGTGATGATAACATCCCGAGTCTGCTGCCATGATAAGGGGTCCCTCTCCACGTCTAGGACACCCATGATGATGCTGATCCGGAGATACGAGCCGACCTTTTTATGCATGTCTACAAACCACATGTTCGTGTTGAATTAAATCATTTATATTAAACACCATCAAAACAGACAACGACACTCTATATGATCGCATGTATTGGGTGTCCTGCCCTGTAGTACAACTCTTTCACAAGCGTCTCAATTGTGTCAGAGCGAAAGCAGAGCACAAAGTGCCTATCATAGGGTTCTCTATGATGGCGTAATAAGAGACGTTCCATAGGGCTGCAGGGTAATATTGCCAATGGAAAAGATCAGCCACAAGATTTTGAAGGAAAGCCTCCTTAAGGTGATTCACGACGGCCTATTCTCGTTTATGGTGGGCGTTCTAATGAACCAACCCACCGCGTTTTTGGAAGAAATCAGTCGCACCAGTCAGTCGATTCCTAGGTCTCCTCGCCACGATCATCGCCGAGCATCATTACAGCATCACTCGATCGAGTTGCATGCCACGACCATGTACGAGTACTCTTCCACGTTAGATCAGTTGTCATCGTCGCCGTAGGTCTGTCTGGTTGGAGAGGATGTGAACGTCTTGCAGGTGTTTTTATGGTCAGCTGAATTCACCCAAGATGGCGGCTAAGATGCTGAGAGGGCATCCTGAGGGAACCTACGTTCTCAGAAGATCAGAGACCATGGCGGGAGCGGTTTCTATTTCGGCCATGTTGAATGGAGTCGTACGTGAGTGCCAACCTCTACCATCTCTCTCACTAACTTGAACGCTAGAGCACTACCGCATTTCCGAGACGACCGATCAAGATGGAGAGAAGAAATTCGTCCTTCTCCACAGGAAACTTGAATTTGAGAGTTTGGAAGAGCTATTGAGAGAGTGCTCGACGAAACCTCTCCTCTTTACATGTGGTGGAACATATTCCGGTTTCTCTAAACTTGGCTCACCACTCGTCGTCCCCCAATGATGAGATGACTTCTTAAGGCATATCCGCCTCCATTTTTCAACGTTGAGCGTGTACAGACCGAAATAAAGTGAAATAAATCGTCCCGCCTTTTATTCGCCGCTTCATCACACGAAGAGGATGTTAGACAATCTCCTTCTGGCCGTCTTAACGAAAGGGTCTTTCGGTCCATAGCTGTCAAATATCTTTGTGATGAGCTCTCGAGTTGGCTCATGCAACTTGTCCTTCTTCAGGATCTGGAAGCAGATCTCTATACCAGCAGGTTGGTTGCCCAGGGCGACGTGCGTGGTGGCAAGTTGTAGTCTCAGATTGAGATCTTCAGGGTTCTGCTCGATCTGCTTCTCTAATTCACTGATGTTGACTCCCTCAGTCTTCTCTGTCATCTCAACGGCAACCAATGCCTTCTTCACCTGTCATAACTTCAGATCAACAGATATCACATCATGTAGATGATGGATGTGATGATTGGGTGATCGTGTGATGATGGATGAAGATGATGAGCACGAGATGCACCTGAGGGTGATTCAAGTCTTTCGGAAAGTGTTGTTTGATGTGATTGATGATCTCGACGGCTGCATCCATACGATTCTCCATCACTGCAGCACGTGCTACCACCTCTCAGCTGCATCTCATCACTTCATCTCACCTACACCGGCCAGAGCGAAGACTTCTCCCTTCAGTTGGGGTTTGTCCAAGATACTCTGATAGATGGCTTGAGCTCCCTGCGTGTCTCCTGATCATCGTGTCATGCGATGCATCACGGTGCACGATGATGATGAGATGACGGACCTTCTCTCAATTTCTGGTCGGCTTCGTCCATCATGGCGTCTACATCGTGCGATCCACCCTTTCGCATGAGATCGTTGACAAACTCTTGGATCTCGTCGTCGGTCTTTTCACCCTTGAATCCGTCTACGAATTTACCATCCCAGAAGGCTGTTGACATTGTATCAGAGGGAATGTCGAACATGTGTTCGTGTGACATGATCATGTGATTGGGATGTGATACGTAAAGAAGCACAGATGTTGAAGAGAAGAGCGTGGCTCACCGAAGACGGTGGGGACTTCGGACAATTGAAGAGCTTGAGAGATCTCCTGATTCTTATCCACATTGAGATTGGCTAATCGAACGGCACCTTTTGTGTTCTGGATGATAGAAGACAATTGAGCAGTGAGTGCTTTGCATGGCTCCGCCCAACTGTCTCATATCACATCTCGGTGTCTCCAAACATGCAGCGACTCACTCTGTATAACAGTTGACGATGACTGGAACCGAGCTCTTCACCACTGCCTGCTGAAAATTTGCAGAGTTCAGTTCTATGGGCTCGAATGGTGCAGGTGCGGCCTCCTCTGAATAACTTCTACAGAGTGGACGGATTGATTTCAATGGTTGGAATAGAGGAGTGCGGGGCAGGATCGAGGGATGTGATACAGCCATCAGAGGGCGTGACTGTGAGGAGACGACATTGGATAGAGTACGTCTGAACGTTGGCTGGAATCCCTTAGAAAGGGAGTTCGTGGCGGTAACTCTTAGTCTCAGCATTGTGGAGAAATGGAGTGGTGTGATTGTGATGTGGAATCACATCACACCTGACGTTTGTAGACCAACATCTGCAAAGAAATTGCGTGTTGTCCGAATTGCATCGCATCACATCATGACAAGGACAATAGGAATCGAGTGACAAGATGCAAGCAACTATTTAATGACTGGAAGGCTTCTCCTCTTCCTTCTTCTCCTCCTTCTCCTTCTCTTCCTTCTTCTCTTCCACCTTCTCCTGCTTCTCCTCCTTCTCTTCCTTCTTCTCTTCTACCTTCACACCCTCCTCCCTCTTCAAGTGAAAGTACTCGTCAGCCAGGGTCTTCTTCTGGTAAGGCCTCTCCCCCAATATCTCCACGATCTCCTTGTTACTCAACACCTCCTTCTCCATCAGTGTGTCCGCCAACTTGACCAACAGCTCCTTCTTCTCCTGCAGCATGTCCTTCGCCCTACCGTAGGCCCCGTGGACGATCTTTCTGACTTCTTCGTCGATCACCATGGCAGTCTCCTCGCTGTATGGCCTCAGCTCGTTCTGCTTCCTCTGGAAGGAGAGGGGACCGATCCTCTCGTTGAAGCCATAGACGGAGACTTGAGAGTGAGCGATGCGGGTGACCTTGTCGATGTCGTCTTTCGCTCCGGTCGTGATGCTGCCGAAGACGATCTCTTCTGCGGCGCGACCACCCATGGCCATGACCATTCGATCGTTCAGCTGGGAGTAGAGTGAGTGGATGGGTTGGTCGTAATAGATTCTATAGGTGAAGATGGTGTTGATGATCATGTGATGATCATGATGATCATGTGATGATCATGTGATGATCATCATGATCATGTGATGATCATGTGATGATCATCATGATCATGTGATGATCGTGTGTGTGAGAGGATGAATCAACACCCACCGAATCTTCACTCCTCAGATACTGATCCTTCGGTAAGTACTGTGCGTATCCCAATCCCCTTCCCCTGGGAACGATGGAGACTTTGAGAAGTGGATCCGTATGTTCCAGGAACCAACCCAAGATGGCGTGCCCTGCCTCGTGGAAGGCCACCTTCTTCTTCTCCATAGGTGACATGACTTTGCTCTTCTTCTCCACACCACCGACCACTCTGTCAATCGCCTCTTCAAAGTCGTTCAGCAGCACTTCGTCTCTCTTCTTTCGGACCGCAATCAGGGCGGCCTCGTTACAGGAATTGGCGATGTCGGCACCTGTCGGGAGTTGGAATTTGGAATACTACAACGAGACGAGAATTACCGGAGAAACCGGGGGTGAGGGAGGCCAATCGTGAGGCGAACTCGTCTTGCTTCGTGTGGTCTAAGGTGATGTTCTTCAGATGCACATCGTAGATCTCCTTTCGCGATTTGATGTCCGGTAGATCTGTTCGTGATGTCAATCGATACGGTCTCACATCGACAGACATCATGATATCCATCGATGGTGTATCGTCATCGATGATGCGATCGTGATGATGTGATGTGATGATGTGATGATGTCAGTGACGTCATCATGTCTCACCGATCTCAATGTTACGATCGAATCGTCCGGGTCTCAAGAGAGCCTTGTCGAGTAGCTCCACGCGGTTTGTACTGGCCATGACAACGACTCCCGACATGTTCTCGAATCCATCCATTTCCACCAAGATCTGATTCAATGTGTTCTCTCTCTCTTCGTTACTGAAACCTCCACGAGATCTGTTCATCTCATCAGCATCATCGATCATCATCACATGTGTCATCGTGCATCATGTGATGATCATCACCTCTCTTTACCGATGGCATCGATCTCATCGATGAATACGATGCAAGGAGCATTCTCCCTCGCCTGCTTAAACATGTCCCTCACTCTGGACGGACCCACGCCGACGTACAGCTCCATGAAATCGGAACCGCTCGTGGAGAAGAAGGGAACGCCGGCCTCCCCTGCGGTGGCTTTGGCCAAGAGAGTCTTACCCGTTCCCGGTGGGCCTGACAGGATGGCTCCCTTGGGAAGTCTCGCTCCCAGGTCGGTGTATTTCTTCGGGTTCTTCAGGAAATCTACAAACTCTTTGATCTCCAACTTGGCCTCGGGGAGACCGGCGACGTCGTCGAACTTGACTTTGATCTTGTCCTGTTCATCGTGTCACCATCATCATCATGGGCGTCGATGTCCATCGTGATGGATGAGTCTCACCTGCTTGTTGAACATCTTTGCCTTTGATTTCGTGAAGCTCATGAAACCCTCAGCGGCACCCTGCCCAAATATTCAGTCCACCTCCCTCTCCCCCCCTCACCCCTGCTGCCCCCCCGGCGTAACGGAAGAACAAGAAGAAGGCGGCAACCGTCAGTATGACAGGCACCACCTTCACCATGGTCGACCCCGCAGACACTTGTCTATAAGTGATGGGGACAAATTGTAGAGGTGAGAAGCCCATGCTCTGTTGTGCACTCTCCAATTTCTTGATGAACTGTTCGAGGTTGCCGATCATGAAGTAGCCGACTTGATCTTCGTGTCCACTGTTGCCCTCGACGATGACACGGACTTGGGCGCCTTCTACGATGACGAGGCGTTTGACTCTTCGTGTGGCGAGGTAATCTCGTTCAAATTCTTCGAAGGTCATCTCTCTCTGTCTGAGGAAGTAGAGGCCGGCCATGGAGAGGAGGAAGATGGGCAGGACGAATTTGATGAGATCATTTCGAAGTGATGGTGCATTTGATTTCTTTCCGCCACTGGAAGAATTTCTGTTGTTGTTGTCTGATCGATTGCCATCTGATTTGATCTCTTCCTTATAGCCTCCTTCCTTGTTGCCTTTCGTTTTGCCCCAATCTTCTGGATCGGGCCACGCTCCCCATCCTGATATCTATCTAAATACGGCGGAGGGATGAGTTCGAGTAATGACCCACCTCTTGGTTTGATGGGGAATATGAATTGTGATTGAAGAAACGGCGCTTGTTCTCGAATATAACTCTCAGCCTTATTCAACGTTGTCAGAGTCCTCAAGATGGCATTGGTTCCCAGTCGAGATATCTTGAGATGATTTGGTTTATACAATGATAATACGGTCTTCTGTGAAGAGCATTTGACTGCTCCGTGGAGAAACATGAAGCCCCGTGGTTGTATGATGGAACGAGCACGTGATTGTGTACCTCGGGTTGAATTGTAGAGGCACCTCACGTGACTGATGGTTCACCGTATGAACCCATCAGAAAATTCTGACGTCCACACAATCGACGATACGAAACATGGGGAAAGATAGAATGATGCAAGCGAGGTGAGAATGAGACAGATGAAGAGGATGATGATGGATGACAGTGCTGGGTTTGTTGGTTTTGGGGGAGGGACCAGTAACCTGTCTCAAGCACTGAATGAAACCAATTCGGCCATGCAGGTGAGATTCTCACCCCTTCATTACATCTCACAGACACAGCATCTCGATGGCCCCTTTCAACTGGCCTTCAAATCGATTCAAAAGAGAGACGAAATCACGAAAGTCAAGGCGCTGCAAGAGCTATCAACCTACTTCAAAAACATGAACGGTGATTCCAATCGATGAAATTCCCCTCACATCTGCTCAGATGACACCAAGCCACACGCACTCAAACTATGGACGATATACTATCCCAGACTCTGTGCCGACAACTCCAGAAAAGTAAGGGAGAACACACACCTCACGATGAATGCACTCGTCGCCTCTGTCGGTAAGTCTTTGGCTCCCCACCTCAAGAAGTTGATGCCCCATTGGATTCTATGCAAACACGACCCGTGTAAAGAGGTGATGCATCTCATAATCACCTCCATCTTTTCGAGTCCACCGACCCCGTCTGACCCTTCTGCAGGTCAGTCGAGCGGCCACTGCTGCTTTTGAATCGGCCCTGTCCGAATCGAAGAGAATAGACGGTCTCTTGTTCTGCAAGAATGAGATCATCGAGAACTTCAACGAGAACTTCAAGTCCACACCTCAGTCTATGCAAGATGCCAAACTCACCATAGAAGTGAGTCGATATCCTTCACATCATAATCATTGTACAATGTACACTACGATCCATTTTCTTATCGATTCGATTCGAATTTTTTCGGTTGTGAGATGAAAATTTGAATAGTGAGAGAGAAATTAAATTTGAAACAGGAAGCGACGGAGAGATACGAGAGAACGATCTATTGTACCATGATCTCCCTCGGTTACTTTGTACAGACTCTACCCAAAGCCGAAAACGACAAACTGCTCGAGTCTTATTCCAGTCTATTCAATCCGAAATCCTGGGAGTCCTTCTTGAATTCGAAGCACAACATGATCAAGAGAGCCGCTTACAGTCTCATCACCGTCCTCTGTACACATCTGAAGGGTCAGTTGATGATGCATCGAGAGTCACACTCGAACTGACGAGAACATCAGACATCTTCACGAGTGATATGGCAGCGTGGAGCAAGATTGTCATGGCTGTCATCGCGGAGAGGGACGGAGGATCGCAACAATCTGCGTGGGAATGCATACTGACGTTCACGAGAGGTGATGTGGGAAGTCGAGTCGTGGAGCTGAAGCTCCATAGTTTTCCCGGAGAGTTGGGAACACGTGAACGCACGTAAGGCCGTGTTTCCCAGGCTATTTGCGACTCTGAGGGAGACTGCACCGACGTCACACAGTATCATCTATCCCTCTATACTTCCGTTCATCAGTCACATACCTGATGCGGTAGGTCATCATCATGATCACATCACCATCACGTCCAACATCATCGTCTGATCGTCATCGATCATGAGTCCATCATCACACATGATTGACGTGCACAGCTGGTGGGAAGAGAAGGACACTTTCAGAGGGAACTCTTTACAAACTTTTGGAAGGGAGCACACACCGACCACGGTGGTCCCGCTGCGTTCCGCTCTCTCTTGAACGCTTACCTGGAATGTCTGTCGTTCTACACTTCACAGTACAAGTGAGTCGGTCACCATGGTGATCTGCACCGAGGATTGTCGTATTGATCGCGTACGACAGAGACGAGGCGCAACACCCTCTGTCGTCCATACCATCCAATGAACATCCCCTCTTGGCACCGTTCGACGACTTTGTCAATTTCCCGGTAGATCTCGTCGAAATTTCACATAAATGACGTGAACAGAAACATCCCATACCTACGGACGAATACGCCAAGACCCTGGCCAATTCCATCATCAAATTGGCATCCGTACAATTGAGTGATGTCAACTACACGAAGAAGACATTCGATCAATTGTCCAGTGGCATCCGCTCTTCTCTCGATCAACAGACGAAATCCACCGACACACAAGATCAGATGAACCGAATCTCTTCTCTCATCTCCTACCTCAAAAAGGATGAGGTGGGAATTTCAACGAGATTTCACGATGTGAAAAAACTCAATGATATTTCAGAACGAAAGAATCCGCTCGTTCGTGGAGGACTTGTGTGGTGCGATGATCAGAAGGTGCACCGAGGAACTGAACAGCACGAATCCAAATACGAGACAGCAAGCCCTGCAGACACTCTTCACCATCGTGTCCTCCGTAGGTGTCCAAATACTGACGGGAGGTACGTATCGATGACGTCATATTCATGTGTGATGACGTCATACAGAAGATGGAATTTTGGAGAAACATCGTTTCTTCTCGAACGAATGGACTCCTTGTCTACAAAAGATTGCGGCACTTCAGGGTACCGATGATGGCATCGAGAGAGACATCTCCCTCCTCTTCGATGTGTCACAAGTCTACTTCAGAGGCTACACATCAGAAGGTGACGTACTCGTGATGCTTCGTCTGATCAATAGACAGAAAACGACGTATTCTCTTCTCATTGGAGGAACACTCTGGACATCATTCACAACAGTTCCGTCCGCGTTTCGTTGTTGGAAAAGTGTTTGGAGAAGATGAAGAAGGTGGAGGGTTTCGATCTGAGAGACGATCTGCTCGATCGATCGATCTACGAAGAGATCTCAAAGATATCCAACGATGGAAATTCCTCGGAAGATACGAAAAAGAGGTTTCACATCTTTCACTTGGCTCTCCAATCAGATCGTGAGGCTATTTTTAGATGATGTAGATCACGTGACATGTGACAGTCGTGGGTAAAGATCTGAGACTCAGAATGATCGAAAAGTTGGCCGAGAACAGTAGAGGGGATAGGCTTACCGGAAGCTCATCCCAGGAATGGACGTCCGTCCTGTCGGACGACGACGTCATCCGATATTCCAACGAAATTCCCAAATGGGCCGAATCTACAACGAGGATCTACCACTCCCTCCACTCCAGATCGGGCCAGAAGGTGATCCATCTTCTTCATGACGATGATGAACAACGTCATCGTCATCATGCAACTCATCATGATACAGAAGAACGATGAAATCATCTCTGAAGAGATACTGAATCGATATTCAACTGAATGGAAGAGCCGCTTGCATCGATTGACATCAGAGGACACATCCAAGCTCTTATCCTCCGATGCCTCGAACGTCGACGATCTACAACGGTGATCCCGTCGTTCTACAACGAGACACTCATCCTATTAGCATCGTTTCTTCAGCAAGGAACGTGAGGGAATTGAGTCAAGTGACAAACAAATCTGTTCAGGAATATATCCAGCAGATATCGCCACTACAACTCGCCAAGAGCAGAGAAGAGGTCTTACAAACCATCGATTTATTCAATCTGAGACACGTTCTGGTCTATGGAGCTACAGCTCCATCGAGGGTGAGCGTGGAATCGTGAGATATCATCGAATGATGTCGTAGGGATCAGGGGAAGGGGCGAGATATGTGAAGACGATGTACTATCTCTTCGGCCTGATCAACAGTTACGGCACGAAAGAAATCTTCAAACTCGAAAACGACTCCATCTACAACGAGGCACTCCTCATCGAGGTGAAATCTCCCGGAAATTTCTCGCAGCTGACGCGTCACCAGTTGATGTACGTCATCGCACTTCGGAACAATTTATCGGAATATTTCTCCGACGTCAGTCTATTGAAGGGTGTCATCGAACCGACAGAGAGGCAAGTGAAGGAGTATGTGAAGGAGATCTCTCTTCTCTCCTTTCCTCTCATTCAAGTCATGAAGAAGAATTCGATTGAAGTGGGAGGAGCTCATTCATACGTACACTCCTATTGGTTGTCCGAGGTTAGTGTTCATGATGGTGATCATGATCATGATCGACACATGGTGTGATGATCATGATGATGACGATGAGACAGTTCAATCGAGTGAAGGAGATGAAGCATCGATTCGACGAATACGTGACGAAGGATCTCCTTCCCAACGTGGAGCAATTGTCCCAGAAGACAACTCTACTGCACACCTTAGATTGCGCCGTAGATGTCATCGGAGACCACTACCTTCATCTCATTCCAAAGTGTCTCAATCAATTGAAACAGTTCCGTCGTCAAGATTTCCTGGAACATTCCGCACGTGAGTCTTCCATCTACAACGCACGAATATTGTTTTGAATTATTTTATTCATCTTCGTGCAGAGGTCACCAGGGTCATGTACCTGTACAGTAGCCTGTGTCTACATTCATTATCCGTCGACAACCTCACCGTCGACGAAGCCAACGTAGGAAGTGAAATTTTGACTTACGTACTGGATGGTTCCAAGAACGCATCACGTGACTCGTGGTTCTTGGTATCTTCCATTCGTCTCGTTCTCAGTCAATTCAAATTGAGAGACCGTGGTGCATCACACATAATGACACCAGAAATATTGCAGCCCATATTGAATCTCGTCACTCTACAACTCAAGGTGATGTCACATCGAGATATCATGGATTGAGAGGAAGAAGGTGGAGTACAGGGGAAGCTCGGACGTACAGAGGGTGCTCATCTACAACACGCTCGATTTATTTTATTCTCTGCAAGATGTCACAGAACAGACTGTCTTCCCACTACAACACTGGCAGAGGTAATTGTTTTATTTCCATTTATTTCTATCGATGTGAAATGTGACATTCCACAGTTGGAACCACGAGAATTGGACGAGAGTCATCCACTTGACGGAGAAGGGTGATCATCTTCATCTACAACGATCACGTGACTGATCACGTGACTAGTCACGGAGAAAGCTACGGACATGCGAGAAGACCTATTGAAGGTCATTCTGTCGTGCTCCAAAGTCATTCCTTCTTCCGTGGTGTCTGCATCACTGGACACCAACAGCAGCATCTACCACCTCTTACTCAGCCCACACGTTCCACTGCAGAATCTGGCTTTCCACATCGTATCGCTCTACAACGAGGCAGAGGCGGCAAAACCGTTCACGCTCCCTTCAGAGTATGTGACATCGATGTTCTCATTCAATATTATTTTATTCGATATTATTCTTTCGAGATGATTCTGTCATCCATATGTCATTCCATATCATTTCACATCGAAATCTTGCTCCATTCTTCTCATCGATTGACACGATATCAGAGAAGAAGATATAGAGAACGTCATTGTAGATGGACTATTGGACATGATGAACGTTCAGTATCCTCTCGAAGAGGGACAAGTCTTAGAGTTTGGTTATCTATTGGGATGGGCCGCACTATTCAGATACGTCAACGCCATCAAGCACAAGGACAGAAGAAACGCCATGATTATCTACCTACGCAAGCACTCTCTCCTGTCAAGGTGTTACACCTCCATTTCATCTGTTCTTCCCCGAAAAGTCGTGGAAAAACTCGTGGAGATTCTGATTCCCGCCAGATTTCTCACTCTACTCTTCATTCCCATGGATACAGAGGAAAGCCCGAGCGAGAGCGTGGAGAATCTGAACATCGGTGGCATCATCAAAACGAGGAACATCCAATCTCTGTGTCTGTGGCTGTACTACCAGGCCATACGCAACTTCCCCGTGCTGGTCAGGCAGTGGTTCAACGATGATTGTGAAGGAAAGATGTCGCAATCGGTGGAGAGGTAAATTTCATCGAGTTTTTGATTCATGTGATGGTGACATCTGACAGATTTACGTCCAAGTACGTATCACCAACGCTCTGCAGCCAAGAGTTGAATTCCCTGTCAGCTTATCAATCGATTGTAGATGAATTTAGCATCACCGTTCCCAAGGGCAGCAACCTTGTCGTCGCGAAATATCAAAAGGAAGAATTATCCCTCACGAGTGAGTCTACAACCCTCCACTCATCCTCAACCCTCCAGTTTCCATCCAATTCCCCCCCAGTTTTCCACTTCGGTCGGCCGAGGTAGGAGTTCCAGAGAGGAGTGGTGTCAGCGAGAGTCAGTACAGGAGATGGATCTTATCTATGATCACTCTCTTGTCCATGAAGGACAGTCCAGTGTTAGATGCCATACTCTTGTGGAAGTCGAGTTTAGACAGACACTTTGAAGGTGTGGAAGTGTGCCCCATCTGCTATTCACTGTTCGACCCTTCGAATCACCTGCCCGCCCTGTCTTGCAAGACGTGCAGGAACAAGTTCCACTCGAGTTGTATGGTGAGAGGGAGATGAGAGGATGAAGCTGAAGGATACAGTACAAATGGATCAAAGTCAGCCACAAGAACGACTGTCCCCTGTGCAAGACTCCATTCAATTGATAAAATTCGAGAAGATTGTCCGAAATGTTTTCGAAATGTTCTGTCGATATTCCGCGACGATTTTATTTCCTTTTATTCTTCGACTACAACGCATCGAAAAAGAATGTGAAGAGAGACATTATCTACAGAACATTTATAGAGCCCCTGACGCTCGATCGATAGGGTATGAATTCTGCCCTTCTCGCTGCGGCAAACCAACTGTGCCTCACCACTTGGCCCATACCTGTCTTCTTTAGAACCTCCTCTCCTCCCTTCATCTCTCACTCAGCCTCTCGTTTTGATCGATCTTTAGCATCCCCTCCATCAGTTGCTTGAACTCTTTCGATAGCGTCGGACCTTGCCTCCACAGTATCTGTGGGTGCTGTCCACAGGGTATCAGTGCTTCTTTCTGGTCTCTGCAGAATGGAATGTGACCCGTGACAACTGTGAAAATGACAACACCTGTTCACCCTTTCACTTTCTATTTTCGTGTGGATGTGTTCGTCTGCACTCACCTAGAGCCCACACGTCTGCTTTCGTTTGGATGTAAGGTTGTGTCAGCAGAATCTGAGGGCAGGCGTAATCGGAGGTGCCAGAGAAGGAGGAACTCAATTTGTCTTTCTCTTTGATTCGGGTGGATAATCCAAAATCAATCAATCGCGGTGTTCGACTCGAGTCGACCATGATGTTCTCTAACTGATGAATGTCTTGAGAAGGGATGGTCGTCGTGGACATCATCATCTCACCTTGATGTCTCCATGCGAATAACCGTTTCGATGACAGTAGTAGATCGCGCGAGACACTCGAAAGAGAAATTCTCTAGATGCAGATGAGAATGGGTGAGAATGGATGAGATCACCTGATGTCTGCTTCTCTGAAAGGGACGTATTCTCGATCTTCAAGAACCTGCCAATCTCATCAGACAGGGGATTCTTCGGATCGACGTCATCCATCTGGATGATGTCCAAGACGATGATGGATGAGAACTCACTTGGAATAGATCTGCACCGTCGACGTATTCCATGATTAGATAAATAAACTTCTCGTCCTGATGGACTTCCAAAATCCTTGGGATGTTCTTGTGTTTCATCGCCTTGTGTGCCTCCGTCTATACCACTTCAGAGGCGATCTCTCCATTCCGTTCATCACCTCTTGTGCCGCTTTCATTCTTCTCTCGGGTGTGTTGGCATGTATCCTCTTAATAGCTACCGGTATGCCTTTTACTGGATTTCCAAGGAAAACCTTAGAATGTTGGTCTCTGACAACATGTTGCTGGATGTCATTACCTCTCCAAAAGCGCCCAATCCGATCATAGAGGAGATCCGATATCGTCTCGTGATGGCAGTACATTCGAAATCCAGATTGTGATCGATCTTGTTGAAAATGAGATGGCGGTGTCGGTTATAAGACACATCACCTCCTGGTTCGTCACAGAATCAGTGCATGTTGTGCCGCTATGGCTCGTGTCCATGAGCGCCCCGATGTCTATCGATAGATTCTGACACGAGCGTGATATCGCCAACCCGTTATTCCTCGTCTATATTTGCACCGCAAAGGTTCGCATAGGTGTGCCTTGTGAGCACCTCAAGCGATCATTTATGCGTGGTCTCTAAACAAAAGCGACGCGGGGACAAATCCAAACGAGAACGCAAACGGGTCTGTGGCTCACACGAGGTGGCCTTAAGTGGGCTCCTGTCTTAAGCCCTGTGGGTGTGCAGGGGAAGGGGGGCGGTTCCTCCATTTCTGTGTGGGAAAGAAAGTGAAATCTCGTCGTGTTGAGTGTCAATCGAAAGGTTCAGGACAAGAAGCGGTGGTCTGCAGACATCTCCTCTTCTTCCTGTTTCTGTTCGTTCTGCACAGTGTTCACTTCAGGTTTCTGTTCGTTCTGCACAGTGTTCACTTCAGGTTTCTGTTCGTTCTGCACAGTGTTCACTTCAGTGAAGAAGAGAGAAGAGAGGAAATCTCAGAAAACCGTTCGGGGAAAATTGGAGGCCATTACAACGAGACATTCTGACACACAAGAAAATAGAAGGATCCCTGCAGAGAAGGACACAATCATGTCTACCGCATCAGGCAAGGAAGTCGCAGGCGACGATTCTAACGATAAGAGTATCGAGCAGTGGAGGGTCAAGAAGTTGATCAAGAGTCTGGAGGCAGCCAGAGGGTAAGTCGTGCGATCGCGACGATATGAAGGCGATTGACTGTGATGTGCAGCAATGGAACCAGTATGATCTCTCTGGTCATCCCTCCCAAAGATCAGGTCTCCCGTATCCAAAAGATGTTAGCCGATGAGTTTGGAACTGCATCCAACATTAAATCTCGTGTGAACCGTCTTTCCGTATTGGGTGCCATCACATCCACCCGTGAGAAGCTCAAGTTATACAACCGTATCCCCGAAAACGGTCTGGTCATCTACTGTGGAACCATCATGACAGACGATGGTAAGGAAAGAAAGGTCTCCTTCGACTTTGAGCCATTCAAGCCCATCAACACCTCTCTCTACCTCTGCGATAACAAATTTCACACCGAGGTGATTCCTTTTCATCTCTCTTGGATTTGTCGTTCACACGTAACAGCCTCTGAATGAGCTCCTCGAATCCGATGATAAGTTTGGATTCGTCGTCGTCGATGGAAGTGGTGCCCTCTTTGCCACCCTCTCCGGTAACACTCGTGACATCCTTCACAAGTTCACCGTCGATCTTCCAAAGAAGCACGGAAGAGGAGGACAGTCTGCCCTTCGTTTCGCCCGTCTCCGTATCGAGAAGAGACACAACTATCTCAGAAAGGTCGCCGAAGTTGCAACCCAACTCTTCATCACCAACGACAGACTCAATGTCAGCGGAATGATCTTTGCTGGTCTCGCTGATTTCAAGAATGAGC
The DNA here is from genome assembly GCA_003024175.1 of Planoprotostelium fungivorum. Taxonomy (NCBI): domain Eukaryota; phylum Evosea; class Variosea; order Cavosteliida; family Cavosteliaceae; genus Planoprotostelium; species Planoprotostelium fungivorum. The sequence continues at coordinate 251,616 of MDYQ01000257.1, read as the reverse complement.
TCGCCACCACGGACATGCTCGACCAGCGTGTGAGAACTAAGGTCATCAAGATCGTCGATGTCTCATACGGAGGTGAAAACGGTCTCAATCAGGTGCGACATTATCATCTCATTTTCCATCTCTGATCCCAAATCAGGCCATCGAACTCTCTCAAGAGTCCCTCGCCAACGTCAAATTCATCCAAGAGAAGAAGCTCTTGTCCAAGTACTACGAAGAGATCTCACAGGACACCGGTAAATACTGCTACGGCGTCGCCGATACCCTCTATGCCCTCGATTCGGGAGCTGTCGAGACCCTCATCGTGTGGGAGAATCTCGAGCTCACCCGATATGAAGTCAAGCACCCATCGACCGGCGCCATCAAGGTCCACTTTTTAAAGAAGGAAGAAGAGGCGAAGAAGAAGTCTGCCTTTATAGAAGACGGCGTCGAATTAGAGGTCGTGGCACAGATGCCGCTGCTCGAGTGGTTCGCCGAGAACTACAAGAAATTCGGAGCGACGTTGGACTTCATCACGGACCGTTCTCAAGAGGGGCACCAGTTCTGTCAGGGTTTCGGAGGCATCGGAGGTCTATTGAGATACAAGTTGGACATGAACGCAGTCAACGAGCTGGAGGACGATGACGATGATGATATCGAAGATTACTTCTGAAGGGTAGAGAGTGCTGCCATCGTGGCCCGCAGTGGTGTGATGGGTGGATAAGTGCGGTATAGAGCCACGTGATATCAATAGATTTCAATCTCAAAGACTTTTGATGATCATGATGCATCTCTTAAACGTTTTTATTCGTTTATTCTGTTTTACGTTGTAGTCTGAGTGGACACTGTCCATGTCATCACGAAACGATGAAGAGCTACCAAGAATTACAAAAGTTGGGAGAAGGTGCCTTCGGTTACGTCGTGAAAGCGAGAGATACGACGACGGGAGAGATAGTGGCACTGAAGAAGGTCAAGCTGCGACATCACAATGATGATTTCCGAGCCCTCGATGGACGAGGAAAGGGAGAAGCTTTACCTCTCGTCGTACTGAGAGAGATCAAATCTCTACAAGTGAGAGGCTTCTTCGAGATGTGATCTCATCAATCGTCAGGCTCTAGGGAATCATCCTCACATCGTGAAGCTCATCAGTGCAGCTCCGGGTTTGGGAGGGCCAAGTTTAGTTCTCACGTTCGAGTATCTCCACACTGATCTGGGCCGTGTCCTTCGCAATCGAGTCTTTCATCAACGTCTTCAAGAGCCAGAGATCAAGACGTGGATGTTGATGCTGTTGAAAGGTTTAGACTATTGCCACCAGAATCACATCATCCATCGGGTGCTTCTCGTTCGAAGGTCCCACTTGATCTGAGACGGGACAGGATCTCAAGCCCGCTAATCTTCTCATCCACCGATCTGGCCTTCTCAAGATCGCAGATTTTGGTCTGGCCAGGATACATAATCCCTCTGTATACTCTGGTGATTATACACCACAAGTCGTGACGCGCTGGTATAAAGGTGAATCTTGGCGGGATCACATCTGACTGGCAGTAGGCCCCGAGCTGTTGTACGGAGCTCATCGCTATGGCTTCTCCACCGACATCTGGTCTGTGGGTTGCATTTTCGGTGAGATGTTTCTCAGCACACCACTGTTCAGAGGAGAGAGCGACATCGATCAACTCCACCGCATCATTCAGGTGAGATGAATGGCCATCGCGATGACAACCCATCGCTGCAGGTTTTGGGCACTCCTACGGAAGACAATTGGCCGGTGAGCTCTCGCACCTCTCTCATTATCTCATCGATCCATCATCTCACACGAACCAGGGTGTCTCTGATCTCCCTGACTACCACAAGATCAACTTTCAACACACCGAAAGGGTCCCGTGGGCCAAACTGCTGCCCGATGTCCCGGAAAGAGCTGTCTCACTCCTCTCTCAACTGCTTGCCCTCGATCCCGCCAAGAGAATCTCTGCAGATGAAGCCATGAGACATCCTTACTTCTTCGCCGACCCACCCCCACTGCCCCTCCATCTCATGGCAAAGGTGACAAGAGATATCGGATGAAAGAGAGATTGATACGTTTTTAGATCGTGGAAATGTCGCTCGATGTGGGAGCCGACGGAAAGATGGATGAGGATCTCGTCGCCTCTTCTCTGTTCTCTGAGGCGAGCTGAGTCCTTCCCATCAGAAGTCACTCGCTCGAGGAGGTCATCGCGAGATGAAGGGGGACTCATCCTCCTGGAGGGATCCAAAATGAGACCACCTGTCGGGAACGAATGAAGTGTATGCAGTCAACTTGTCTGTCTCGGAAGTCAACGTCTTCTTTCACGTGAAAGCCCTTGGAGGTCGATCAAAAGCCGTTGCATTTACTTCCACACCTAAAGAGGGAGGACCTCGAGCTTCTCTCCGCTATATTCATTCAAAAAGAGGTTGCGTGAACGGTAACACCCTCGACAGAATATTTCCGAGTAACGAGGGAGGAACACGGAAGGGTCCTGTCTAACTGCGACATTTCAAACGTGCATCACACAGTCTAGTCATCCAGAAGAGATGAGGAAGAGAGCCCTGCAGGTGCTGATTTTACTGCTGATATCGCTGTGTTTGGCTCAGGCTCAAAACACCACCACCAACGGAACCATTTCGGTGTGTGGTGATTGCAATGAGAATGGTGTATGCCAAACCACTGGAACGTGCCGCTGTTATCCAGGGTCAGTGATTGATTCTTCACATCTGCCACTCTGTGATTGATTTAGAGGCAGGTTCATATCTTCGACGAAGGCCAAGATTGACTGCGCATCTAGTGAGATATCGGACTTTGACCACCTTTGACTGATAGAACTGTGCAGCAATTCTTTCTCTGAAGAACCTTCCCATGCGGCCTCTGGTCGTTTCACTCCGAGTGGAGACAACCCTCATCAACTTTGTCCTCTGGCTTCTCATCTCGTGGCGTCTCTTCTTAGACGCTCGATTCAGCGGCCTGACTGCTAATGTCGTCGCCAAATTGTCTCTCCTATGTATCTACGCTTCCACATTCCGTGAGTCTCTGCTCCTTTCATCTTATCATCTGATCAATCCATCAGTCGCCTGGATCATGCATGCATTCGATTATTGGGGAACTTATGGATTGATCACACCGTTGGCTTGGTTTGACCTCAACGCCTTTGTAGAGGTTCTATTGGTCGCTGCCTTTTGTGGCATGGTCCTCCACTGGATCAACCTCTACAATGAGACGATGAAGACCATCCGTAAGAGGGAGATGTTGAAGAAGATCAACTCTAGTTATGTAGCCGAGGTCTCATTAGAGGACATCATCAAGTCCATCACCTTCCTCAGTATCTTTCGAGTGCCTTACATCGCCGTCACTGGCGTCACTCTCGCAGTGTGGATCGCCAGGGTGAAGCGAGATCATCATCACGTGCAATGTCTGATCGACTCGCAGTGTTTCGTCACACCCTTCATGAAGACACCCGAGTATGCCGTCTGGTACAAGTTTGTCAACGTGTATCTCATGATCGTCTGGGGCTGCTTCGCAGTGGCGTTTGGATTCTATGGCTATCGCCTCCTGTCCATCATGCCGGAGACTACGTCAAAGAAGATCAAACAGGTGATATTCTCCATTTTATTTCGTTTTATTGTCGCCCGACTGACCCAGACCAGGTCACGTGGAAGTTGTGCATCGTATTGGGCATCTCTTCTGTCAACGCTCTCATCATGATCTTATTAGACGGCTACCAACCTGTCTTGAAGGGTGTCGATCTCAATGTCCTCCATATCTCAAAGTATTGGGTCTCTTATAATACGAGAATGGCCGCCGCGACAGTCGTCTTGGGTGGGTCGACGATGATGGTGACGATGTAGGCTGATGAGTTTCAGACATTCACATGCCTCTGACCGAACTGAAGAAGTGGTTCAGTGGTAATGCATTGAGAACGAGCCGAACTGGTGCCAGCCAACAGAAGTCGAATAAGAGCGGAGCTTCTGAAGAGATCGAGACACGCCCGGGGACGAAATCAGAAATCCAGCATGAGACGGAAGTTTAAGACGATCCGTTGAATGGAAAGGAGATGTCTACAGCCGTGGTTGAATTGTAATAAAAAGAGTGTATGAGAAGATGAAGATGGTGTTACGGCTTCTCGGTTTCGTGAGATTGGCAGCGCATTTATATTCCTTTAAAAGTTATTTTTAAGAGATCGAGATGAGATGCGGTTCGGTCCTTCTCGCTTGGATATCTTTCCTCGGTCTTGCATCTATTCAATGTGTCCTGTCTGATGAGGCCACATCAGCCCAGATCGACAATTTGTCTTCGTATGGTGATTTTCAACCTTTCATCACACCGATCGATAATTGATCTCTCTTCAGTGACGCAAAACGATAGTCTAATCCTCAATTGGAACTGCTCAACTCAATGCAAGATCGATCTCGCATACATCGGAACACAAGATCCCAGCGGCCAACAATTCTTTGTCAAGAGCAATGTGAACAGCCTGGTCATACCCCTCTCGAATTTTGAATTTTGTAAGGCGGTAGAGCTGCCGATCTCCGCTGCGTACGTTATGAAAGGAGGTCCAAAGTTTATGGTGAGACCTTCACCAATGCAGCTCTTTGACATGCCACAGAACCAAACTTTGGACATCATTCGCGCACCAGCAAATCCTTTATCAACCGACGCGAAATTTGATGAGACGGAACACATCATGAATTGGCAAGCGGGTTCTTGCAACTGCTCGAGCTCGCTCAACAATTCGTACTATATCGTCACTCGAAGCCACGGTCAAGAGAAAGCAGAGCCCATCATCACCACGGTTCCATCTTTAGACTTAAAGGTGGGATCGAGCGAAGCGATATCCCATCAACCTTCATCTCACCTTCCCTTAGGGTCTGGATCTGACCATGTGGTGGGATCTGGAAATCACATTCGTATGCAATTACACCATCACATCATCCCGCACCGAGCCCATCACAGTTCGCTTCACACCACCTGGTAATCGCGAGGACTGGAAGTTCTGGACGGTGGTCGCCGTTGGTGGCTTCCTCGGTGTGACTGGCCTCATCTGGTGCATCTTGGGCTTCTTTGTGAGGAGACACAGGAAGTGGAACCCAGAGTATAGAGTGTCCGAGCCACTCTTGGTCTACTCGACGCTATAAAGACGTTCCGTGAATTGGTCGTCTCTGTACCAACGTCCGCTCACTGGATGTTCGTGTTGATCAACGATCGTTCGTATTAACGTTGGAGGAGGGGATAAGGTGATTCTCCCATCCATACCATACATATAGTGTGACACTATACGTGAAGATGGATTAGAGGTAACACACAACCCTGTGCTGCAGTCCAGTCGACTTACTGAAGAACTGTTCGGTTGAAGTTTATGTCAAAAGGTGAACTTCAACACCTAAATGACAGGGAAAGTTCCACAAGGGGCGCACAAAACGCAGGACGGGTAGAGGGCAGGCAGCAACATGAGCGTAGAGTCGACTCTGCCTCTGTCACCGAGCAATCGAAGGAGGGCATCTTTGTTCTCCATCTTTCGATCTGACAAGTCGAAGAATCGATCGAAGAGGTCGTCTGATACGGAGACAATAAAGTCTCCTCCATCTCCAGAGGTGATTCTATCACGTTTGAATGTGCGTTGATGTTCCACAGATTACGCCGAGATCGAGAGCGAAGACGTCAACCGAATGTGATTTGCATAGTCTTTCCATCTCATTTCTCACGAATCATAGCGATATCGGGGAGGAATTCACCGACACTTCCTTCCATAGAACAGGCGAAGACAGAAGATGGCTCTGCATCACCTCCCAGCCCGAGGAGTCTATTGAGGATTGCCAGTTTGATCAGTGAGATGAAAGAGAAGAAAGAGGAGAAGAAAGAGGAGAAGAAAGAGGAGAACGTAAAGCCAAAACTCACTCGACATGGGTCACATATCTTGACCAGTGTCAACGCAGGCATAAAACCCAGAAAATCACCTACTATGTCCACTCTGAGAAGAGAGGGCGTTGTTACAGAAGGTGATACGATTGTGGTGTCACATTTCTGCAATGATTTGACTTCAATCATAGAAAAGAATAAACTATCTGGCAGCGCCCCCAGCGCGAAACGTGAGTACAGACAATTTTAAACGATCATGCAGGAGTCGATCGATCTCACATGTGTGCAGTTCGGTTTGGTGTCCATCTGGATGAGTTGATCGGTGATGGAGGCAGACTTCCCGTCATGTTTCTCATGATGATCTCCCAACTAGAGGCGAGAGGTGATCCCTTCCCATTCGACATCATCACGTTGACTCCATCAGCGCTGGACACACCCGGTATCTTCTTCTTTGACACAGAGAACGATCCAAAGTTCGCCGTGCAAGAATTGAAGACATGCATCGAGAAAGGTGAAGACAGAAACGATAAGACATGCTCATCGCCAAAGGCAAACTCGAGATCCACGCCATCGCCAACGTACACAGTCTCGCTGGTCTACTCAAGACCTTCTTAGCAGAGCTGCCCGTGCCCATTCTAGCTTATCATCTATACCGTGACTGGCTCATCGTCGCGGGTGACTTTTATTTCATTTTATTTCTCGCATCACCGCTGACACGTTGTAGACGAAGTGAAAGACGTGGAGACGCAGATACGATTGATTCGATCTCTCGTCTATCAGCTTCCACCTTCTCATCGTCTGGTCTTACAATACCTCCTCTCCCTCTTCAGAAAATTCCAGGAACATTCATCCACCAACCACATGAACTCCCACATGCTGGCGAAAGCGTTCGCACCCATCATGATGAGACCGGAGAAGCCAAATTTAGACACACCGAAGGAGATGACCATCAGCTGTCCCTCCATCATCCGATTGATGTTGACTCACTACGAGAAGATCTTCATGGTGGGAAGATTCGTGGAGAATCTGTGGGAAATCTGACGCCTGGTGACAGGTGGTGGAGGATGCAGACTTCAAATTCATGGTGAAGAATGATTTCCCAGTGGTCAGATTGGGTACCGTGGACAATATCCTACTGGCCATCATGGACCCCTTCTCCATCGGTAACCATCTTTTATTGTATTTTATTTCTCGATCGTTTCATTCGAACGGGAAGATGACGCGTTGTAGATAGAGAGATCATACCGACTTTCATCGCGTGTCAGGATTATTTCATCACGAGAGATGAACTGTTGAACAAACTCAAAGAACTGTATCTTTTCCACTGAAATTTCACTTCCTCCATTTTTCTTTGACTTTCCAGCCACGAAAAGATAAAAGAAGAGAATGGACCCAACTACCGAGTCATGCTGACGGACAGGTGATCACGTGATACGTAATGTGCGTACGTAACCGTCTCCAGGATGCAGAACGTTCTGAGAACGTGGGCCAATTCTCTTCGGTCCGATCCCTGCATGAACACCCCCTTCGGCTCTGACTTCCGATCCTTCTTGACGGGAAATTTCCCGGAAATTCTACCGTTATTTGACAGACCCCGCCCCACGTCACCCGAGCTGATCAAATCACCAGCACCCAATCTCCTCATCGAGGTGAAATGTCGTGGAAATTCCGATTTTGATCCATTGTAGATCGATATCACCCAGTGGAACGTGATGGAATTGTGTAGACAGATCGCCTTGATCAATCAGAGGATGTTCTGTGGCATCGATACGAGAGAATGTCTGCACAAGTCTTTCATGAACACGGATTGTAGTCCCACTTTTGCTGCGATCACATCCAGAGTCAACATGGTGAGTCATCATCTCATCAACTGCACCATCATGACGCTGATCGTCCATCGTGATCACCATCATCGATCACCTCATCTGATCACCTTCCCTGATTTCACACAGTGGGCCCTCTGGGTTGCCACGGAGATCATGAAGAGAGAGACGGCGACAGAGAGGGCGGAAGTCATCACCTTCTTCATCAAAGCGTCCGAGGGTTGCCGGGAACTGAGTGATTTCCTCGGATGTTGTGCCATATTCGCCGGCCTCTGCACTTCTTCCGTGGATCGTCTGCGTCAGACTTGGAGCGTGAGTGTCAGATTGACACGTGACATCTGACATTTGACAGGGAGTCAGCAAGGGCCACATGAAGCAGTACAACAAGTTGGCGGAATTATTTGACATGGGGAGGAATTACAAGAATTATCGTGACGAGATCGAAAAGTGTTCACTACCCGCCGTACCTTACATCGGTGATTTTCATCGAAATTTCGATCGTCGACACTGACTATGTCGACAGTACTGTACACAAAGTATTTATTCAGCACGGAAGAGAACAACCCCGATTTGATCGAGGGGATGATCAATTTCACAAAGTATCGATTGCTGTATCATCACATGAGAGAGATACAGAGGTATCAGTCTCAGCAATACGATTTCGGGGAAATCCAACCTATTTATAATTATCTCATTCACATCAAGGTGATCATCGTCCTCTCATCGTGATCGCGATCATCATGATCATCAAAGTGAGTCATGGCTGATGATAAGAGCAGGCGTTTGACAGAGAGACACTCTCTGAACTATCCTCCAAATACGAGCCCAAACGAGATTCCCTATCGGGTTCGAAGGTGATCCATCTACAACGATGTAGACGGAATATTCACTTTAATAGGGACCCATCCCACAGTCTCCCAATCCCATATCTCTATCGAACCGCAGCAGTGGTGACAATATGCACGTGAGTCCACCATCTACAACCGTAAGTGTACGTACTGATACGTACAGGCGTCGACGGACAAGATGACGGAGAGTACGTCCTCCCTGGGACCGGAAGATCTTCTCTTCTCATTGGATAAGCTGATGCAGTCTGTGCGTCATAAGGACATCTTCCACAGTTGGTTATCGAAAGAGAGCGCAGGTGACATCACATCATCACACCATCATCATAACACATCACATCACAAAACATCACATCATCACTTCTTCATTTCATCATCACTTCTTCATTTCATCATCACACGATCGTATCTCGGTGTTCATCATGATATGTATCACTCTCTACGTCTCCCGTACGTACTTGATGACGTCATCTGACGCGAAGCAGGAGATCTCCTCGACTTCTACGAAGACGCCCTCTCCTTCAGCCACTTGGAAGATCAGAACGACATCCAGACGGGGGCCCAGCGCATCTACAACGACTATTTCCAGGAAAATGGAATATCACTCCCAGATAGGATCGTTCAACAGGTGGAAGAGGCAGTCAAGTTCAGAGTCTTCGATCATCGGACCTATCAATCGGCACAAGAGTATGTGTGGAAGGAGTTAGAGGAGAACTACTTTGAGAGGTTCTCGGCCAGTGATGACATGCTGAGTCTCATGCAGTCACGGAGTTAGATGTAGATAAAAGGTTGTGAAGAAATGGGTGTTCTCTGTAAAGAATCCACGGAAGGAAGTAAATAAGCCGGATCCATCGGTAAGGTGCTCATCATAAGAACTTGGTCCTTAAACCGGGCCCATGAGAGGATGTTTAGAGGTTTATGCATGCTCCTCGTTTATGACGACTGCACTCGTATAAAGAGGCTCGATAGCGTTCGTGCAGTTGAAGCCGAGAATTGACCTGGAGACCGACTCCAGGCAGAAAGGCCGTAAGTAGACGCGATTGTGACATCAGCATACAGCACGGAAGAACGCAGCACTCATTCAACAGCATGAGAGCTAATCTGTCCCATATACTGGTCTCTCTGCTCGTTCTCTATCTCGCGAGATCATCCTCTGCTTGCATAGCATCCAGAAATGTTGGAAACGGCACCATCCAATCAGGTGAGCATGGGTGTGTAGCTGGTAGGTTGACTTTGAAAGCGTACAATTATCTAGTTGGGACGAATTGTGAGACAGTGACCATTAATGTCGATGCTTCCACAGCCCCATGGGGACCAGCCGTCAACCTAACCTCCAATTCCACCAGTGTGATACAATCATTGACCATCACCTCTACGTTTCCGATACAGGGAAGCATTCTGATCAGCAACTTCCCAGTGGTGAACGATCCACGCGAAGAATTCCCCTCTGATATCGAAAGGTCATACTCAATGGTTCCTCATGGGGATTGGGTAACGTTCTACTGCAATCCATTACCAATGTTTCGATCTGGTCAACCAACATTCTGAGCGGTCAAAGTTATACATTCTCCCTGTCGAACATATCGACTCTCTCTATCAACGGATCGAACATCAGAGGCTTGGAATTACGAAACCCCAACGGCCAGCCATGCTCGGGTGCATTCGAGGCTTTCCTCTCCATCCACATCTGATCTCGACAGGTATCTCTCTCTCATACAGCAACATGAACCTGAGCACGATCTATGCAACATGCAACGTCACATCTCAGAGCGTGTCCTTCAATGCGGCCACCTTGAACAGCACCGACTCCATCCAGATCTTCGGAGGAGCTCAGACTTCATTTTCCTTCCGCAGTGTCACCATCTCCGTCGTGCAGTCTGCCTTCTACACCTCAGATGCGGATATTCTGACGAATACTCTTCAGAAGTTCAGCATCAAGTCGGTCGACGCGATGCTGATGGACTGCAATTTCGCCAACCTCGTGGGTCAATATGGTCCATCTCTTATTCAGAGCTCCACGGTCACACGTGAGATCCATCACCTGACATGCATCATCTCACCTCTCCAGTGGACGGGGTGACGGTCTACAATTGTAACAGCTCCCTCATCTCTAGCACTACGGCCACCATCCGCTCTTCCTCTTTCGACTCAAGTTCCATGGGCTACGGTGCATCACTCATTCGACGACAACATCTGATGATGAATCAGTCGTGAATGCAGATTCAATCTTCATCTACCGCTCGAACTTCACCAACAACGTGTGTAATTCTAACGGTGCCGTGAGAGCTAGCCGCATGTTGGTCCAAGAGACTACATTTTACAATAATCAAGGGAACTTGGCCTTGTTGTGTGAGTTGTGTAACGGGTTGAACGTAACTCCTCTCAGATGGAGGTGACATCACCATTGATCACTGTAACTTCACACTCAATTCCGGATATTCATCCGGTGTGGTCTACTCCACGGGCACTTTGAACGGTACAGATCCATCGACATCGTGATGTCGACGCATCAACCACTGACGTTCCACGAGATACCGCGAGTGTCTACGTCTCCAACTCAGCCGAGACCTACGGTGCTACCCTCTTCTCCAAGAATTACAGCCTCCTCAGTGGTATCTCTTTCATCTCCAATGGAAATCCAGTTATCAGTGGTTCCAACATCCTTCTGAACGATTGTCACTTTGCGAATCACACGAACGGTGTGACGCCGACGTCGAGCGCGACGTTGATGAGTGTGGGCACTGTGACGATGAATGACTGTCAGTTTACGTACAATAACGTGTCTCTCGTCAATGGGAGGCGTAGATTGAACATGAATAATTGTACTGTCAACGACAATGTGTCTGACCAACCTCTCGTGGCGGGATCTGACACGTCGATCTACAATTCTACTTTCATCGGGAACGATGCACCGGGTGAGTGACATTTATTGACATTTATCTACATTTATCTACATTTATCTGCATTTATCTAATTTATCTCACCGTGAACAGTCGTGATATCTGCCACAACTCTTTCGGTCGATTCCTCAGTTTTCTCTCAGAATTCATCACCATCTCAAAATACCACAGGTCAGCCCATCCACTGACATCTCCCTGACATTCCACAGACATCTCCACCATTCAAGGCAGCATCACCAACACTCTCTTCGAGAGCAACACGACCTATCATTACGCCATCACATCCATGGACTTCATCCTGATCGACCGTTGCAACTTCACTTATTCGTTCACTCCCATCACCATCTATCCCCAATACGGTGTCGGTGTGACGTGTAGTGTCTTACACTCCACCTTCACCACGGACAACTCCATCGAATGGGTCACTTCCCCCGGTGACATGTTCACCAACGTCACGACGGACGATCCACAATTGTTCTGCAACGTTGCGAGTCACTATGATCAATTGGATGGTCTCTACTTGGCCAATTTCTGTGGACGTAGGATGAACCGTCGATCGCAGTACGATTGCAATGGGAGGGTGTGCACCACTGCGGTGAGACAACTCGTTCGAACGTGACGTGACAGACATCAGCCCTCTATGCGAACGAATTCATGGAGCTTCACTATGCCAAGTACACCCAGTACTACGTCCAGCTCCAAGACCAGTCCCAAGCCAAGTAGTAGTACCATTCCCGACGTATCCACTACTACAACGACTCCGATGAGCTCTACAAACGGTACCAACGGTTACACGGCTGTGTCACCCATCTCTGATTCACAAGCATCACAACAGGTCCAGACCATAGGAGGGAACAACAGGACCTTATCTCCCACTGCAATCTATCAAGTCATGTCCCAATTATTCTCCAACATCACTTCATCCAACCCGATCACCATCTCCGCTCCATCGGTGAATCTGACGGCTTATGACGCAAGAAGGCCCAACACAAACTCGACCATAGTACAAGTCTACACCACGACCAACGGAACCCATCGAGCGGCAGCTTCTGTAGCCTCATCCTTACTCAACGACATCGCGAACGAAAGGAGGGAACTCGACCAGAGCTTACCGTCTATCATTGTATTCATGGAGTACAATTACACCACCGGAAATTTCAAATCGCCTCCACCGGAGAATTTATCTGCCAGCATCTACGGCTTGACCATCACTGATGAGGATGGTAACGTCATAGAGGTATCCTATCGGCTGTCAAACGTCAGATTGACATCGATTGACAGGTCAACGGAGCATCGGAGAATTTCGTCATCACCATGCCCACGAAGGGTGTCACCAAGTCTGAAGATCTCGATCGTCTCGTCTGTCTGTACTACAACGAGATGAACGACGTGTGGCGCGGAGATAATTGTACGACGCACCGTGACTACGTCGACTACTTTATCACTTGTGCCTGCAATCATCTCACCAATTTCACGGTCGGCAGCCTATCTCCCATCCAATCTGCCGATCAGGTCGACAAGTTTCCATCATCCGCCTCCCACTCCACGATTCCCATCATCATCGGTGAGTGGACATTTCTCTGTGATATCTGACACAGACAGGATCTATATTTGGATCCATCGCCTTCATCATCGTGTCCATCGTCATCGCAGTCATCCTATTGAAACGAAGGAGGGCATCGTCTCAGGTGACAAGGTGCCGTCTTTAGACGTAAGAGTGAAGACAAGGACAGGTGGACATGAATGATATCCCCATGGATGCTGCAAGGGACAACGTGAGTTGAACCTGTGAGATTTGAATGACAGAGATAGCACGTTATTTTGGGAGAGACATTGAGAGAAGGAGAATTCTCCACGGTGTACGAGGGTGTACAGTCTGATTCAACCCCTGTAGCCGTGAAGCAAGCGTCAAAGATCGACAAGCGACCCACCTTGAACGAGCTCTCCATCATCAAAGTGTGTCTCTTCACCTTCTCCTTTTCACGTCGAACAGTCTCTGCATCATCCGAACGTCATCCTATACTTGTCCCACTTTAAAAACAACGTCGGTGGAGTGTGGATCGTGTTCGAGCGGATGGAATGCAATCTGTCCGTGAAGCTCGCCGAGAGCATTGGAAACACGAGCTTCTCACGCCTCCAACGCTATCGAGCGTGAGTCATTCTGAAGGGAGAGTCTCACCCGCATCAGGATGCTTCAGGTTGCATCGGCTCTGTCTTATTTAGAATCGATGGACATCGTTCACACTGCCGTAACTGCAAAGAATGTGTTGATTCGAGGGGAAGAAGCTAAACTGTGCGATTTCAGTGAGGGATCGATTTTATTGTATTTTCAATCCACTGAGATCGAGAGGTATGGCAATGAAAGATGGAAAGAGGATCGTGAGAGAAACCGCTGGAGATTCTTTGTTGAGATGGAGTGTGAGTCGACCTCTCATGCAAAAGTGCTGACTCGTAGACAGGCACCTGAAGTGTTGTCCCAGCAGGTCTACAGCTTCGCGTCTGATGTATGGTCTTTCGGCATGCTCTTCTGGTGAGAAATGCATGTGAAGAGAGGGATTGATGAGAGTAGGGAAGTGATGAATGATGGTAGAGTTCCTTACAGCGACAAGAACCATAAAGAGGTGAAATCGAAAAGATGATGAACTTGAGCTGACACCCAAAAAGGTCAGGGCTCTCGTGATGGAAGGAAACACTCCTGAGAACGAAGGAAAAGAGCCACACAATCACATCATGGAACGATGGTGAATCGCCTTCATTTTGAATCGACGTTAACGAGATGCATAGCTGGAAGGTAGATCCCATGCGGAGGATCAGCAGCCGCGACATCGTCAGAGAATTGGGAAGATTCAGAGAAGAGGTAGGACTGCAGGTCATGGATCGCTCTGATCCTTATTCTTTCGTGGACCTGAAGTGATGAAGGAGGGTGTATCAATAGATCAAATTCAAGTTGAAAATTGGAAATTTCTCGGTAACTGCCTCTGGATGATGTGATGTGATGTGAACAGATCGCATCATGGACTTCTCAGCACCTAGCGTCTGTCAAGATTTGAAAGAGAAACACGATCAGTGCTTTTTTCGATGGTATGCCAAAGACTTTCTGGCAGGTAAAGCGACAACCATTGAATGCAACGAAGAGTGGGTCGCATATCAACAGTGTATCAAGGTGAACAGTGTTAGATAGTATGATATCTCAAGTTAAACAGAAAAGACTGAAGGCCATTGATGATCCTACGGTGTCTGATGCAATCAATCCTCCATCGGAGAGGAAGAAGATAGACAAGAAATGAGACTCTCATCGAAGAGACTCTTCCATTCTTTTGAACAATGTATCACCGCGGAGGCGTCAAACCGCATGCTCGACGCCAGAATAATGAAGAGGTTGACCCGTTCCATTTGTAGTCATGCCCTTTATTCCATCTCTAGTTTCTCGTACCTCTCATCATCCACCTCATCACATCAGCATAAACCGCGACCAGAACGATGAGAGCTACGCCTGCGAGTAAAAAATACCCCCAGACCCAACAGAGAAGTGATGATACCTTCATCCAAATCGTAGATCATCTTTTGGAGAGACTGAGTGATCTGCTTCTTCGGTCTCATGGTGGGTAGTGTGGTCTCGAGAGCGTTGGCCGTCGTCTCTTGATTGCAAGGACTCAGGTTGGATAGAGATGGTAGAGCCTAGTGGTTCCACCCTCGAAGATAGCTAGCTAATTCGTCTCCGTGTAGCCCTCGGACCGAGGATGACCTTCAGACGGTTTAGACGCGATAAGTCGTTGTCGACCTGCTGTTTGGATCTACAGCGGTGAAGACGAGGTCAGAGATAGCACATATTGGAATCGATGGAGATCGTGCATTTTGAATCGTGCGATATTTATACAACAGTCGTCGTGAGTTCAGTGAAGGCGAGTGGAAAGAGGGTTCACTCTCCAAGTTGGAAGGTTAACCACAGAGGCGCCCAGACTCTCTCCTTTGAATCATCAGAATGAGGAAGACATTCTACGATCGCATACTCAAGTGGGCCAAGCGAGACATATCTACGACATCTTCTTCATCTTTGGGATTGAGAAGGTGGAAGGAAGGAGATGGCGTGGTTGGTCTGGCTTCTCTATCGTCTCGAGAAGAGGCGAAACCGTCGTTATTGGCGTGAGCGAGAACGATGAATCGAGATAGGTATCCTCTCAATCGCATAGAAGGTGGCTGTGATATTCGTGGAGAGATCGCTGATGGAACATCGAGGCACGATCTCGATTGGGAGGGATACAAAATGAGGGAATTCGAGACATAATAGCTCGTGTGGGACTTCTGAGTAAACATCAACCTCTACGGTGGATCTTCGACAAAACTAAAAAGAACTCACGGATTGAGATCGGTTTCCAAAAGGATCGAAGTGATGCTGTCTCGATGTCTCTCTTGGAGTTGGTGTCCGTGTTGTCTGATCGACGAGTGAATGTAAAATCCGGAAATTGATCCGTCGACATTATCCAATAAGTCGACTTTTACTGTCTACTATGTGCTGCTCACACAACCACATAGAGGTGTTCAATGAGGCTGACATCCGGCTCCTTGGCCAAGCGGCAAGGCACCAGTCTTGTAAACTGGGGATCGCGAGTTCGATCCTCGCAGGGGCCATCTTTTTGCTTCTTCTACCTACCAGAGGTTATCTATGTGCACTCTGTCTTTGTACATTCAGACAAGTCTTCTTTATTTCGAATTACTAGTGCAAAGAGGGGCAAGAGGGACGACAGCAACGAAAAGATTATATAACCTTCTTTTTATTATCAAATATATAAACTACCTCCGAGCTCTCGACTCTTAACGCGTTACAGCGTATAGAGAACATATAAATAGAGCCGACTCTGCACGGCAATGAGAGACGTTCTTTACGGCGGGCCTCCTGGGGAGGACGTCGCCTGCTTAGTCATCTCATCCAATCGATTCTTCAACGTCGCGTTCTCGTTGAGAAGATCTGATTCCATCATCAGCACAATGAGAGGTGTTGTGGGTTCACCTGCAGTCTGTGCGCTCAGGGCAGCGTTGTTGGCTGTGACTTGAGACATCTTGAAACTCATTTCCAAAACTCGGCCCTCTAATTCCTCGATGTAAGCCTTCTTTCTCCTTCGGGAGGCTTGAGCGGACTCTCGGTTGGAGATGAGCCTGCGAGTGATGTCAGACAAACATCCATTGAATGTCTTGACACCTTCGCTGGGCCTTCAACATCTTCTCTTCGGAGCGTGTGAGGGTTCTCTCGGTAGATAAATGGTTGAAAAATGTCTCGAAGTCCTTGCTGGACATGGACAGCAGCATGTTTCTGTCCAAAGTGGCGACCAAAGGTAGGTTCGGATCCAACTTGGCCACAAGAGCGGCGGGTCCGATCGAATCGACGGGGGAGGCATCACTCGTCTCTTCTGAACCAGAAGAAGAGGCATCATGGTTGACGATGCTTCTGCCCCTCGTCGATCTTTCGCGGGGTGAATAGGAGAGAGTCACGTTGATGTCGGTCTGCTCGACTATCGCGACGTCAGACGAAGTCGAAATGCATTGAGAGAATGAGTCGAGAAATCATCCCGGGCGGTTTAAGAATATGAAATGAGAACTCACCAGAGACGGAGGCCTTCGCCTTCCTCTGTTTCCTCCGTTTGCTGCGGGGGGTGCTGTCATCCTCTACGAGGGGTGGTGTTGTGTCACCGTCACGTTGAGAAGATGGAGGGGTGACGGGCTCCGTCTCTGGTATCTTCCTCTTCATTAAACTCGCATGAGTGAGTACGAGCAGGGAGTTCTCAAACTCCACGCCTTCCATGTTATCACTCTCTTGTGCTGACGTGTTGGTGTTGTCAAAAAGGGGTTATGCTTCTGTTGTTGCTCCTCTGCTCAGAATCGATCTGTAAGAGAAGGTGCTGAAGCGACTGAAGAGATACAAGTGTTGATGATACAAGCCGCTCGCGTTCGGAATGTCTTCCTCGTTTGGCGATTCAAATTCGGCAGGGTAAAAATCGCAACTCCATTTCAGTCTTCTTCTTGATTCATATGTCGACAGCGCAAAGATAGCCAACCCAATGGTCTACGTTCTTGCGTTGCGTCGCTCGAATGTTGCTCGTTCCCGCGTTCATCTTACCTTCCTTACCGAGAATCTTCTCGTCTACGAAAAAACATCGAAGCGCGATGTCACCTTACGAGGCAGATCTTCCTTCGTAATAGGCTTGCCTTCGTCAGAAGCACATCCCTCTTCGATGGTATATCTAAAGTGGTGGGGAGGTCACGAGACTATAGATGACGACAGAGGAAGCGGGTCGACGAGTTCTGAACAACAACACCATCATCATATGGTTTGGAGAGTGATGGGTTAGAGAGGTTCTGAGGATTCCTTCACAACACTCACGAGGATCTATGATGTCAGCGATGGATGTTGTAAGACACAACACTCTATGATTATGTGGACGTTCCGATCAGGAGACGTCAGCAATGGTGTTGAGCTTCAAGATTAACGTTTACGTCGCAGAGAGGTCACAAATGGCCACACACTTGCAACCAGACATGGAAGAGAGCGGCAATCGAATGATGATAAAGCTTTAATGATAACGACGGATGATCTGTCTCTTCTCTGGTGACTGCGTTGTTCCATCGTTGTTCTTCACTATGGGAACCCAGTATTGTCCGTCATTGGCCTCTATTCCTCACTGACCACCTCCTCTACGTCTATTGATACAACGACGACAAGAGATGGATGGCAGAAAAAGCGAAGAAGGTCGATGGAGTTGACGATGACGATCCATCATGTTTCAACGGAGACGAGAGGTGGCATTCGTAGCGTGATTTTATTTAAAGTGCCAAAACTGAATCGCGGATGAGGTAGTACTGTGAGAATCGGTCCACAGCGTATTGCATAAAGTCAAAGTCGATGTCTGAGATCTCTCCCTGCACCAACCCCCACGTTGCCCACATGAAGTGAGAAGCCAAGGCAAATCTCGATATCTCCACGTACATGTTGTGTAGATCTTCTTCCGTAGCCTCTCCTGGAGACGTGTCAGCTCATTGGACGCGATGGTGATGTGACTCACGGTTGTAGAACGTTGAGAAGTACGTTCTGAAGTACTTGTATTGCATCTCCTTTGGTGGATATTTCGAGTAGTCCAGCTCGAATCCGGCAAATTCACAAAAGTGGTTGGCGAGATCGAAGGCTCTAAAGTTGTAGGCGCCGTATTCGTAGTCGATAAAGTGGATCTCATCTGAGGTCTCGGTCATTATCGTCATGTGATAATGGAAGAAGATGCACCTGTCGCCTCGTCGTAGATGATGTTCTTTCCGATGAGATCGTTGTGGGCGAAGACGATGGGGGAGTCGACTGCCTCGAGGGCCTCTCGGAGGAACTTGGCCTCCTCTTGGATGTCCCATTGGTTCAAGATGATCTCAAACTTCTTCTGCTTCTCTGGCGTCTCGTAATGTGTGGGAACTGCATCGTGTCAATCTCCAGAGGCAACATGAGATCTCACCTAAACTGAGCCACGAGTTCAACTTTACAAAGAGAGATGGTTCATCGCGAGGGGCGGAGGGCACTTCTTGTTGATGCCACAGGGCCATCTGTCTGGCGATCTCTTCCGTGAATTTACCTTCTTGAAGATCTGCGACCATTAAGTCACATGTCACGTGTGCCAATGGATACCAACCTTGTGGTGTGAGGTCTCTTCCAGGAAAGAATCCATATACGAAACCATTCTTGAAGAAACCATAAAACTTGGGGGCGAATCCATTTTTGTAGATGTGGACGAGATTCTGTCAGTCGTTTAGACGATGAACCTTGACATGAAAAAAGAGTCGGCTCACCTTAAGCTCTCCGTCGCGATCGATGAGGATTTCGGATTGATTGCCGTAGATTCTTATGAGAACTCCATGGTTGTCCGGTGGTCCACAGTTGTACACTGTGAACATTTAGTCTGGATGGAGGGGATCATCCGATGCCTACATTTATTCGTAACGCCTCCCTGAACTTCTTTAACGGAGAATTCTTCGTCAGGGATATCAGCCCAAGCTGTGACCATCGTCTTCACGACGTGGCTGGAGTCACGGTGAGTCAATCCATCCATCCGATCAACACCTCACCATATGTCTCTGATCCTGGAAGATCCGTCGAGCTCTACCTTGTAATCTATCTCCTTGACCATGTCTGTGTGTGTGTTGTGTTGTTTTTTTTGTGTGAGAGACGGGAAAAACGGGAAAACGGGAAAATTACGATGAAAACCCGTGACCTTCGAGAAATCAAACACGTTAACAAACGTGCGACTTATACCTTACATGAAAATTCCCCTTTGTGGATGAAAAACAAGCCCTGGGCTTGGCAAGGAAGGAAGAAAGAAAGAAGGTGACAGTCTTCGACGGTTGTGTATGTCTACACGTGTCTCGCATTCGTATGCATGATTCGAGGTGCTGCACAGCTCGGTTGCTCCTCGGTGCACGCAGCGCAATCGTTTACGATGGAAGGCACGGCCTCTGTTGATGTTCTTCGCAGTGAACGCACTGACACACACGTTGGCGACCATCTCAAACGCCTCTTCAAGATTGTCCACAAGGACTAAGGGAACGACGACGATCACTTCTCACATCAACGTCACGCATCGTGCACCAGGGCCTCACGTCTAAGTCTGAAGAAGATGTCACCTCCTCTCGTCAGACTGATCGGATCATTTGGGACCTTTCTCACAGGATCGGGTAAAGAGCCTGCCCCACGCTCATGCAGAGACTTTGTGTACGCCCCAGATCTAAACCCTCACGAGGGTCTGTTTTTGTGCGAAAGGCCTCGATATAGTACATACAGTACTCAAAACGTGCCGCAGATTGAAACTAGACGGAACATCTGTCAATCCGCTTCTCCACCTCTCAATGTACTACGACTTCGTTCAACAAAGGCAAGCAGCATGAGGGTTCGACTCCTTCTCATCGTCTTTATCGGTTGTGTGCTGGGACAAGCTACGAATGGAACGTTGCCTCAAGCGCCAGACTGTGCATCCAAGAATCCAACGTGCAATGGAAACGGTGTTTGTCAGACAGACGGTTCATGTCGTTGCTTCTTTGGGTGATTACAACACCTGATTCCATCTTTCATCTCAAGTCATCCAGATACCTCGGGCTAACTTTGCACGGCATGTCTTCTGCTTTCAAAGGTAACGCCGACAACTGTCTATACGGTGAGATCAGACAGGGAGTGACGATCAGACTGAAGTGACGATCAGCTGCACAGCGCATACCAGGCATCGGAATGGGGATCATCAACACCCTTCGTATATTCGTCGGAGTAAGCTTTGGAATCCTCACCCTTCTGACTCTGTATCGCCTCACATTAGAGTTCATCTTTTCACAAAACACTGGAGACGTGTCATCTCGGTATATCGCCAGATGGACAATGATACTTTTATTTTTCTTCTGCGTCTGTGAGACATCCATCTTCTGTCCATCATCACGTGACATCATGCAGGGATGACAGTCCAATCGGCCGACCTCTTTGGTGTTCTGGGCATCATCACGGTTCAACCTTATTACGTCCTCTACTTCTTTAAAGACAATCTACTTTTATTCTTATACTCCACACTTTTATTCCACTGGTGAGTTCTTCATCGACAATCGTCACGTGACCTTCATCTAGGGCAGAATTGTACCACGTATCGATTCAAAAATTGAAGAAGGAAGAGATGTTGAGAAAGATCAAACCTGGCTACGTAGGAAACATCTCAGTCGAGGACATCATCCACAATCTCAATCGAGCCTCTAAATTCAGATTCGGCTACCTCTTCATCTGCATCCTCTCCCTCCTCGTCTTCGTTGGAATGGTGAGTTTTACTTCGAATGACTTGTCGTTGAGCGTTGTAGATGGTCATCTCCTTCCATTCGAAGGTGTGGAGTCAGTGGAGAGCCTATTGGGATTTTTACGTCTCATTTTACATCATCTCGTGGGTCTTGTGTGCCGCTGGATATCTACTGTACGGTCTCAAATTACTTCGAATCATTCCACAGTTGATGAAGGGAAAGATCATCACGGTGAGCGTACATCATCATCATCATCATCATCATCATCTGACCTCTAAAGATCATGAGTTGCATGGCGATATTCTCCGTCTTTGCAGTGACTTACGCTTGCCTCGAGATCGTCATCCTCATCGGCACATGGGAAGGCCTCATGCTTGTCAAAGTCATCTTGGTGTCTTACGCTCTCATGTGGGTCTGCGGTTTCACCGCCGTTAACATCTTCATGCCCATTTGGACTTGGAATCGGTGAGATTTGAAATTCAAATCGCGCGCTGAACGAACGAGGTGGTTCAGTCCTTCTCTGTTGAGAGCCGCTGTGAAAGGATCAACGGGAGACTCGTCAAACAGAGGCACGAACAGAGACACGAACAGAGGCACGTCGACGGAGCAGAATGGAGAAGTGTGATGCGACTGTACAGAAGATAAAGAAAATGAATCGAATGGATTGTGATTCGAATGAAGAAGACTTGTCTCCCTGCAGAAGGCGTCTCTATGCTGATCGATAGTCTGATAGGTAGACACCTGTGTAGGTAGCTTGTCGTCCCTTGTCCACCCTCTTTGCAATAGTAATTAGAGTGTCTCCATGCTCAACGCTGAGGGCACATGGACAACCTGTGGTAGGTAGAAGAAGCAAAAAGATGGCCCCTGCGAGGATCGAACTCGCGATCCCCAGTTTACAAGACTGGTGCCTTGCCGCTTGGCCAAGGAGCCAGATGACGTAAGTTCAGATCCCACATGTGATAAACATAACATTGCATTTCAACTGTAGTTGATGAAGTGAAGTGTCTACAAACGAGACGGAAGATATTTCGAGCAATACATTTGAGAAGCCGAAGCCAGCAGCATGCGACCTCTTGTCGTTCTTCTGCTGTCTTTCGTCTGTGTATTGGGTCTACAGGAATTAGAGCAGTTATGGGGGAAGCCCGAACGTGAGATCTTGCCTGTGGTCAATCGAGGGCTCACAGAGCCGACACATCATGGAACCTTGCAGATGCTTCACGTCGATCACATGGATGGTAATCGCTTAAACATATATTCCCCATTAACTTTGGGCAGATAAACTCTTTCACTGCGTCCATCTGTTGCGAAGTAGAGACAAGAGTGTTAATGGTATCTTTCAGCTCGTATTGAACACATCGGGGGTTTCGATGGAGGTAATCAAGTGAGGAGGGTCGATTACGAAGATTGTCACGTGAGGCGTCTTCAACTGACGAAACAAAGAGAGTGGCAAAATGGAATTCACCTTCACATCCACGCTTCACCGCTCCCTATAGATCTTCCCTTCTCATTGGAGGCTGGTGATTACCCCAAATTGTACATAGAGGACGTAGAGACAGACGTTTACGTCGATTTATCTCCTCCATCCATCGACATCATAGAGGAGGTGACATCACAATGGTAAACCGAATCATGTTGACATCCTACAGAACCTTCCTCACGAGAGAACCAAGAGAGACGGAGGTACTGCACCTTCCTTCAATCCAAGCTCGATTGCGGTCTTCACGGTCAACTTTCAAGATGCGTCTGTTCCTTGTGATACGGGCACCATCATCAATGGAGTCTGGGAGAATACTCGAGCAGGTGGATTATTCCTTCCATCATACTCTCTTGCATCATCCACATCACCTCCATCCACTCCGATCTGCCATCATCCAATCATGCATCGTGTCTATACATCCATCCCAATTAATCCATCACAGCCAGACAGATCTTTGAGGTCCAATCCTTCAGCAGCGTCGCTTTCATCAACGACATCGAAGGTGATGGAGGCTACGACAAATACGGCCCCTACACTATCCCCTTCTCCATATCAGACAAGTGTGATCCATTCGCTTGGTCCAAGTCCGTACAATCCATCGCCAAGGACAACGGTGAAGATCCATCTACACCGTTGTAGATTGACGTCACCAGGCGTGAAGATATCGAATTACGGTTACCACATGTTGATCTTACCTCCTTCGGTCGAGCAGTTGTGCGGTTGGCAGGGATTAGGTATCATCGGTCCCAATTGTGGTGGTGCCTGCCTGACGTGGATCAACACGTGCAGCCGACCGGAAGTTTATTTACATGAATTGGGACATAACATGGGAATGACTCATGCGGGTACCAATTCAGACGAGGCGGTGAGGGGTAGAGGGGGAGGGAAATCTCTGAGAAAATTCAGGGTTACGTGATCGAGTACGGTGATCCGACGTCGTACATGGTGAGTGGGGGGTAGAAAAAGATCTGAGAAATTTCAGGGAAATTCCGTGTGGGCAGATAACAACCGTCAGTTGGAATTCAATGTGGCCCACAGGGACCAGGTGAGATCCGATTCACGGAAATTTCCATCTACAACGTGCCGCGTCATGGATTGAAATTCGTCTTCAGGTCTCCTGGTACAATGATTTGTACAATTTATTACGCTTCAAAGTATCAGACAGCAGCATGAACGGAGTGTACAGGGTCAATCCTTTGAATCGTGTCAACCCCGCTCATCCCTTGGGAATACAGATCTACATCGACGTGAATCTACAACGTTGTAGATGGATCTGATGTGTACAGGATAACGACATGAATTATTACGTATCGTACGTCACCTTTACGAATCCTAATGCAAATCTCATGCTGGTGCACACTTACAAAGGAAGTTCTCTCTCTTACCTCGTCGCATCATTACCCGTGAGCATCTACAACTCGCCATTCCTCTATCTCACTGTCCGTCAGGTCGGACAGTTTTACACGAGTAGGAACACTCGGTTCTCCGTTACGAATCTATATTTAGACGACGACCACATGGACGTAAGAATCTCATACGGATGTGAACACCAAGACACCCAATTCCTCTTCACTCAATTGATGACGTCATCTGACGTCACCCCCACCGTCAGCCTGGAAAACGGTCAGAAATATCGACGAAATTTCGTTCTGACGTAAGACAGTCGACGCGGTCCTCTTGTCCGACGCACAGGGAGTCAACGGAGTTCTCTCCATCTACAACGCCGATTCACCTCTCTGCTACGGTACCAACTACTCCCTGTCCCAATTGAATGTGCCACCCGAGTGGAAGGTTACGTACGACCCTTCTTACGTATTTCTCACCCCCGGGCAAAACTGTTCGGTGAACGTTCGGGTCCAACCTTCCTCGAATTCTTCGCCCGCAAGATATCCCATCGCCCTCTCTTTCCATGCAGTCAACAACGACAACTCTCTGTCTAGATCGTCCAACCTCTCCTTCTCCGTCAGTGTGTCCGATTCGTGTCAACGTCTGCAGCCCATCCTCTACAATACGTCTCGTTACGTAACGATACCTCCCAATGGGCCTTCTTTACTCAATTTCACACTGCAAGATCAGAGTGTATCGGGATGTACTGCCGCCACGGTCTATCTGACAGTCAACGGTCCGGCGGGAATCATGGCGTCCGTATCTAAGACGTACGTACCGTACGTGAGACCCTCGACTGACTCGTTGTAGATTGAAGATCGAGGCGGGAGGCTCTGTTTCCTCTTCCTTGACGATCACACCCTCTGGCCCCAGCGATCGTCCACAGAACATCACTCTCTCCGTCAAAAACGCAGAGAGCTCCGTATTCACCCAGGTGATCCACCGTCTACAACGATGACGTCATCTGACGTCATCAGTACACGTGGATCGTCACCGTGGGTTCGAACTGTGGTTCTGCCTTGCCTCTCGTTTCATTCAACTACAACTCCCTCTCGATCAGTGCATATCAAGCGGCAACCATACGAGTCAACGTCACCAACGCCGACACTCTCAACTGCCCGTCGTCTCAATTTATTGTGACTCCAGCAGATCCCACCGGCATCGTCATCAACCCCCCCACCGTGACGCTGATCCCGGGGCAGAGTGCAATCGTCACCGTCACTCGAAGCGCCCTGATGAACCAAGCCACACAGAGTGGCTCTCTACAACTCACCATTTCCGACGTCGACCATAAGACCAGGTGATGTCTCGTTGTAGATGATGATATTTCTGACGCCTGATAGGCCGGCGGTGGAGGGCTCCATTCCGTATCAATTGAACCGTGTCGGCTGCAGTTACGCGGGGGTCAGCGCCGAGGCCAGATGGCCCGATTACATCGATCTACAACGAGTTCCCGTATTACGTAACATGATCTACATCTACAACGGAGACAGTTGGTCCTGCCCGGAATCGAAATTTCGATTGAACGTACAGCTTCCCAGTGGACTCTCTTGGAATTGGACATTGGGTGATCAGGTGAGAGACTTTTCTGTCACGTGATCTCATCCCACCGCAGAACGCTGTCATCCCTCTCGCTCCCGGAAATTTCTCCGGTTGGATCGAGTTCGACATCCAAGTGCCATCCTCCTACTCCCAACCCACCATACCTGTCATCGTGAGATCTCATCGAAATTTTACTCGATTTCGCTCACATTCACAGTTGACATTATCTGACGTGGCCAACGTTCAACCTCACGTGAAGGTCTTCAATTACTCCATCGCCTTGCAGCCCTGCGTGCGATCGTCTCCCATCATACAGGTGAGAACCCACGACCCCCGCCCGCTCCCGACCCTCCCCCAGCCTCCCACAAACTACAACACGTCACTCTTCCCCGGCCAGAGCCGCAGCTTCTCCCTCAGCATCACGAACAACGACACGCTGGCCTGTAATTACCTTCAGATCTACGAGGGATCTACAACGGGGGCCACCACTTTCACCGTCAGCCTGAAAGACAACAACGGTAGCTCGATCGTATCTACAACGCCGACCGCGTCACTTTTGGCGGGAGCGACGGCTCAGGTGACGGTTGCCATGGGAGCCGTCGCCAGGGTTCAATCGAACACGACCACTTACGTACTGAAATTTCGTGTCGACGGAAACAGTTCCCTGGGACAAACGTCCCAGACCTTCCCGTACGTCCTGACGGTATTGTCGGGTGAATCCTCGAATCTACGAAATTTCGCTGAGATCTCGCAGGATGTGTCGTACGACAGCCCACGGTCGGTCTGACACCCGACAGCCTCATCGTCAACGGTGGAGCCTTACAACCTCTCATCTACAACTTGACCGTCACGAACAACGACCTCGGCCCACTCTGCGACAATCTCACCACCTTCACCCTCACGGTGACTCCATCTACACCGTTGTAGTCTGACGTAAATCAGTTCAACCCACCCACCAAGGGCTGGACCGCCTCCGCCGACAGCATCACCGTTCCTACCTACCAGAATGAAACTTCATGGAAAATCGTTCAAGTTTTACCCCGTACAAATCTGGCCGTTGGGACAAACTTCACCGTGGGCCTCGGCGTCTACGATTCCCAGCAGAGTGGGAGGGGAGGGAATGGACAGGGCGTAGTGACGACAAAGTGTCCCACGCCTTCTCCACCGAGGGGGCTGAAGGCTCAGCCGATCGTCCCGGTGTGGGGGTTCCAGATGCAAGCGTATCCCAACATGATCACATGGACGAGTTGTGAGAGGAACTACATGTGTTGCTGTCCCTGCACGTGAGATTCATTTTATTCTGTTTTATTCTGTTTTATTTCAAAGTGACTGAAAGGGATAGGTGGATGGTCAGTCGTGATGGTGTGTGGATCGGTGAGTTATCCTCCTCTCTTCTCTCCTAAATATAGAACAGGTAACACCACCACCCCCAACTTCACAGACACCCACAACCTCGTCGCCGGCCGTCCCTACCTCTACAGCGTCTCCGTTGTAGATCGTCACGGCGTAGCTTCTCCCGCCTCGGTCTGTGGTAACACCCTTCTATCCTCTACGACGCCGGCTATGTACAAGACCCTCTTTCTCTTCATGTTCATCGCCTGTCTGTGCATGGCATCCTTCGCTGGTCTGTTGGTTGGCCTCTACAAGCTCATCGACTTCTGCATGACGAGACATGATAATCGAGTTCGAACGGGGACACATCATCCGGCGAGGATGGGAGTGTCTGGGGTGCAATGGACATCTACCGGTAGAGACAGAACGGTGACGGTAGAGCTCAACCACGTGGAATCGCCCTCTCTGAGCTCACCGATTACTTCTTCGGATGGTGGGGACAGATCGGATGATGAAGAAACTGAAGAGAAACAGATGTCGAGGGGTTGCAGATGGACAGTGATTCTGCCGAGACGCTGCAAGTCCAGGAAGAAGAAAACACGGTGCATGATGAGAATAAACAACCCTAAATGGACAGTAACGAGGACTTTGAAAATCTCATCCGATTGACATCTCGTCTCTTATTCAAGTGCAACCAAAAGGTGCTGGTTCTGCCTGCTCTTAGACATTCATTATCTGTAACCTTCACAGTTGCATCAATAAGCTTGTCTATACAGGCAGGTAGCCGTTGATCCTGGAACTGTGTGAGGGAGGAAGATTAGATTCAGAGAGAGAAATCTCGTAATAATTGGGTCACGCGATGACGTCTACAAGGACAAGACCGTTGCCGTGTGATTATATTTACCAACAACCAACCGCAGAGAGCAACATGAGCGACAAGTGAGTGAAGAGTCGGTAACGGATGATTCTGAAGAATGTCTACAGGAACGAGACCAGAAGAGAGATCTTCGCCTTGAAGAACAAAGCCGACACCGGTTCTAAAGATTCCTCTACCGCAGAGAAGCACAGACAGTTCGAGTCGATTGAGACTATCAAGAACAACAACAAGTTGTGGGCTCAGTCCAAGGTATTTGTATGTCCCGGAATGCGAGCGCTTATCATGAGTAGACGAAGACGGATCCTGAGTTCTTTGAGCGTTTGAAGGATACTCAAGCTCCTCAGCTCTTGTGGGTCGGCTGCAGCGACAGCAGAGTGCCCGCAAATCAGATCTTGGGTCTAGCCCCCGGAGAGGTGCATCATTCCTCGAAGATCGACATCTTGTTTCTAAACCGTACAGGTTTTCGTTCACCGTAACATTGCCAATGTCATCACCCACAGCGACATCAACTCTCATTCTGTAATCGCCTATGCCGTCGACAATCTGAAGGTAAAGAGAACAATCCAAACGAGAGAAATTCTCTGATGATTCGATCCAGGTCAGACACATTTTGGTCGTGGGTCACTACGGCTGTGGAGGTGTTAAGGCTTCTATGACCAACAGCACCTTTGGACTTCTCGACTGGTGGTTGAACAACATCAAGGACGTCTATGAGGAGCACAGAGAACAAGTCGATGCCTGCACCGCTGAGAAGGACAAGGCCGATCTTCTCTGCGAGCTGAGTGAGTAGTCCCAGGACCATCAGAAGAGGTCGAGATCTGATATGAGATGCAGATGTCGTCCAGTCCGTGTTGAACGTCGCAAAGTCCAACACCCTGCAGGCCGCTTGGGCTCGTGGACAGAGCGTGAGACATTCTTCTACATCACGTCATTCCATTGGCTGATGGAAAAAAAGGTTTCTGTTCACGGATTCTGCTACCGATTGGAGGACGGTATCTTGAGAGATCTTGGTGTGGAGGTCAGCCAGCCCGACCAATTAGACAAGGTATACGGCAAGGCTGCCGCTATTGTCAAGCCTCAAGCTTAAGAAATAAAAATATCGCGACGAACGGATGATGGTGCGATGATATTCTTCTTCTTCATTTTAATGACATGATCGCAACGGCGATCGTTTCGTGATGAATGAGATGTTCCATACAAAGAAACTCCTTCTTCACTGCTGTACAGTCTTGTCGTCCGTAGGTGGCTCGATTTCAATGTTCTCACTGTGTGGCAATTTTCCATATGCAACCTAATGAGTGTTATCAGATGTGTGGATTGGGAGAACAACGTACCTCTAAACCCTTCTCTCTCATGAGAGTTTCCAGGTTGATTGGCTCATCAGCGAACCAGCCCAAATTATCTGCAATGAGATGTTTGTTGTCACACCCTGGACATGTGACGATGACGACTCCTGTTAGACGTGAGAAAACCATCAGAGTAATGTCCATCACCTTTGAAATAAGACAATTTAGAGAACGACTTTGTTGCTGTGTGGTCGCATTTTCCACAGGTGAAGGTCAACTGAAGTCTTCCCCTCTTCAATTCTTCTGGATCAGTTGGACACGTGAGCTTTTCGGTGTTGAATCTTCTGCTACATCAGATGCACTCCATTGTTCATTATCTATAATTGACTTACCTTCTCGAAAAAGAATTGAATGAATTTGAAGGTGGTCTCATTTGCATCATCTTGATCGGACACAAAGATGGTGTCATCATTCGATGCAAAGACATTCTCTTCACAGCTCCACTCGAGCTGATACGAGTGGCGCATTGTGTCAGTGTCTTAACGGAGGAGATCATGCTGATGAGGCGTCTCGGTGATGCTGTCTTGAATTATTCCGTGGAAATAATTGTAAGGAGTTGCGTTACCATGGCGTCGAGGTTTTTTATAACTGCCGACAGGTGTCCACACATCACATCCTACAAACCGCTGGGACAAGCAACGGCGGGAACCCATGCAAACAGACGATGTGGGCTCCATCCGTAGATCGAGATCGAACTGAGAGGTCGCAGGACTCAGACATCCCGTCTAATCCATACGATGTCGGTCTGGAGACCATTCTGTCTGACGAAGACTTAGTCATGCTGTTGCGAGAGTTCATGAAGGGTAACTTTTCCTCCGAAAATCTGGCCTTCTTGATAGAGGTACGAAAAGACAAATCGATCGAGTTGCAATCATACAGTTGTGTTGACTCTCGAAAGGTGGAAGCGTTCAAAGCAAAATTCCTGGGCTGTTCTCCCGACGATGCCAAGCTGAAGAATCGAGCGGCCGAGATCTACTTGAAATACATCGTGGACTCTTCCTCAGGCTACGAATTGAACATCTCGGGTGCTCTCGTCAACGAGATCAAGAATACGATAGGACATCCATATGCTGCCATCTTCAATCGAGCACAAGCTTCCGTATTTCGTCTCGTAGAGATGGACTGTTATCCAAAGTGAGATCTCAATCGGAACCCCTCTTCATCATCATCTCACGACTCAGCCTAAGCTCACATCAGGTTCATCCGTCACCCTCCTTACATGGAGTTCATCGATGCCAGAATCCAAGCCTCCACTTCTCCAAAGAGGAGTTGGAGGAACAGCATCATGCAGACGCGGTCGGCCAATCACGTGGGAGAGATGCAGACATCATCTTCTGCGACACAGATCAACAGACACGGCTCCGTCGACGACATATTCGTCAGCACGAGAAAGCAACGACCGAGTAAGCGCTATAGAGTGACATAGAGACTCAGACTCTCAGGTTCGACAGATGACAGTCGATCACGAGCCACCAGTATACCCAGTAAAGAATTCAAACCACCCACCACCTCAGCAGAAGAAGACACCAGCCCCACGAAAAAGAAGAGAAACAGTTGGTTCAAACGAAAAGACACGACGGTGAGATCGTGATGATGAAGATCTTCATTCGTTGACGGTGATGCAGCGGCCAGCGTCCGTCAAACACATCTCAAAGAGGTCGAGTGTCAACATGACGAACGCAAGGAGGGACAGGTCTTCCACAGTGGCCGACCTTGGTGAATTATTTCGCCAAGTATCCACCAGGGAAGAGACGCTGCAGAGATATCAACAAGTGAGTTTCACCTCCATCTGTTCTGTGTCTCTGATACGAGCGGCAGGTGGCTCACACGCAGAGTGATCGTTGAGCAGGGACAAGAGATTGTAAAGACAACAAATAGATTCTATTTATGCTAATCATCGCACTTCTTCTCGTGAAAGTGGACTATGCCGTACGAATCTTGATCCTTCGCGTCGGCAAAGTTGGATGTCGTGGTGTGGCTGTAGAAGGAATGGATCCTTGCCGTGACATCGGAGAAAGAGGGTCGATCTTCGTGATGTTTCCTCGTGCTGTTGAAACGACATCAGTCATCATCATCATCGACTAGAGCATGTGGTCGTGTCTATGATCGTGATGATGATGATCTCACCAGTGATGAAAGACGGAGACGAGGTGAGAATCCCACGATGCATCAGCCTGTGGAACTTGTCCTGGTTTGATGAAATCTGTTCCGTCTGCCATGATGGTCCATAAGAGGACACCGAAACTGTAGACATCAGCAGAAGACCTCTGCTTCTTCTCGGTCAGGACTTCGGGTGCCTGTTCTCATGAGATGACGATCGTGATGCAGGATGATCATGATGGTGATGAAGGGGAGCTCACGGTGTAATAACCACAGGCACTGTCCTCACTGGGGCTGCCCTCCGTGACACTTTTAGACCAACCACCCACTTTGACATGGATATCATTGTCGTCGTGTGACAACATCACCTATCACGTTCAGTTTCATTCTCGTCTGACTAATCACCCTCTCGGCACATAGTCTGGTGTGTACTAAGCCTTGAGCCGCTGTGTACATCATGGCCTTGGAGACTTGCAGAGATCTGAATCGAGTGAGACGATGAGAATGGAAGCAAGATCTCACATGTTATATAAGATCAAAGTGTCGAGTCTGTCGCATTTGTTCAGGAATTTCTTCAGGTTTCCACCGCCCATCCATTCGACGACCAAGAGGGCAGCTGTTATGCGTAAGTACGTACGTATTACGTATCTCCTCACTGTTTTCGGAGAATTGTTGATTGAGGAACATGATGATATTTGGATGATGTAAAGCCTACGTCACGGTCAGTGGTTCTAAAAATAGAAACACTCACCTTCAAACGTGTGGCTTCCATCACGAGTTCTCTGTGAAATCTCTCTTCCTTCGCCTTCTTGATGGCAACCACGGTGGTATCACCGTACGATCCCCTCCAAATTTCAAATTTTGAATTCTGATGAACCATCGATGTGAAGTCGATTTCCCCGCCAGAAGTGTTCTTCAGGGTGAGATCGGTCAACAATCCATTCTTTCCTCTCTGATGTGGTCAGAACATCCATCGGCAATGGACTCACCCTCGCGCGTCGGACGATTAGGAATACTACAACGGCTACGATCAGGACAACTACAACACCACACACCACGGGGACGATGATCAGATAGGGAGAGATATTTTTGGCGGGAGAATCGTTGATCAGATTGGCAGGTTGTAGTGAGCCGACGGAGAAATTTGTGAGATGATTGCAACTGCAGATGGCATTCCCCTGGGAAATTGACAGGTCACAACCACGATTGCTCCACTTGGAACTATTCTCTACCCAGTACAGACACGAGGCGTCTGAGACGATTGAGTGGCGGGAGATTCAAATTTCAAACTCACTCGTTCCGGCGGGAATCTTGGATGAGGGTCCCAGGGTGATATTGATCCTCTCGCTGGCATTTTCGATGGAAATTTCTCCACCCAACTGATTGTAGACGGACACGCCCACCACACCTCCGTAACTGTTGTCATTTCACTCGAATTTCCTCAAAAATTCCTTCAAATTTCACTCACGTCGAATAGCTCTTGTCTTGGTCTTCAAACGAATTACGTTCTATGGTAAACAAAGAGACGATGAAAACTGAGAGAAAATCAGCGTACGTCGTGATGATATTGTTACCATCTACCGCTGAAGGCAATATGGATGGAGGTACAGCTGCCGAAGCGTGGAGGCTAGACACTAAGATGTCGCTGTCAGTCGACCGATCGAAGGTACTGGCTGCGAGAGAGAATCCCTGGGAAGATATGCTGAAATTTCCGTATTGACGTAACAGGGCCACGGTAACTGCAGAGACCAAGGTGGGTAACTGTTCTCATCAATTTCAGAGAAATCTCGATGAACACACGTCTGACGAACCCAGGGACGACTGGAGAAAATTCTACGATCGTTCTCAGAATTTTCATCGAACGGGGTGGACTCACTTGTGCCTGGTTGACGGTCAAGGTGAAGCTGCTGTTGTACAAGTCCGACAAATCGATGGAATTTCCGATGGAAGTCGTCGTGGGCACGGGACAAGCTGCGATGGAGCTGGAGAAACTGCAGCCGTTGTAGATGGGCACGCAGCCTAAAAATGGAACTTGGTACAAGAGGCATCTGGATGGAGGGAGGGATGAGGGTAACGATGGAGAGGCTAAACCGGAGAAATTATTGTTGTGTAGATCGATCGATTGTAGATCGTTCCACGAGCTGAAATCGGGTACAATCCCTCCCAATTCATTCGATGACTGTCGCGTCGATTGAGTGAAATTTCACGGAGATTTCACTCACCAAGTCCACGCTCTGTAGATTCGATCGAGCGGGCCACGACAAATCACCCGAAAGTTGGTTACCACGGAGATTGATCAGTGTGACATTGGGCAGCGCAAATAATTCTCCTGGAATTTTCCCCTGCAGCCCACACACGGACATGTCAAGCGTGACGAGTTGGGTGAGATTTCCGAGAGATTTCTTCAAAGTACTTCCCATGGGATTATTGGCCAGGACGAGATTCTGAAGTGAATTGGGGTAGATCGTGCTCGGAATTTCCTCGGAGATCTGATTGTAGTACAATCGGAGTTCGCGGAGATTCCGAGGAGGCCGAGGGCCCAGGAAGACTTGGAGACCCGAAGTGTACGCGTTACCGTTGAGGCTGAGGGTCTGTAGGGAAGACATGTTTGAGAAAAAACTCGGAATGGTTCCACTCAATCGATTGTAATCCTACGGTGTCCGTCAGCTTCGAAATTTCGTCGAAATCTCATCACTCACCAGAAAGAGGGTAGATAGGGAGGTCATGCCGGATAAATCGGGTAAATCAGTCATACCCACGTTGGGCATCTCTAGGAACGTGATCGATTTTGACGTCAGGAGGGTCCTCGGTACGTAGCCTACGTTCGTGTTCCTCAGCGTCACCGTCTGCACATTCGTCTTGATCGGATTGACTGTAGGATTGCCCCACGTGACATTATTATCTCCCAGATTGATGGTTGTCAGATTTCCCAGGCTCCAGAAAGTCGTGGAGACATTTCCCACGAAAGAATTATCGTTGAGGTACAACGAGACGAGAGAAGTGAGCGAGCTGAAGTCCCCCACGGTACCGTTCAATCGATTTGAAGACAGATCGAGAGTTCGTACGGATGACAGGTTGTAGATGGAGGAGTGGATGGGACCGGTGAAGCCGCAGGATGAGAGGACTAAGGTTGAAATGGCGGAAATTCCTGAGAAATCTGGGAGTTCGGTGTGGATCTGATTCGCTGGATGACGTCAGCGATCGCGAAATTTCGATTGTTTTTCGAAACTCACATTGTACGCTGAGCGTGTTCAGAGCGGGCAGTTGAAGAGTAGGTAGAGTCTTCAATTGATTGAATCTACAACGAAACAAGTCACTTTCCCTCGTTTTTCTCATTTTCTCACCCCACGTCCAGGTAGGCCAAATTCTTCATCTGCAAGACGCAAGCAGGAATTTCGGTCAAATTATTTCCTCCCATGAGAAGTGCAGTCGCAGCCGACATGTTCGTATGACACGTTCCACTGATGAGTTGATTGCTTCCCACGTCGAGAGATAATAGATTCGGAAAATTTCCCGCGATGAGTGGAGCGACACCGACGATGAGGTTCTGACTCATGGAAACCGATAGAAGAGGAGACGTCTGTGGATTCGATATAGAGGCACTGTTGTCGAAGGCAGTGAAAGAATTGACGGACACGTCCATGGAGGTGAGAGAGGGGAGGAGGGGAAAGTTGGGTATCGTTCCGCTCAAATGGTTCTGGCGTAAGTTGAGCACTTTTAAATTGGCGAGTTGTAGAAGGGACGAGGGTATCGTTCCGCTGAGAGAATTGTAACTGACGTTGCGTGAGTGGATGGAATTTCGAGGAAATTTCACCCCAAGTTGAGGTAGAAGAGTGCAGTGAGGTCACCCAATTGGGTGGGTATAGACATGGTGAATCCGTTGTTGTTCAATGATAGCAACTGAAGTCGTCTCACTTGATGTCTTCTATATGAAATCAGATGTCTCACATTCAGGTTCGTCATGACGCCGATAGAAGAGGGGATGCTGCCCGTCAATTGATTGACTGACAGATCCAGTTCGGTGAGGCTCTTCTGAAGAGTTTTCAGTGAAATATCGTGACGGTGTACGTACCATACTCCACAGGCTAGAGGGAGGATCGTTTGTGAATTGGTTCCCGTTCTGAAGAGAAATAAATGAAAATAAAAGGATCCGGAATAGATGATGATGAAGAGATGAGATCTTACCAAGTGAAGGATGCTGAGAGAAGTCAAGGTAGAGAAGATAGAGGGTAGACTGCCACTCAATCGATTGCCAGTCAGCATGAGTTTCGTGAGGTTCGTCAATCCTTGCATAGAGGTGGGAATGCCTCCGGTGAGTTGATTGGACATGGCTGTGAAGGCCTGGAGTGAAGACAGACTGCCGATGCCGGAGGGGATCTGATGATGATTGAGAACGATGGACGTGTGACCTTAACTCACGGAGCCACTAAGAGAATTCGAGTCGAGGAATAATTCACCCAAAGCTTTCATGTTGTCTATACAAGTGGGAATGGATCCAGTGAGGCCAGTGCTGATGTAAAGTTAAAGATGATGAATGCACCACGATGGTCACCTGGAAGCACTGAAATGAAAGAGCGAAGTCAAGTCGCAGAGACTGTTTGGAAGTGATCCTGATATGACGTTGCCATCTAAGGAGATGGAGGTGACTAGGGTTCCAAGGCTTCCGATGTCGTCGATGATCTTCCCATTCAGATTCAAATTGGAGAGGAATATGGTATAATGTTGACCGTCGGCGGCACACTGAATGCCGACATAATTTGACGAGTCACATGGCTATCTCATTCAGTCATTTCAGCGAAAGTCATGCGACTCACATTCTGTCCATTCCATTGATTGCTAGGACCTGATGCAAAATGAGTCAACAATCCTTCCTATCGTTGGATGGGATTGTCTTACCTCCAAGAGTAGACCAGAAGCGTTGAAGGACTGGAACAGATTGACTTAATGATTGACCACTCGCATTTAAGACAACGTATACAAGTATGTGGAATACAACCAACGTGAGCCACCTCATGTTCTGTTCCGTTGGATTCGGGGTCTTTCGTTGTCTCTGTGAATGTGCGGGTCGGGCGTACAGAGCTTGTCTGTCATTTTGTTTGACATCGTTACACTGAAGGACACTTTTGACGGTAAAGAGGACCTATTAGACAACAACGATATTCTATCCAGTTGTATGATACACAGAGTCAGATCATCGAGAGGAGGGATAGAACTGCGTATGGATTTAGACTTGAATCATTTCGAAAGTGCGTCACACATGTCAGTTGCTGACCAGGTTACGCGATACCCCCAGGAATTGGTGGGAAAGTTTTCGGTGGTAATAGAGACGATGAAATCTTCTTCATTGGAAAACGATTGTTGTCCTTGTGAATAACAGATACAAGTTGATGCCACTGACTTGTGACGATGTGTGTCTTACGGCTCACAGATGGAGGATTTTATGAAAAGCACTCACACCGATCGACCGTCGTACTGCGGCAACAGGCTGAGTGCATATGTATAAAATGACAAAGATGAGCGTTGTAGAGGCTGAAATTCCTGGGATGTCACGGTTGACGAGTCCATTTCCGCGGAATTCTTCGGTCCTTCGGAAAAATTTGTCTCCAGAACTCTACAAAATCCACGTGCCCCCACACATCAAACGAAGAGGACAGCACACACACGCACAACCTCTATATCCATACACACCTAAAGCAATGCCTATCATACCGTCCATCGATCTCCTGAATGGCCACGCCGTTCAGCTCGTTGGTGGGAAAGTGAGTGTTCCTCCGACATGATCTTCATCTTTGGCGCAGATAGAACTCCTCTCACAGTGCTAACAATGAACGAACGTTGCTAACCCCTGACATCAGGTAGAAGAACTCAAAGTCGATGCTGGTGATCCCAGACCCATTGCCAAGCGTTTCGGTGTTGCCGGCGATATAGCAGGTCTGCCAACTCTTCTCCATCGAGACAAATCACTGACCATCATCCAGTCGTCGATCTAGATGCGGCTCTCGGCCGCGGCAACAACCGAGACACCATCATAGACCTACTTCGTCTGGCAGATTGTAGAGTTGGCGGTGGAATACGATCAGTCGAGTCCGCCATCGAGTGGCTCAACTTGGGCGCCGCCAAAGTTGTCTTGGGGACGGCAGCTACCGTGGAAGTCTTACGGCAGTTACCGCGAGAGAGAGTTGTGGCAGCGCTCGATGCCGTCCACGGAGAGGTGATCGATCACACGATTGCGATGTGACGATGATCTGACGATCGTGGCAGGTTGTAGTGAAGGGATGGACGACAAAGACCGGCGTGTCAGTGTTTGATAGAATGAAGGAGCTGTCACCGTACGTATCGGGTTTCCTCGTAACGCTCGTCGAGCGAGAGGGCAGGATGGAAGGTGAGATTCCGGCGAAATTTCACGTCTGACGTGGAGTAGGATTAGATTGGTCGTTTGTAGAGAAACTGAAGGCCAGTGCATGCGGTGTAGATCTCACGATAGCTGGAGGCGTAACCACAGTC
This sequence comes from Planoprotostelium fungivorum, assembly GCA_003024175.1. NCBI lineage: Eukaryota > Evosea > Variosea > Cavosteliida > Cavosteliaceae > Planoprotostelium > Planoprotostelium fungivorum. The sequence continues at coordinate 213,853 of MDYQ01000257.1, read as the reverse complement.
GATGACGTGGCCAAATTGGACGCCATGGGTATAGAAGCCCAGGTGAATTTCCCAAAATTTCATAAATCTACAACGCTCTCCTCGAGGACGTCATTTAACGTCATACGACAGGTTGGAATGGCATTGTACACTCACCGCATGGACTTGGGAGAAGCTATTGCCGCCACGATCAAGACAGACCGCCCAGACGGTCTCTTCACCACCGTAGTCGTCGACGAGAGTCGCAAACTTTTGGGACAGGTGACGTCACCCTCTCACACGAAATGTCGACGAAATTTCAGGTGTACTCGAGCAGAGAGAGCATTGTGGAGTCGGTGAAGACGATGAAGGGAGTCTACCAATCTAGAAATCGAGGTCTGTGGAGAAAAGGAGAGACATCCGGTGCCACACAAGATCTCCTTCGAATCGAGGTGAAATCTCGACGAAATTTCACTCTCTGAATCGTTCAGGTCGACTGCGATCGTGACTCCGTGTGCTTCGTCGTTCACCAGAACGGAAGAGGATTCTGCCACAGAGAGAAGAGATCGTGTTTCGGCCGTGGAGTGAACAGCGGCATCTCTCAATTAGAAGAGACACTAGTAGATCGATTGAACAATCCCACCGAAGGCTCTTACACGAATCGTTTATTCCGCGACGACGCACTCTTGAGGTGGCGGGAGAGACGAATTGGGACTGGCTGATTGTAGATAGGTCCAAATTGTTCGAGGAGGCCGAAGAATTGATGACGGCGAAGGATGCTGCGGAGGCGGCGTGGGAAGCGGCTGACGTCATCTATTTTGCCATGGTAACGGCAGTGAAGAAGGGAGCTACCCTCAAAGACATAGAGAGACATTTAGATCTGAGATCTATGAGAGTGAGTTTCACAGTACCTACCGTGTTCATGTCACGTGAAGGTGACTCACTGGTCGTCTAGGTAACGAGGAGGGCGGGGGATGCGAAAGTTGTACAGGCACCACCCGTCACGGAAATTTCGAGGGAAGAAGCGAGAAAATTGGAGGAGATTCAGCCGACTACAACTCGCCAATTGAGACTCTTGACCCCCGCGGAAGTTTCGGCCGCCGCGGACGATCCGCTAGACGAAAAGGTCTTGGCCATTTCCAGAGATATCGTAGACGATGTCGCGAAACACGGTCAAGCTGCCCTACTGAAGCACGCCGTTCGGCTGGGTGACATCAAAGAGGGACAGGTGGGTCACGTGACCTATGTAGATGATGTAATATGACGTCAGAGATTCATCGTGTACCCCGAAGAGATGAAGAGAGTCTTTGATAGTCTACCCTCGGAGCAACAAGATACACTGAAGAGAACCGCAGATCGCATTCGCAAATTCGCGCAGAGCCAGAGGAACTGCATCACGGTAATGTTATCGATCTACAACGAACCTTTCTGAATTTCGAAGGATTTGACGACAAATATTGAGGGAGGTAAGGCGGGTCACACCGTGGAGGCCTGCGAGCGAGCTGGTTGCTATGCACCGGGGGGTAGATTTCCATTACCGTCCTCTGTTCTCATGACAGCCATCACGGCGAGGGTAGCGGGAGTCAAGCAGGTGAGAGTGGCTCGTTATAGATGGATTCTGACGGTAAAAGGTGTGGGTGGCATCTCCCAGACCGGCACCCGTCACCATCGCCGCGGCTCACTTGGCGGGAGCCGATGCTCTCTTGTGCGTCGGTGAGATTTCCACGAGATTTCCATCATTTCTCCGTACTCACACGTACAAGGTGGAGCCCAAGCCATCGGAGCTCTCGCATTCGGCACCGAAGAAATTCCCGCCGTCGACGTTCTCGTCGGCCCCGGCAACAAATTCGTCACGGCCGCCAAGCAACTGGTGAGTTTTCCACGAGTTTTCTCCGAAATCTCCGTGAGATCTCTGACCCATCAAGGTATCTGGCAGAGTGAAGATCGACATGTTGGCCGGACCATCAGAATGTCTCGTCATCGCAGATGATACGGCAGATCCATCTACAGTGGCTGCAGATCTATTGGCACAAGCTGAACACGATCCCGATGCAAGACCGATACTTATCACCACCTCTTCCTTGATGGCCGATCAAGTGGACGACGAGATCACGAGACAATTGGAGGTGGGAGATCTCGTGGAGAATTTGTGGAGAACTGGTGGTGATGTGGGACAGGTGTTGCCCACGGCAGATATCGCCAGACAGGCCGTGAAGAATGGATTCACTGTGATCTGTAAAGATCTGGACGAAGCGGCGAGAGTATCTGACATCGTTGCACCAGAGCACTTGGAGGTGAAACGGGCTCGTTGTAGATGGACTGACGCCAGTAGGTCCACACCGCTGACGCCTGGGAATATTCGAAGAAACTTCGTCACTACGGAGGGTTGTTCATCGGGCACTTGTCGGGAGAGGTTCGTTGTAGATGCGGAAATTTCAACTTACGTACACAGGTGTTGGGAGATTACGGAGCCGGTCCGAATCACGTGCTTCCCACTGGAGCCACGGCGAGAAATTCCGGTGGTTTATCCGTTTTCACTTTCTTGAGAATCCGAACTTTCATTTACGTCGACGACGCCGCCTCCTCTCAGGTACGATCGTCATGATATCTCTTACGACAATCTGACGTGTACAGCTACTGGCTCGAGATGCGAGGGACTTGGCTTTGCTGGAAGGACTACACGGACACAGCGCCGCGGCGATTAAGAGGATACTCCCGAACGATACTTCTGCTCTCTCTCCGTCGAGAGGTGAATAAATCGATCGGCGTCACGAATATTTGAGCCCACCCCCTCACCCCCACCCTAGGTCCCATCACTCGGTTGCTACGCGACGATTTGAATCGGTTGGAGAGGTACAAGCCCATCAAGCCGTTAGATGTGGTGGCCGCTGAGATCGGAATTTCCGTGGAAAATTTGGTGAAATTAGACGGAAATGAAAACTCGTACGGGCCGCACCAGGAAGTCAGGGACGCTATCGGAAAATCGGAATTACACATTTACCCGGATCCCGGTCAGACCCACCTCCGCAGCGAGGTGATGAATTTTCTTCCGAATTTCTCTTGACACGCCGTGCCAGCTGTCGAAATTCTGTCAGTACCCGGAGGATTGGATCGTGTCTGGTAGTGGATCAGATGATATCTTAGACATTGTCATACGTATGGTAGACCCACAGGCAATCTACATCAGCTCTCCCACCTTTGGCATGTACAATTTTCTCGGAAAAATCTCGAAGGCCACCATCATCGACGTACCCCGTCGCCGTGATAACGAGTGAGTTTCCATGAATTTTCCCGGAAATTCTGAAATAATTTCAGTTTTGCCTTCGACACCCAGGAGTTTATCTCCGTGGTCAAGTCCGGAAATTTTCCGAGAAAAGTCGTCTTCTTACCCTCCCCCAACAACCCTACGGGTGACGTCATCCCGAACGATGACGTGGCAAGATTGTGCACCGAACTCGACTGTCTCGTTGTAATCGACGAGGCCTACGCCGAATTTTCCAAGAAGAGTAGTCTCGATCTCGTCCGAACTTACGACAACCTCGTCGTAGCTCGAACCTTCTCCAAGTGGGCCGGTGAGAAATTTCGCAGAAATCTCTCGGTCTGAAAGTCTCCAGGTCTGGCCGGTTTACGTCTGGGGTTCGCCGTGGGACACCCCAGCGTTATAGATTGGATGATGGCACTCAAACAACCTTACAATGTGAATATCGCTGCTGATGTGGCGGGACGAATTTCCCTGCAGAAGATCAAGGACATCAATGTTACGGTGGACTTGCTGCTCGATGCGAGAGACTATCTCATCGGAAAAATCGGGAAAATTTCGTGGCTGAAGGCCCTGCCCACCGAGGCGAATTTCGTATTGGTCGAGGTGCGTTGTAGATGGATGATATGATGATGATATACGGTAGGTTTTAGGATTTAGCGCTGCGGACTTGGCCAGTTATCTGAGACAGAGGGGAATTCTGATTCGATACTTCTCCACGGCCGCTCTGTCGAATTTCATTCGAATTTCGGCGGGAAAAATGTCGGAGATGGATGCGGTACTCACCGCCCTGGAGGAGTACCGTACGTCGGGGTTCAAACATTTGAAACCCGAGGCCATCATCTTGGACATGGACGGAGTCATGGTCGACGTCTCCTCTTCTTACCGTCAGGTTTGGAAATTTTGAGTAAATTTCGCTCAACTTCTCAGGCTATCATCAATACCGCTGCACACTGGGGTGTACAAGTGACAGGCGAAGATATCACCCAGGCTAAAATGGCGGGAAATGCAAACAACGACTGGGTATTGACCCAACGGCTCCTTTCAAAATCCCTGCCCAGCCCCCCACCTCTATCTGACGTACGTAACGATGATATCACACGTGACATCTCAACGAGACCGTAGGTGACGAGAATTTTCGAGGAATTTTACCAGGGGACGGAGGGTAGAGAAGGTCTGTGGAAGACGGAGAGATGTCTCATCGCTGCCGATTTACTGACCGATCTTTCGTCGAAATTTCCACTCGCAATCGTCACGGGACGACCCAGGAGCGACGCGAGAAAATTCCTCGAACACAATCAATTATCCGGCTATTTCTCCGACGACCTCATCGTCTGCATGGAAGACGCTCCCGCCAAACCAGACCCCCAACCCGTACAATTGGCCTTGAGAAAACTCGGTGAGATTTCACGTGAGAGAGTCGGTGTTAATATAGACGTCAGGGGTGAAGCGTGCGGTCATGATCGGCGACACACCGGACGATTGTCTATCGGCAACGAGGGCGGGTGTCTCTTCTCTTGGCATACTCGCACCACAGGAGAAGAACAGTCAGCTGGCCACGAGAAGACTGATCGAATCGGGAGCTGCAGGAGTCATCTCTTCTTTGGAGGATCTGAGAAAGTTTTTGTAAAGATGAATGAATCACTTTTATGTGTCGTTGATGTGACACGAACATGATGCGTTGGGTGTTCTTTAGATGATGAATATAACAGAGATGAAGTCCCACTTGGAATGACAGAAACCGGTGTTCTAGAACAAGGTACTCGCAACGATCTTGCATGGTCTTGTCGACCGATGAAGCTCAGCTTGTGGCGTGAAGACACTCTACACACGTTTATCATTGAGATTTTTATCAATGATCTTACTTGTGTGAGTCCAGAATCTTCTTACAAATCTTGTGTCCCATCTTGTCAGCTGAAGTCTGTGCTTGCAATCGCACAGATTCTTTCACGCCTCTGGACAGAAGAGCTCTCAAAAGTGCTTCGCAGCCGTTCTCTGCTGCCCACACAGTCGTGTATTCAGGTATGGCGATGGTTCGATCGAGGTAAAACCCAATGAAGGCGATGTTGTCTCTTCTCAATCCCCACTGATACGATGTGTAGTGTCGCCTGAAACGGAACGGACCATCCGCAATGTCCTTCCAAACTCTACAGACCCTTCGAATGTTACGAAAGTTGGTTTCCCGCTCGGCCTCTCTGTCCATATCGGGATACGGCATGCTGAGTAGGGATCCTTCGGGTGTGTCACAGTCCACTTGCTTCATCTGAATTGTATCAAAGAGAAGGAGATTGATGGTGACTCGAGTCACGTCAATCGATCCTCCTATTAGCCCTTCCATGGTGTTGTGTGATGGTGTTGACAGTGTTTGTTTCCTCTAAACATTAACCAATCGTTCAGCGAATCGAATTTCGATGTGCTGATATTTGCGAATGCGAGTCACGTTTCGGACACACTTGGACCATCACAATAGAAACAATGAGCTTAGGAGGATATCATCTACCAAACGACATATGGTGGGAGGTCTTTAGACAATTACTACGTTTGGTAGACGAGAAAGATGAAGAGATGTTGGACGAGACGGTCGAAAAGATGGAAGAAGAGAGTGTATATTGGTGTGTCCTGAGGAGCGTCTGTAAAGAATGGAGAGACATGGCAGATCAATTATTCGATTATGAGACGGCGAAGGTGATTCGTAAACGACTGCCCAGCTGACGTCACTTACAGGTCATGGTGGTTTCAGCGTCATCCAATAAGATTGAGTCATTGAAACTATGTCTGGCCCACCGACACACTCCCATCACCATCCAATCTGCCCTCGAAGTGAGACGATGGAACCAAATATCATCCACCAACTAACGTCCACAGTTGGCAACCACGAACGGCCACGCAGATGCCGTCAATGTCATCATCCAACACGGAGCCGATCCGTCTGCAGGTCCATCACATCACCCTCTTCCCTCTCTGAAACTATGATGCAGATGACAACTTCTGCATCAAATACGCCGCCGCCTACGGTCACATCGATGTCGTTCGCATCCTCTTAGAGGATCCCAGAGTCGATCCATCAGCGGAGAACGGTCTACCTCTAGAGAGGGCTATGGTCTCCCAAGACACTCGACTGGTCATGTTGTTTCTCAAATACATCCAACCCGATTGGTCAGAGCAACAGGTGCATCTTCATCCATCACCATCCAATCCACTCTTCCGTGATGATCTCGTTGAAAAAGATGACAGGCAAATCGCATCATGTGGTGTGCTGCGGCCAGTGGTCACACGGATATGATTCGTTATCTACTGGATAACACGAAAGTGAATCCTGCCGCCTCCGACAATCAAGCACTCAAATTTTGCGTCGCCAACGGCCACGTAGAAGCAACAAAATTGCTCTTGTCCGATCCTCGAGTGGACCCATCCGACGGTGAAGTTTTGTCGACGTCGACACGTCATCTGACATCTACAGGAAATTTCGTGCCCAAGTACGTAGCCTCTTCCGGGTCACCCGAATTGCTGGAGCTGATCATCCGGGATGAGAGAGTCGATCCGACGCAAGATGAGTCCGCCGTGTTGACCGTAGCCATCGTGAAAGAACAGGTGACGTCCTTTGCCTCGATCACATCATCTGATGACGATGACACGATCTGATGATGACGATGACACAGACGGAGAACGTGAGGGTGCTTCTGAAAGACGGAAGGGTGGACCCTTCCTTCCACCAGAATTGGGCCATTCGGGCCGTCTGCTCTTCTGTCACGGCTCCCCTCGAATTAGTCGATCTCCTCTTGAAAGATCCCAGAGTTGATCCGTCTGCTGTTGGTAATGTGAGTCGATCATCGCGATGATGATGATGATGATGATGTGGATCGTCTGATGAGATCGAAGGAAGCTCTACTGCAGGCGTCCTTGGCGGGAAATGAATCCATCGTGAATCGGTTGTTGCAAGATGAGAGGGTCAGGCGAGGGGGAAAGTTGGGAGATGCAATATTGTCGGCGGCCATCGGAGGTAAAGTGCAGGATGGCACGTGTTGATGTTGATGACGATCAGGTCATCAGAAGGTGATCGAAAGTTTGATGCCTTACGCGGAGACCGTTGCCATCAGCGCACCCGAGGCTGTATGAATGAATTGTAAGAGGAGTGAGAGTCAACGCTTTCATGTTGTTTATTGTCTGGTGTTATGTTCGATCGCTTCACGAAAACTCTGCCGTGGGTTCGGTTGGTGTTCAGATTTATTCTTCTGTTCCACCTCATCATCGTTCCGATGCGCAGCATGGATTCACCGTCACTCTCTGAGCTAGTGAAGGCCTTCTAATGGAACGAGAGGTACCGTGAAGAACGAAATCCGTTGATTTTGGTGTTCATTGTCTACAACGCTACCGTGTGGAGTTTGAATTCGGGTGAGCGCGGGAGGCGGGAAGCAGACAGACATCATCATGTCGATGGAAGAGTTAGCTTTCGAGAACATCGAATTGAAACGAGCTGCAGAAGACGCTCTTCAAGCTCTAGAAGCTCTCCGACATGAAAATGAGACGTTCCGGAAGAACTTTGATGCTGTGAGATCGACGCACGATGTTATCTCCCAACTGAGCAAATCAGGTTCGTGGTGCATACGAGAATCTCTCTGGTAAAACCGATGAATACAAGAGACAGATCAATGAATTGAATGAGGCCAAGGTAGGAACATCAGGGCTGCGCCGCTGACGAATCTCAGAGAACTCTGGAAGCGCAAGCGGACGAGAGAACAAAGATTTTACAGAGCCAGTTGGACATCAAAGAGCTCGAGCTCGATGAGGCAATCAACAGAAGACAACCAGCTCACGAATTGGAATTGTTGAAATTGAAGATGGTCGAAGAATTGGAAGTACCCCACCGACAACAGATGAAGATGTTGCAGTTGGTGAGAATTCCGACATGAGCGAAGCTGATGATGTCAGGATGTGGAGAAATATAGAGAGATGTTCTTTTCTCTGAGACGAGATCACGAGTTGATGAAGACCGAATTAATGCAACAGAACGAAGATCTCACAGAAGAGTTGGAGCAGCTGAGATCGGCTCACGATGGCACCGTGCGAACGTTTCACTCTCAGATCACAACGTTGCAGGAGGCACTAGGTGATCACCCGTCGGTGTCTTTTCGTCCAACTGAATGTTTCTGCTAGAGAGCACCACCGACGACGAGACCATTCGGGCTCTAGAGAAACAAATCGCCGACCTCCAAGAGAGATACAAGCAAGCTCTGGACGAACTCAGTCAAGTCAGGTGAAGTGATGTCATCGTCTTCCACGATGTTCATGTCATCAGAACCGATCGCGAGAAATTGAAGAGTCGGTATGAAAGCAGCGAGAGATCGTACATGAAGCAATTGTCCGAAGAGAAAAGCGCTGCCAGGGCTTTATCCAACGAAAGAGAATTGTTCTATAACAAGGTGATCGTCCATGAGCAGGGGATGATGACCGCAGAAAGATTGACTTTGGTGCAGTCGGCACAATTGGAGGAAGATTTGAGAGAGATGCACAGATTGAATGAAGAAATGAAAGATCAACTATCAGCCACTGAACACGAATACGCGTCGACGCGTAATCAATTGGAGGACACGTACCAGAATTTAAAGTGAGACCCGAACGAGAGGAAGTGCGTTCTGATGCAAACAGTAACGAGAACAATACACTGAAGATGCAATACCAAGAGCAAAGATCACGTTGGAACATCGAGAGAGAACAACTCAAGAGACAATTAGCAGAAGTACAGAGGTGAAATCGAATCATCTACCAACATCTAGCTCACAGATATCAGACAATTTGACGATCTGCAAGCGACCGAGCAAGAGAAGATGGACAAGATGATCTTACAAATGGAACGACAGAGATCACAAGAGAATGAGACGAGGCGGCATCTTGAAGAACAAATCGCCCAGAAGGAACAACAGATCGAGAAGATGGAGCAGCAACAGGAGGAACTTTTGAACGTTGTACACAGAGAAGAAGATGAACACAGAAAGGTGAAGCCGTAGGGTACTATACTTTTCAGAACGTGTTTAACGTGCTGATAGGAGATGCTGAGCATGCAAGCCACACTCAGAGCTGCTGAGAGGGACATGGAGAGCAGGAAGGAGAGAATCGAAAGAGAGATCAATCCATACGAAGAACAATTGGCAGAAGCTGATGCCAAGATAAGGAGGATGCAGAAGGAGGCGAAAGCAGCTGCGAGATTAGTGGCCGAGTTAGAGGCAGAAGAACAGACGAACAGGTGGGGAACTCACATTTCAATAACTATCATCTCAAGGTCTTCAGAATCGCATACGAGCAGAATCATTCGAGGATTCAGATGCTTCAGAGAGAAATCGAGAGCAACAAAGACTTATACCAGAGGAATATCGAGACACTGCAGGACAAAGTGAGTGTCTGTGCAAAAAGGATGAGGATAGCTCAATTCGATTCAGCTTCGAATGGCCACACGCAGACCTGAGACGGAAGAAGAATTGGAGGCGAAAGTTCAAAAGTTGAAGAAACAATTGAAACATACTCTGCTAGCCACGAAGAAAGAGAGAGACGGTCTGAATAAGAAAGTACAGTCGAGCTCACAGAAATTGGCCGCTTACGATTCGCGAATCAAAGACACGCAAGCTGATCATGACTCGAAAATCATGGAGGTCAGAATATTACAATCCAAATTGAACGAGGTGATTTCAACAGATTCTTCGAGTTATCATCGTTATCATCAACGGTGGCTGACGTACTGCAGTCGGAGAGGAGAAGAGAAGAATTAGAAGTTCAGTTGACTCATCAGAGGAATCTGAACGCTCCCCTGGGCAGAGATCGACACGTGTACGAGCCTCAGGCCGAGTTGACCTTCCTGAATCGCCACTTGAGAGAACTGGAAAATTACCAGACGGAGCAGATGCAATATTTCAATCGATCGACAAACGTGTAGACAACTGTTCATTTTGTCAACCCGAGAGCTTTTCTCGTCGTTTTCAATTCTCTCTTGATTCTCGCTGCCGATTTCGATTCACGTGAAGTCATGAGAGTGTGCAGCTCCGTCATCTTCTTTAAGAAGATCTCGTTCTGCTTCTCATCGTACGCTCCCACGACTCTCAGAACTCTGTCTCCCTCTTCTTCATTCGTCTCCTCTGCAGAACGTCAGTCGTGTCTTCTGTCATCGTCTTTAAAACTGACCCTTCAAGATGTCCAACAACTTGGACTTGTGAACGTGATATTCTTCCATTCTCGTCATCGCATTTTCAAGAAATCCGAGGCCGCTGGCGTCGCTCGTGGATTGATAGATATCCCACAGCGACCACAACAAGTGAGAAGCTAACATGGAGCTGACCGATTTGACGTACAGTCTCGTCACTCTTCCCTCAGAGGGTGTGGCATCCTGTCGTGACATCATCAGGATGGATGTCTAATCGTTGTCATCATCACCGGTGAATTTGCTTTCAGATAGTGTCGAATGAATTTCAACATGTAATCTTGCTGTGGAAATAACTTTCTGACGATGAAAAAGTGTGGCCACTCTGGGTCTGAATAGTCCAAAAAATGCTCGCAGAAATAATTTCCTAAATCAAAACCTCTAAAGTTCAAACCGCCGTACTCGTAATCGATGAATTCGACCTGGAGAGGTGATCAGTCTCGTTGTAGATGGAGAAATCTCACGGATAAATCGCCGTTGGGTTGTACTTCCATGAGTACATTTCCACCGTTGAGGTCGTTGTGTGATAAGACCATGGGGTCATCTTTGTGAAGAGAGGTGATGAATTGATTCAGCCAATCGACCTCTCTGTTCCACTTCTCGTTACTCACATCGATTTCCTTGTAGATATTCAGTGGATTTTACTTCATTGATCCATTCTTCATGGCTAGTGCCGATGATGATCATCATTATCATCGTGATGACATCAGATGGCATACCTTAGCGACTCTAGCCTTGTGACGATTATATTCCGAAGAACGAATCCAAGTTTGATTTTGAAAGTCGAACGCCTGAGCTTTCTTCATCCAAAGGTCCATGTAACTCAGGAACGGTTCCTTATTGATGTCTAATCCATGCATCTGATGTCATCAACATGATGATCTCGTTCGACGCCGCATGCGTTAGAACTTACTTCTTCTGTCGTCTCGTCAAATCGATGGAGGCGACCGAATGTGCGTGCAACGGCCCAACCGAATTCAGGTTGTTCTCTTCCGGCAAAAACGGGAGTAGAAGGTGTTTTACCACGTAGGAACTGATCGATCGTCAGAATGCGAGAGCGTGTGCTCCATGTCGATACCTCTTCGATGCGTCCCTCTCCAAAGTCCTTTAGAATCTGAACACCCAGATCGCGATCTCCCAAGAACTGCTGAAGCCTGGCCTCCTCGCCTCGATCGCTCACATCGGCACCTTTGTATGATCAGATGATGGTTGATCGATTGAATGGTGATTCTATCACCTCTGAACACTCTCAGGACGACTGTCTTTGTTTTCACTCTGTCTTCCAGCTCCTTCGAGATGTCACATCTGAAAATGCTGTGTGTGGTTCCTCCTAAAAGCTTCGTCGCAGTGAATTGATCATCGCTGACATCCAATTGGCTCCATTCATCAAATTGTGTGCGACAGAGCTGGACGGCTCTCAATGATGGATCTTCCGAACCTTGATTGGGAAAGATCTTCTTAGAAAGCATGAGGGCTGCGATGACAAAGATGGAGGAGAAGATAAACCTCCAGGGGAAACTGTTAGCCTTCTCTTTCTTTCGTGGGCGAGTCACCATGATGGTTTTTTGAGCGCGTTGAGTGAGAATGAAATCCCGTTGCAAATTCGAAGAAAAACAACGAGCGCGAACACTCATCTGTACACATAGAGGCCGACATGTGATCACCGCACGACACACGAACACTCTGTGTGATTCACATGAGAGAAAGAGATCATCCTTACAAAGTGAATGTTCTATTTACAAAACAGTCAAGCCAGTTCTACTCTGCCGATCGTGCGGCATATTTACGTACCCTCTTGTTGTATTCCTTCTTGTCGCTGTTGTACAGGCGAGCTGCTTCTGGGTTAGCCGGGCTATTAGGGTTCGGATCGGTGAGCAGCGACTGTGGACACGTCAGCACATCGGCGAAAGTCCTTGACCATCTGTCTCTCACTTGGATTGAGGTCAAGAGAGTGGCCACCGTGTAGGTTGGATTCCATTTGTCTTGGATGATATCGAGACAGAGAGAACCATCGGAGTATACGTTGGGGTGATACATGTGAGTGGTGAAACGCACGTCTCGTGGTGGTTTAGAAGGATAGTCCTCCGTAAATCCTAAAATGATGTGGAAGATACCTGTTCACATCAGCATGCAAAACAGAAGAATCTACTCTGTTACCTCCTGTAACTCGATCAATCCGTGTGACTCTATTTTATACTTCACCTTCCCAGGGTGTCTCGTCAGGACCCATGATAGTTGCATTCCAGATGAAGAGGTCATTGTCTGATACTGGGCTGGCACTCACACCCTTCGTTATGTAAGATGAAGGCTCATTTGAGAAATAATGGTATTACCTCTGGTGGATCAATGCTAAGCTCTTTCAAGTCAGACATGAGACGGAGCGCAGCTTGCGAAGTTTTGGTACTCTTCGACATCTGAGGTGCTGAAACGTGGTTGTGATGTGGGATGGTTTGTCAGAGGAAAATTGGAGCAAAAAGAAATTTATTGACCTTTCGGCGAAACTGTTTCACCGCGAGGAGCGAAAGCGAAAATCTGTCGGATTCGATACTGTTCATCTTTACCTCAACTTCATCTCCATCATGCGCAGATGACGACGCTAGGACAATGATGGAGTCCAAAAGATAAAGCCCATTGCATATCTCATCCATCATCTATGTAGATGCACAGATGTTTCGAAGAGAGGATCAATCATGAGCGTAGGCCAGACTGGAGTAGATGGATGACATGTCTCTGTGCAGTTCCCTGACATGTCTGTGTTGTAGAGAGACATTTTCACCCAGCGACCCAACACAAGATCAATATCTACCCGCTCTGATGGATGGCAGCCCTCAACTGTCCCGCTCCGTATTTTCTCTTCAGAGAAAGGTGAGGCACTTCTCGTTGCATGATCTGTTCAGAGTCTGATTCGAAATGGAACAGGTGAGGGGAATGGTGAGCAGCGATCGACGCCGTTATTTCTACGAGTCACCCGATGGTACGAAGAGCTTTGATCTTGACTTGACCTACATCACGAAGCACATCATCGGTGAATCGGATGTTCGATCTGTTCAACTGACGATCGCAGCGATGAGTTGGCCAGGAAGTGGTTTAGAAACTGCTTGGAGGAATTCACTGGAGGAGGTGTTTTTCTTTCACGATTGCAACCATCTGTCACCTCTCATAGACGAATGATCTCGCTGACATGCACAGGTCGGTTCTTTTCTTCAACACCTTCACGGTCAAGATTGGATGGTTTGGAACTTGACCGAGAGGGAATACCAATACGAGAAGCTAAACAATCAGGTATCACCCGTCCTCCATCTTTTTCATTCCATCTCAAATGTCTTCAGATCCTCTCCTTTCCCTTTCCGGATCATCACGCACCACCTTTAGAGTTCCTCTTCGAGATCATCCATTCATTAGAGAGGTGGCTGGTTGCCAATGAGAACAACGTCGCTGTCATCCACTGCAAGGGAGGCAAGGGTAGAACGGGTGAATCGACATCGACTTCACGTCTGTTAACGTGAGGAGGTACGGTAGCATCTTGCTGCATGTTCTACCTGGGCCTCTTTGAATCGGGAGAAGCAGCCATCGCCAGATTCGCAGATCGCAGATCGCACACGCAGAGGGGTGTAGAGCAACCATCACAGACGAGGTGACAGTGAAAATTTACATTTTGGATGCTCACATGAGAAGATACGTGAGTTATTTCACAAAGATCTTGACGGATAAGCATAATGTGTATCAACCGCAATGTTTAGAGATCGCATCCATTCTGTTGGTGGGTTATCTTCGTCTGTTTTGACTTTGTTTCTCCTCCATATATGACAAATAGAATAAACATACATTACAAATAGAATAAAATAGAATAAAATAGAATCAGATGGAATGTCGATGAGATGATCATCCAATTGACGACTAAAACAAATATGAGATAATGCAATAATAATATTAAACAAAACAATATATGATGAAATAATCGTTGTAGTATGATCTACCGAGAGGACAGTATGTACTACAAGTGCTGAAGTACAGAGCCAGTCTACCCGACTTAGGCAGCGTCATCCTTTACAGCAGTAACGTCAGGTGACCCATCTACAACCCGCCACTCCTGACTCGCACAGCCGCGATACCACCGAAGGCCGCACCCTCACGGTCAGTCTCGTTGTAGACGGTGGATCCGGCGTCATGATAGAGGGTGACGTACTCGTGCGGCTGTTAGAATTAGGAAGCAATCGAGAGATGTGTCACCTCATCTTCAACACCATGTTCATCAAGCGGTCCAGAGTGCTCTTTCCAAGAAAAGCCGTCGATGGAGCGTTTCGTGACAGGAGGTGGAGTTTGAAATTTAAAAATGGCGGGAAATTGACGTGGGATAGGTTCAGCGATACGTTTTACATGGATTTCACCTTCGTGCTGCCGAAAATAGACAGAGACCCCGGATCGAATATTTGGGACAACATGAAGACGAGATATCAGACGGAAATCCAACCCAAGGTCCTTTCATTTCCCGCCAAAAATCGATTTTGAATTTCAAACAGGTCATCGATGCCATAGCTAGGGGCATAGAAGTGGGCACCGCGGCCGAATTAGATGACTTGTCGAATCGTATATCTGCGAATCTCAACCAGAAGTACGAGTCCACTGCAGGTGAGATCTCCGCGAATTTTCCACGAAATTGACCGTGGTAGTCGACGACGACGACACGCGAAGTGAAATATCGATGGATGACGTGGAATTGGAGATGGAAGATGAGGCCGACTTTGATGAAGATGAGGTGATCATCATCACGTCATCGTCTACATCTTCACATCATGTCGATCGTCATCTTTGATGTGATGATCATCACTTGATCAGATCTAATGTCATGATCGTCACCTCATCTCATTGACCATGTGAAAGCTCACCCTTGGAACGGAACCTAAATCGGAAGAAACGTCCAAGTCAGACTACAACGGCTCCACATTACCCATGACAAAAGTGTGAGTTTTCCACGAAATATCACAGTCGATGATGTGTGATGACGTCATCAACAGGCCCTCTGGAACGTTTCGAATGAATCGAATATTGTCACCTCTCACCAGTAAGAAAGAAGTGAAGAAAGAGGAGAAGCCTTTACCACCTCAATACCACGCAGCCATCATCCGAGAGGGTAACTACAACGTTGTAGATTTACGTACGGGTAATGAAGCGATGATCAGGTACGTTAGAGTTACACAGAGAGAAAGGAATCAAAGGACAAACGATGTGGAAGAGTCTGTATTACCAGCTCGTTCCGGGCTATTTGGCCGTGAGTTTTCACCGAGATTTCAAATTTGCTGAGATTTCCAGGAATTCTACGAGAAGGGTGGAGGATTACGTAGAGTGGTACCTCTCAGTGATGCCATCCAACTGTGTGATTACAGACCGCAGAAGTATCCCTTTGCATTCAGACTCACACTCAACGTCATCACTGTCGTGTTGAGAGCCATCGATGAGTTTGATCTACAGATGTGAGCATCATCATCATCATTCTCGTCTCATCATCATCGACTCTGATCGATGACGGATGACGATCATCGCAACGATGGACGTGATGACATATCTGATGAGAGGACAGGTGGTTGAATGAATTCCACAAACAGAAGATCTTCATCGCTGCCGGAGAAATCACTGCAAACAATTCTTTCTTTCCTCCCGACAAGATATTATCCGACACACCACAGAATTCTCCGCGAACGAGGGTGATCCATCGAACGATGACGTCACTCTTACGAATGATGACGTCATCACAGGAGCCTTCTTCACCCCCTCTCTCCCCACCCTCCCCCACACTCAAATCTGAAAATTCCGAGGAAAAGAAGAAGAAGGTTGTAAAGACATCTTCTTCCTTCGCTCGCCGGTTCACCATCGCGGCGAATCCATTCAAGAAATCAACGAATTCTCCATCACTTCCACAGCACAAGCCGGATGCGGTGAGTATGATGTGTGATGACGTGTGATGACGTCATCATCAGCCACCGATACCGTCTCGAGATCTGACCATTCAGAACGAAGTACATGTAGTACAAGCGGAAATTCAATACGCAGAAGAGCACCCCGACCAACCTTCACCTGTCAGGGTGAGTTTCCTCCGAAATTTACATACGAAGAATATTTCTCGGAACGTTCCATCTACAACGAGGATTTCTGACTTTCTTCAGGATTTGATCGAGAGCACTCAGCAAGGAACAGATGACAGCGATAGAACTTCACCCCCCAATCGAAGTGTACCCCCTCTACCCTCAGCATCCATGGGGAGATCCCGCCAAAATTCCGTGATCAGCTCCGATGATGAGATTTCAGAGAATACGCACGAGAGGGGCAGATCCGTTTCCATGGTAGCGGGAGATCCCTCCGCGATCCTCCTCAATCGGTTCGTACTGAAATCTCGACGAAATCTCGTCTGACGAAAGACAGGATGTCAGAAAATTCTGGGAATCGAAGTTCCTACTACAACTCGAACGACATCATCACTCGACCGAGAAAAGGTTCACAGACCAGAGAGAGTACAATACGCACGGCATCAGTCATTTACGCTCCCTCCATCGTTCGCTATTGGTACCAGTGAGCTTGTCGACGTCGAAATCTCCCTGAAATTTCTCAGGATACCCCAATATACGTGGGACATGGATGACAGTGACGAAGAAGAGGAGAAATTGATGGGACAAGTGCCAAAGAGAGAGACACCCGTCGTGCCTTCACCTGCACCAGCTTTTGTCTTTGATAAGAACAACAAGAGGATCTCATCCATGGGTCCTTACTCGAGAATGTCGACGGCCAGGGAGAAAGACACGAGGGAGATCGTGCTGTAGACACAGTTGTAATATACCTTGGAGGATAAAGAGATGTGACGAATAACAACGTTCATCGATCGTCACATCATCGACTGTCTCTTTCTCATGTGAAAGGATGATCGTGACGGTGATCATGATCCATGACAAAAGATTGTTACAGTTCTCTCTTTATATTCTTTCCCCTGACTCGTTCGATCACGAGCTGGAGCTGATGGACGTCCCTGACATCATCTAAGAACCATACGATGCCTTCTTTTCCTTTTTTGACGGCTCCACATTTTTTGAAGAGGAGCTCGCTCTCTGCCGCCTCCCAATCGTATTTGAAAGAAACTCGACGATCGGTCAGCTCATAATCAACATCGTCCATCTGATCTAGGTGGAAGACATGGAAGGAAACCTGGATGGGTGAATAAATACAATCCGCGATGACTCACCAGTCGGTCAGGTGAAAACCATCCTTGATGCTTAAAGATGAAAACGGTGAGAGCTAAAGGAGTAATTTGAAGGATACCTCGTGCGGGTTGTTCGTCCCAGTCGTGAAACTGTCTGGGATCAGTGATGATGTTAGAGAATTGGACATACTGTGATGTGGAATTCAGTCACAAATCCATCGAGGGGGCTGGAAGAGTTCCGATAGATTTTAGGTGGTTTTGATCGAATGGCGGGGGATAACTTGGGTCGGGGAGGATTAGTCGGTCTGACGTCGTTCTTACTTCCAGTGGGCCATCTTTGATGGTCAATGCACGTATGTAACCGATTGATGGTGGATGTCGTTGATAAAGATAAACTCACTTGATGATAGGTGATTGATATGGTGAGGATCTAGGCATGTCAAACGAAGCGTTGAAATTGAAAGCCATGTTATCGTCGTTACAGTGCGTACGTGATGTATGTGTGATGTGCTGTGATGTCGGATGATGTCAACAAAGTCTCGGTGTCTGGATGAAATTTCGTAAGCTCATGCATGTCTTTGAAATCGGACCGAAGACCAAATTAGTTTGGTCCCCTTCAACCAACTCCCCAATCACCTCATTCATTCACGATAACAACCGTGGAACTTGATTTGGACTGGGAGCGACTCCTTGTACTCTCCCACAACAACTAAAACGATGAACACGAGAGCCGAGCACCTACGTCAACTGGGCAACCAACACTACATGTCTTTAGATTTCAATTGGGTCCATCCATCTTCAGTGGACGTGTGGTGGAGGCGCTCAACGCTTACCGCAATTCTTACTTGTCAAGTGACAACGATGTACAGAGGGCAAAGGCATTGAAAAATTCGGCGAGGACCCACCTGAGGGTGTACGAATTCCAATGTCAGGTGCTCAAATCATCATCGATCACATTGTTCGCTTTCTCATTGTGTGGTAGAGACAGATCGTTGGCAAGATGGACAGCCTGAGTGAAGCCGCCTCCAATTTGTATACCGCCCTCAGTCTGAATGAGATCACCGAAGAGTGGTACCTGGAAAACATTCCTCTCCTGGAAAGCATCCTCGATGATGCCGCGCTGTCCATCACGGAGAACGGGCAGGAGGGTCAGAAATGGGCACAGTGGCTCACCTCATTCCTGAACAGTGTGGCGCCAGACGGAGGGTTGTCCTCTTCCTCGGTCGTCTCGCTTTACACTCGCATCATCGAATTGATCATCCGAATCCACGTCCGCTGCCTTGAAGAGGGAGACTTTAAAGGTGCCGCCGTCATCAAGGTATGTGAGATGCATCGCATCCACATGTCTAAAGTCGATGACAGGACTGCAACCGTCTGATCATCAGAGCCGAACGCTTCGGTGTGAATGACGAGTTGAACGAGCAGAGGGAGAGGGTTCACCTACAAGACGGTCTCCTGGAGTCTCTTCAATTGATGAACTCCGCTAATGAGATGCTGCATCTTGTTTTAGAACAAGAGACGATCAGCACGGACACGGTCTGGGACATCGTCGACACATACAGACGGGTCATCGTGCTCACTCGCGAGAAACTGGTGGAGGTGGAAGCCGAGGCGTACAGCCACACCGCAAGGGTATGCACATCCGCTTCTATTTTATTTTAACACCATCAGATCTTCCGTGTCATCTTGCACGATCACGACAGAGCGAAGCATTACTACAAACTGTGCGTTCACCTCTGCTTGTCCATGTCTCCCAAGATGATGGACTCCCACTCTTGGTATCAGGAGTGCGTCGAGGCCAACAGACTGTTTCAGATCGAAGAAGACAGAATCGAGGAAGAAGCCAGGCTGCGAGACACTTCCGTCTTGCGTGAAGAAATGAAGGCAGAATTGGAAGAGCTGTATGGAAAGAAGGACCTCAGCGTGCAGAAGATCATGGAGTGGCTTTTGCAGAGACATCCCGTCAAAACCGGTGACCCCATGGAACAACTGGCCCCGGACGCTGCACCGTTGACGGTGAAGAGGTACCTTTTGAACGTCATCCGCCGTTACCATCCGGACCGAAACGAGAATCAAGACCCAAAGTGGAGGTACCTCTGTGGAAAGATCACCACTCTACTCAATGGAAAGTATGAGTTTTACAAGTAGGATGGCTCATTTCGTGGATTGAAGTTCGATCGTCCTCGAAATAAACTCATCATCTATACCCAGTAGAGTTCTCTCTTGTTCCTCGTCTGGTCAAAGCAAGCCAATCGATCATTTGTTAAATCAGTCCTATCAAGCCATCAGCCCGTGTATTGTATGAGGCACCTCATCTGGACCCTCGTATACGATATACTCCAACTCGGCTGCACTCCTTCAGCGCTCCTATCTTCCTCCATCTCACCCTTTGAATGTCGTTCGATGTCTATGGTCGGTCACAAGACACCATTTCGGCTCATATACCTAGTGTCGTACATGGATGAATGATACAGAATGGGAAAAATAAGTAGCAGATGAGAAGGTACACTGACAACGATATTACATCAACTGTGCAAACTTTCCATATACAAATAATTTTGTACGTGTCATAAGTGATTCACCTAGGTGATCATATAGATAAATCTCTTAAGCCATGATCACACTCGATCGAAAAATTGTTTCGTACTTCGAATATCGGGGGGGGGGGGGTGAATGAGTTTGCTGTTCTTTTTTTCTTTTCTATCCGCAGCTTGTTTTTTTCGCTCTTGAATTTAGGTTTTCTTTGTTTTATATTATTTTTTTCGCATTCGTCCGTTTGTTTATTTCCTTAATCGAATGTGTCCAACAATCGGAACAGCGTGGTGATTTTGCAACGGTGTGGATAGGTGCGTTGATGAAATGCTTTGTTCTCTCAGATTGGTGCCATCAGAACAGATGAATACCTAGACGATGACGACGACGATCGAAATGATGATGATGAAAGGTGTGATTACTAACGTATTGCGGACAGATTGTCCTCTTTATTGGCTACTTCTCGCCAAACGTGTGATCTTCTCTGTGCTCCATCGATTCATGTCGTTTTTCATGTGAACTCTCCTTTCCTTTCCTCTCCTCTTCTTCTTTCCTTACCCCCGAGAGCACAAAGGAGGGAGTCTCCAATCTTTTTTGTGATGTGTGCCCGGTTCATTGAATGCGTCCGACTGTGATGGCACTGAGACCTGTCAAGGAGAAATCTGTGGATCTGTACAGGAGGAGAGAAGTCCGTTATGATCCACGTTCCACCCTCTCATTCCGTCTACATTCAAATCATTCTCTTCTCACCTCTCTTCTCTTCTCACCTCTCTTCTCTTGTGTCCCTTTCCCCTCTTCGCTCCTTCGTCCGAGATTCTCAGTAGCTTTGAATTTGTAGGGATAAGTCCGAATAGTTGTCTTCTCCTATTCCTTGGATGAGATCCAACGGCCTTCGAGTTGATGGCTTCCATCGTGAGTTCATCATCATGTTGATCTTGTTGATCATGATGACGTCGATCGAGTGATGCACGATCGTCGATGGATGATGACATTCATTCTTCTCACCTCTGATATAAGTTGGTGATGATACTATTGAGGTCACTGTGTTCATCTCGTCGAGATAAAGCTCTCAGCCTGCGATCACATGTTTCCCACATTCTACGCCTTCTTCTTCTGGCCATCAGCTCTGTCGCACCGATTTGAAAGTCTTTCTAGACTGCCGATGATCTCGTCGTCCAAGATGTGGACGGAGGTCTCGTTCAGGTCTCGGAGAGACTCCTCTCCAAATTCTTCAGCTTGGCCTTCCATTCACTCTCTTGATGAGGCTCTTCTGCTTGGTGCGGACGTCGGGGGACTCCGTTGGTGCGTGCACTGACTCTGCTGCGAGCCCGGAAGTTGACCCGGGTGACACGGCAGCAGAGATCGGGGGTGAATGGCTCAGTTGTGGAACGAGGAAGAGGCGGTGTTCATCGTAGAGACGACGTGAAGATTTCTTCTGACCTAAAGATGCAACGTCAATCATCGATGTGATGCTGATGATGTGATGTGAGAAGTACCTGACGGGTGATCCATCGATATAGCCCCTCCTCCATATTGATGATCTGATCTTCTCCCGAGGCCAGGAGAGTGTTGATTCTCTCCAAGAAGGATGCTTCCTCTTGTCTCTCAGCCTGGTTGCCTGATCGGAATTCTAAATTGTCGGTCATCATGGCAATACGAGTGAGGACGTAAAGGATGATAGATGCTCTCTTCGGAAAATTGAGATGGACCGGTCGGAATTTTCCTCCAGATTTTGAGACCAGATATCTGAGGATGACAGCATCGCAGTGCACATCACAGACATCACATGAGCACAGACGTGAGCCGACAGGAGGCCAAAGAGGATAGCCAGAACTATGCAGACAAGAAGACTTTGAAGGTGATCATCTATAGTGAGTCTGTCAACTCACCTCAAAAGGGGCTGAGAGTACCGAAAGCGGACTTGGCTCTGATCGATGCCCTGGCTAAAGAAAAGATGAAGCATTTGCACACACGTTATCAGGTCAAGGTAACATGTTCGGCTGATCGTTCCCTCACTGATTTCCAATCAGTTTCGAAACTGGTCGTATAATGAGGTGATGGGCTACCTAGAAGTCAGTCCACTTGCCATCACCATCTTTGAAGTCCAATATGGCATGTTCTATTTGAAGAAAGAACTGGTGAGACCACAGCAGAACTTTCATTCGCAGTCTGATGACATCACACAGGTACCATTTCACGTCTTTGCTTACGAGAACATGACCGAAATGATCTGGGACAGCGCAAACAGTAATGTGACCATTGTCTATAGATGGCCAAAGAATTCCGAGGTGACATCATCATCACATTCCCTTCAAATGCTGACGCATTCGTCATCAGATGCTCCGCAGAAAGATGGGTGCGAGTCTAGTGGGTGAAGAGAGAATCACGTGGCACCTTCCAAAAGGCATCACAGAGCTGCGAACCACATGCGATGTCGTCCGACAACAGATCGCCGCCCGAAACAAAGTCATGATCCGCGCAGTGAAAGCCCAGACATCGAGAGAAGTTTAAATTTGTACAAATGAAACACGCTGATACGAACACGATCTTCATTCTCTATTCCTCCTCCCTCCTCTCTTCTTCTCCCTCTCTCTAGTCATCTTCTCCCCCTCTCTCTTCTTCTCATATAGAGGACGAGCCGAATGCAGATGCCGCGATTTCTTTTGTCTCAGTTGTTCGTACCATTTGAGAACCTTTGAATCGGCTCTGATGCAATTGGGTTGAAAATCGACGAGCTGCATTCCCGCAGTCGATTTGACCCGCGAAATGGCAACGTAAGCTTGTCCCGGGCAGAAGACAGATCCCAGATTGATCTTCACACGATCCAGTGACATTCCTTGGCTCTTGTGAATCGTTATAGCCCATGCCAATCGTAGAGGTAACTGATCGGCGTCAGTCATCCATCCATGAGATCTGGTGAACGGTGATACGTTCGATCATGAACACGATGGACACGTGATAATCTCACGTGAACTTTGACCGTCTGTCCACAACTCCATGAGTTACCATTGTACTCTGGTCCGATGACTTGCTCTTCTCCATCTAAAAACTTTACAACGGGCAATTGCGTGTGATTCTTCTTCCACTCTTCCAACAAACTGTTGTACAAAGGAGACTGATCTTCCTGCATTCTCATGCGTTCTGGTATGACGTACTGATCTGTTGGAGACATTCGAGTGATGATACCTCTGCAGCCGTTGTACCTCGTAGAAGATATGTTGCGGGTCAGCATGACCTGCAGTTGTCAGCTCGCCCATGTCAATCGATGTGTCGCACCTGAGCACCCACACGTAAGAGGACGATGTCGAGGTATTCGTTGAAAGCAACCGTTTCGCCCATGAGAGTGTCACAGCGAGTGCGATTGGAGTGTGATTTGCAGACTGCGGAGGGCTCGTAATTGCACAACCTCTGGTATCGATACTCTGGTGGTGGTAGCATTCTCAGATGGTATAGATTCACTTTCTCTACGTCTTCGTTTCTGATGACGATCACCATCGCGATCACGATGCGTCATCATGATCACCTGCATAGGAGATTTGTGGGTTCGATTCCGTCGATGGCTTCGAGTTCTTTGTTATGTTCCCTCAATTTCTGCGTCGTCTGATGTGAACAGACACCGTCTGCACAATCTTCGTGAGATGACATACCAATACACAACGAACCTCTCAATTGATTCAAGATTCTCAAGAACTCAGGTTCCGTCTGACGGAATATCATCTTCAATTCGAACATGAGCCCCTCCTACTCATCATCATCAGCATCGTCATCATCGTCATCATCGTCATCATCGTCATCATCACCTCATCTATGCATTCAGTCCAGGCTTCGCTTTCAAACATGAAACTCGCCTTCTCTCCCCTCTTCGACACCGGAGGCAATTGAAGGAAGTCACCGCAGAGGATCAGCTGTATGCCACCGAACGGAGAATCACTGCCTCGAATGTCTTTGGCCAGACGATTCAGCTCGTCGAGAATTTGACCGGATAGCATGGAGATCTCGTCGATGATGAGAACGTCTGTCTCTCTCCAGTTGTCTTTCCTGGACCACGCCGTGTCGAAATCTTCTTTTGTTCTGGCCAGTCGAATGCCTGCCCACGAGTGGATGGTGATGCCACCTGTGATCATTGAGACGATGATGTGATGAGATGATGATGATGATCGACATCAATGGCAGTGATGGTGATCGTGATCACTTCGATGAATAAATCTTTTTACCGATGTTATATGCGGCCAGTCCCGTACTGGCTGTGATTCGAACAGTTTTCCTCCTTCTGTTCAATCTCTCCTTTATCTTGCTGATCAGATAACTCTTACCCGTCCCCGCATTCCCTGCGAACCATTCAGCCAAAGTTAAGCATCTCTGATCGTGTGTCACCTGTGAAGAAGATATTCTTTCCTCTCATCGCAGCCGTTAAAACTTCTTGCTGCTCTGGAGACAAATCCAACACTTCTTTCGATGCTTCTTCGTAGAATTGCTTCCAAACGGAGACTGGGAGAAATAAGTTCCTATAATGCGTACGCAAAATAACGAGGATGCGCGCGCAAAAGAATAAAGATCGACCCACACGGTGGACGTACCAAAGGCATCCTCTCCTCGTAGAGTGTCATCTTCCACGGAGGAACATCTTCTATTTTATAACTCTTGTCGACAAACTTTTTCTTCCACTTTTTTCCATCAGTCACATCATCGTGATGTCATTCTCCCGACTCACCAGTGAATCCAGATTGCTGGCGTAGTGGACTCGCTTTGAACCGCAAAGAGATAACCGACACACTGACCTGACATCTAAAAAGGTGCAGACGAGGGAGATGATGTCGGTCGGCAGATCAGAGAAGGGGAAAGGTCCTAATGACTCAAAATGTGCTTTCAACTGTCCTGCGGGACAATTTGGGTCCAAAGGTCTCTCTGAATTTGGTTGAATTGGTACGACGGGACAAGTGATGAGATGTATGATGTGATGGATCACCTCCTAAGCGGATGATGCGTCTCTCGTTATAAAAGTCTCCCAAAATGTGGTCAAAGTCCTCGTCACCGACTTCCATACCCTGCTTACGTTCAATCGCAGGTCGAAACGATAGACTCACCAATGCATCGGCGATCCTCCGCATGGAATCTACCTCTCCATCGTAGAGCTCCTCGTGATGATCATCGCTCGAGTAAAAGTGATCAAAGTCCTGAGCGGGATCGTCAAATGGATTCATGGGTGAGAGATGTTGGGATCTTTCATCGCCACTATCTTGCAGATAGCCAGATGTGTAGTTGAGACACTCGTCAAGGTGATTGGATATGGCTGCGTGAGAAAAACGCTCGTTGCAGAGAGGACATTCTGCTCCATCTTCTGTTGGCTCATCGGAGGAGGGGACATCTTCACTGATCTGAGTGTCTGGAACGTAGGAAGACGAAGTGTGAGTCATCTGTGTGTTGTTCTCTGTTGCGGTCTGTGTTAATCCGGAAGCCTCATTGAGACACAGATCGACATGTTCGTTGATCAATCGATTGTACGCTCCATTGAGTGCGACGGCACAGATGGGGCACACAAAGACATCCATAGATATCGAATGGGCTTCTGTGTCTGTCTTTGCCTCAGTACGACCGATCAGAGAAATCGATTCTCAATTATAGACCATCACCTTCTTCATCAGGAATGACTACCTCAGGGTCTTCTTCAGTTGACAACTTAATTGTGCTCGTGCAGGGTTTCTTCGGGAGCTCCTCTTCATGATCTGATGTGGTTTGATCGAATGAACGTTTTGGTGTTGATGTAACACCATCATCGACATTAGGCTCTGCCGTCTGCTGAGCCATGATGCGATGATGTGATGATCAAACGAAAATTAGGCGCTAATTTTCAGTTGACTCGAAACAACGAAGGAAAGCCATGAAATTGTCGTCAGAAATTGTGATCCCATTATCATGTCAGGTGAGCTGATGGGATGAAGGAAGTACTGAGAGACACAGTCCCTAACAAGAGCGCCGAAGAACTCATCAAGGAGTTACCACAAAATGCTACCATGCGTGACATCTTTGATTTCTGCAAGAGGAACAACATCCACAGCTTAGCTCAAGGAATGATCGAACTCCCACCTCCTAAAAAACTGAGAGACATCGCGGCCACCATCTGCGCTGGAGATGAAAATGAGATCCACCAGTACAGAAACAGGTAACACTCTTCCCTTCCTCTCAGCTCCATCTCACAACACGTCAGGTTTGGAGAGGAAGATTATCGTGACGCACTCGTCACTCTCATGCAGAAGAGATACGAAGCACCTCACATCACGAGAGACCACATCTTGGGTGACACGTCATCTCTTATCTTCTCCATCTGAAATCGTCTCAGCGACTGCCGGAGTCACGGGAGTCTTATGTTCTGTACTCATCTACCTGAAGAACGAGAAGGGAGGATCTGATAAAGTCAGAGACCTCGGACTCATCGTACCCTTCTATACCTACCATGCCAAGCAGGTCTGCCATCACTCATTCCATTTTCATTCACTCATTTCATCCAGATCACCGACGTCTTTGGGAGAACTCCCGTCTATGTCAGCAGCAAAGAGGACTTCACACCGGACTGGGAAGCCATCCATCGTGCACTCTTTGAAGGCAACGGACTCGATCTACTCATCGTCACCAATCCAGGAAACCCAGGAGGTACTTCATCACCTCCATCTCACTGCATCGCGATCCACATCAAGTCGAATAATCCACATCAAACTACTCATAATCACATCGTATCGGAGAATCACATGACGCCGTCTAACATTCAAACCAGGTAACTTGTGGGCCAGAGACGATTTAGAGAAGCTCATCGAGATGACCGGCAAGGCCGGCTGTCTCTTGCTGATGGATGAGATCTACTGTGATCTCATCTGGCGAGAGGGTTACTGGTCCCCCGTTCAGATGGACAAGCTTCCCAAACACGTTATCGTCGCCAGAGGATTCGCAAAGAGGTGAGCGAGATGCGATGATGTCGGTTGATGATGTCGATTGATATCTTCACAGTCTGGCCGCGCAATCGTGGAGGTGCGGATATGCCGTGGGAGATCCAGAGATGATCGATAAATTGATGAAAATCCACGATCCCATCTACATCTCGGTTCCATGGCTACAACACGCCATCGGCAGGTGATCCTCTCCTCTACTCATTCTCTCTCATCTGATCGTCTACGTCCACGTCCACCATCATCTGTCCGTCCATCGTTTACGATCAGCGTCGTGATGATGAGACTGACGTCCGAACAGGTACATCACGAACGAATACGAAGACTTTGATCGACACATCAAAGAGACCGGAGACCTCATGCAAAACAATTGGAAGATCCTCGCTCCCGCCATGCAAAAGGGTGAGCCCCTCTACAACATCTCCATTTCAACTGGATATTGTGGCTAATTGATGCATTTAGCTCTTGGCTGGACACCGTTAGAGCCCTCTGGTAGCATGTATGGAATGTTCTACCATCACGTGTCGACAGATAAGGAGGCCATCGTTCACGGTTTAGCGAAAGGTGTCGGCGTCGGTGAGTCAGAGTGGAGGGAGCGTCGAGCTGAAGATTGTACAGCCCCCGGTTCCATCTTCTGGCCCAACAATCCAGATAACACTGGATACGTCAGGATTCACTGTGGTGTGTCCCACGAGAAGGCGAAAGAGATCGTCGCCGCTCTGGAGTCTGCTCCAAATAAATAAAATTACATCTCGTGATTCGATCGTTTCATCTGAACAAAGTTGGTGGACATGCATTCATCTATTTGATCTCTTCTTTTGGCTGACAGACGAAAATCGTTCCGTCCTGGCATCCGATTGCAATCATTCCCCTTGCCGTCTTCAGATCCCCCGCCGCCATGCAGGTGACATCCTTTCCATCTCCTTCTACTGGATGGGTTGTCGTTTCACCGACCATATCCAAGTTGTCACTCCTCAGGTAGATCATCTTGTAGACATCGTTGAGTCCATTCTTCAGACACGCCACGATGTGATCAAAGTTGGACTGCGATCGTGAGAAGGTCTTCACGAGATGGATCGATCTCACAGAGAATGTGGCCGACATCAGTGGGAGGAATTTAAAACGCTCGTGAGTGTCGATGTGACTGAGAACAGTCAGCTGACCGGCTTTCTGGTCACAACTGTAGAGGGGTAATTAGTTAAGGGAGAGAAAGAGAGACGATGAAAAGAAGAGGATATTGATGGTGAAGTGTGTGGCCACAACGAGATGTTGAGTGGTGGGCCTGTACGATAGATTGATGATCGTTGTAGATGAACCTTCCACCACGGCCCTCTTGTGGAAGCCATTTTCCCGCCAACGGTCTCCCTGCTATTGTTAAACAAATTATTGCAGAATCATCGAATGATTACCTGTTTGATGGGCTTATTGACATCGACCCCTTCGATCAATCGAAAAGAACACAAAATGACGTTTCTGATCATCACGTCAGATGATCGTCACGATGACAATGATCACCCTGCACTATCACCACAGACGATGGAATGAATGTTTCTTGAGTCTTTCTGCTGGCCCAACCACAGCAGATGCTTGATTGGATGTTGAAATCTGTCTCTCACTGTACATATCTCACTGCAGCTCTCATTCCTATCTTTCTTCAGTCATCCGTCGTAAATCATTGGAACTAACCCTCCTCTCTTCGCATATTGCACCCTATATCGTTTCAATTTTTTCAATTCTTTCTCATCTCACCATTCTACTCGAAGTTCAGTCTGTCGTTCTAAATTCTTGATTGCTCTGGCCGAGAGATAAAAGTTATAAGGACAGACGCAGGCTAACATAGGCTCATCTACACCGTTGTAGATGCTATTCGTCTCGTTTTCTTCTAACGTGATGGCGTCTATACGTTGCAACTATGAAGCTTGACCATCTCATTCAAATGAACCACCCACCCCCACACCGTTACTCTTTATGATCGATTTCAAGTTCTATATTCGTCAGTCACGTGACCCACCTGATCATCACCTCACCTTCGTCTTAGAAAACACGATGAACTCTCCTCTCGTAGCCTCGTATCTCTTAGCGAGCACCTTCAATTGGCTCTCTTCTTCTAAATTGATGGGCGCCGCGACATCATTCTGTCACAGGTATAAATATCTCCTCGTTCGAATGAGAATCACCTTATTCCAATTGTGTAAGACAGTCGTGCCGTTGGCCAATAGACACGCGATACCACCCAGACGGTTAGATGTTCCCGCCAGAAGAGTGAATGTGAGAGATAGTACGGGTGAATTCTCTTTGGCCTCTAATCTCTGCACATGATGGTCTCTCGTCGGGTGATGACGTGGATGGGGGATTTGGATAGAATGAAAGTTGGCTGAAATCGAATCAGAGTCCAAATATGTGAACGATGATTCACCGGGAGGCAATGAAGGTGGTGGAACACGATAAGCTTGAAGATTAGCATCGTAAGGAACTTTTGAAATGAGT
The DNA here is from genome assembly GCA_003024175.1 of Planoprotostelium fungivorum. NCBI lineage: Eukaryota > Evosea > Variosea > Cavosteliida > Cavosteliaceae > Planoprotostelium > Planoprotostelium fungivorum. Next base: position 184,307 of record MDYQ01000257.1, on the reverse strand, counting down.
CGTCTGGATTTTTGATCGATGTCTCACCCGTATCATCATTTCGGATGTGTTGGCTCAATCGTTCGTTCACTGAATGGATCAGTCTCATCTATATGTGAAACCTCTCACCTTGGTTCAGTGTGCGTTGTAGATTGAGATCTGGCGGTCTGCTTAGTCTCTCCTCTTCTCGGTTCTGCTGACTGACCAAGGCTCTACCTCCAGGCGTACGAACGTGCTGAGGTATAGAACTCCTCGAATTTCCTCGATCCTGAGACCTGTCATTCTACATCGTTGTAGATGAACCCACCGGTACCAACTCGTTCACATCTTCAGACGGTGCGGTCGCTACGGTCCCATCACCTCGAGGATTGACGTTTGCCGGGAATCTCGTCGGTTCCGGGGAATCCGAGAGTGTCCGAGAAATTGCAGATTCTCTCTGGAATCGAATGATGGGTGATACGAGAGGAGCTAAACTCATCAACATTGGATCCATCGTGATTTCTTCTCCAGAAGGAGAAGATAGAGGACTGCAATCTTCTACGGCGTAATTTGATTGGACACCCTCTATCGGTACACCTCCCATGGTATTTTGACTGGGGGGAGGTATGAGGTAAGATGAGACGTCGTGGTAAGTGTCAGACTCGTCCTCTGATTCGAGGGGACTGACATCCCTGCTGGCGGCTCGACTGCCCTCCCGACTGACGGCTCTGGCCGTCTTCGGTGTGGAAGAACTGGTCGGGTGAATCGATCTACAACGGTGTAGATCCTCACGTGGTGTGTCTGGCCGCGGCGAGGATGGGATTGTTTGCTTTCTTGGGCTCGACCCGACTTCTCTTGTTGAAATCTGATACGATGTTGATTTGATGTCAAATCATCGATTCAACTCACTTGAGTCCGTGATCGATCTCCTCCTCCTTCTTCCTCGATCTTCTGTTGTCGTTGTCTCTAACAACTGTACACGTCATCGACGAAATTTCACAGATTTTTCTCCTCACCACTATACCTCCACGGCTCGGTGGTCTCGTCTCATTTGTTTGAGCCCTTCTATCCAACAGAGATACACTCTCCACCTCTTCCTCTTGTACGTTGTCCGAAACCGTAGGAGCTTCCACGGTCTCTTCGAATTGTGGATGGATGTTGACATTGGGGTAAAACGAAGCCCACTTTTTCTTGTTCTTTTCCGTCGTGAAAATTCGGATGTAATTGGTCGGATTTTCACATTGTACAGAGTCTTCCGGGTTGCTGACGAGAGCGATGACCTTCTTCCTTCTATGTACGCACATCTGCGTAATCTCGTGGAATTTTCCCTCCACAATCTTCAGTGGGTCTCTGAGTTAGATCAGTCTACATCGTTGTAGACACATCATTACCCTCCATCGTCTCGCCAGATGGCGAGTTGTAGATGATCCGATACCACGACGAATCGATCGCTGACGGCGAGTTGCTTCTTCACTTCCATCATGTTACTGGGTTTCATTCCAGTGAAACTCCCGTCCCAGGTCAAGTTCCTCAAAGACCCAGCCTCGTCGCTCATCTCGGCCGAACGTAACGTATCGTACGCAATTCCCATGGAAACAATACGTCGGCCCGACGTACCGAGGCGGGTGATCTGCTTCCTCGTATCGATTTTCTGTGGATCTGTCCTCTCCAGATGCCACTTGAAGATATTTCCACCTTTGCAGGAAGAGTAGACGTATCCACCGGAGGAACACAGGGATTCGATTTTCGACTGTAACATGTCAATCTACAACGACGTAGATCAACCATCACCTTGGTACTGACCCACTTGGACAGGTTGGTGGGTGATACGTCTGTTACGTCGTACACTCCGAGGTCTCCACGGTGATCACCAGTGACGAGGAGATTTGTTTCCGAATAAAAGATGAAGCAGATGCAAGTTGTCTTCGCGTTCAATCGCATGTTCGATTCTACACCGGCTGCCGACACTCTCAATACAAAGACATGATTGTCAGTTCTGATTCCTACAGGAGTCAGTCGAGCTACGTGATACGTAATTACGTACCACAAAAGATGGATGATGTCTCTTGGTTCGGAACGTCCGATTCGTTTGAAGTGTCCCAGACGATCTCCCTGATCTCCTCGTGATTCTCCCCGATGAAAAGATTCTCTTCCCACAACATCTTTCGTTCTGTGACATCAAAGTATTGTACGTATCCACTGTCCGTACCAACTGTCACGCTTCTCTCAGTTCATCCGCACGCGATGGTGATCGTCGTCATCATGACGGTGATGATGAAGGTCATCTTCATGACTCACCCATCAAGTGGTAAGTGCTCCGAGTGGGCTCGAACGAACAGAAGGTAGGAACTCTCTTCGTGATCAATCCCTTCGTCACCTCATGATCCGGCAGGTTCGTCCGCTCCCCACGCTCTTCCGTCGTCGTGCTCCTCTGAAACATTTCACCTCCATCTCACGCGAATGCATCTGAAACACTAACCTCTCTCTTCACGGTGCGGGTGACATCGATAGATCTTCTGCTCGGGCTGGTGTTGCGGCTGGCATGCCGGCTGTTCGATCTCGAATATCTGCCGTGTGCGTCAAAGTAGAGGGAAGAGGAGGGACAGGTCTCTCTGCACTCTTTATGTTGCCACTTTTGACTGGAAAGAGTTGAGAGTTGGGAGGTGATGACGGTCACCTCTGATTGATCAACTCGACCAGTCGTCTGTCGCGCATTTCGGGGCGGTCCATCTTGTCTCCCAATAGATCTTTCAAGAGGGGTTCGATCTTGAATCTTCAGACATCATCGCATCGTGGACATCATTTACCTGATACCACCTGATCTGTCTCCACGTTCGATCACCATTATATCTCCTCAGCTGACCACATTCCCTGATTATGTCAACCGCTAGACACGAGGCGAAGCTCTCACCTTCCCTGACGAAGGTCTCTCTTTAAATTCTCGATGATGGAAGATTCCAAACGTCCCTGACACAGCTCTCGTATGGCCTCGAGCGACTGATTTGTCTTTGAGGAAGAAGAATAGAGGAGCTCGTAGAACTCGGTCTCTCTGATGAACAAGAGACACTTGATCTTCTTTGTGTCTGTGACGGAAGGAACATCCTTTGGTTTCAAAAAAGCTTCAGCGTATCGGTGGGTCTTACGGTGATTAGAAGACGGGACTATGGAAAGACGATCACCTCCTCCCATTCACCGTTCTCGAAGATCGTCCGAAAGTAAATCAAATCAAAATGAAACCCACTTTGTTTCTCTAATCTATCTGTGATCAATCGATGGATGAACAGATTGAAATTACTCGTGAGCGACCGCATCGTAGCGTAGATCGCTCAGATACTGAGCGATGATGTGTAAAAGTTCTGCATCGTGGGAATTCATCCGCACAATCGTCGGTGATTGATCTCGGACGTGGATGATGTGTTGATTGCATTTCGTCCTCAACTGGGCTTTACCGTCCTAAACCAAAGACTTCCACACATCCGGCTCCTTGGCCAAGCGGCAAGGCACCAGTCTTGTAAACTGGGGATCGCGAGTTCGATCCTCGCAGGGGCCATCTTTTGCCACTCACGCTCTCGAGTTGACTACTAAACCTCCTTCCTCTCTCGCATGACCTTGAGCCGAAGAGAGGGTGGATGATATACACGGAAGAACGCGGTTGAGGTTCAAAATCATCCGGTGTTTTTTTGGGAGGAGCTCTACAATTTGTGACCGAGAGAATCACATGCCATGTGAGCAACATCATCGATCGACGGTGACTCTTTATTCAGCTGATCGTAAGGAAGAATGCAAAGTGCTGCAGGAGGAGGAGTTGCTAGTCTTGCAATCACTGTATGGAGATGATCTACAAAACGTTGAAGAAGACAATTTTCTTCAATATCAGGTCATCTCATAATCATCGTGATCTCGCTGACGATGTGATTTCAGATTACCATTCCAATCGAAGACGATCGATTCACGTCTGACACAATCGCACTGTCACCTCTCGTGATCCAGTGGAAATATACCCCTGAGTAGAGATGTCCAGCCAAATCGAGCCTCACCTTTGACAGCTACCCTTATGCTAACCTCGATTGCCGACTGTGCTGCTCAGAGAAGGAGATCGATGAGACCACTGGGAGAAGATTCTTCTATTGGTGCTCCCCCAGAGAGTTGAAAGGTCTGACAGATCAGATGTTAGAGGCACTTCCCTCTAATGAGGTCATCAACCACAGCCAACAGACGTTTAACTGAAGTTTTCGTAGGGTTCGGTCATGATGTTTCAGTGGATCTCCTACATCCAAGAGAATCTGTTCGCTTATTTGGACGGTGTGGGAGAGTTGACAAAGATACAGGAAAAGTTTAGAAAGCAGGAGGTGAGGACGATTCCATTCATCCATCTGAAACTCATCACAGAGCGCAATGCAACAGACAGACAAGACATCATCTACCACCCAATCCGTAATGTGATCATCATCGTCATCCAATCTCTGCACCAATCTTACCTCACACAGAGAAGAGTCATCAGACGAAGAAGACATGAACTTCACACGCATCATGGTCGGCGAGCCCTTTGTGGATCGCAAGAGTGTGTCTATTTGTCCACCTGGTACACTGACGTCATCCAGGTAAATTTCAAGGTTTTATCGCACCTGTCACCAGCAAAGAACAAGTCGATGAGGTATTTTACATTCATCAACATCACGATCACCATCTTGATGCTTTCAGATGTTATATACACTCAAGAGAAACAAACGTATCCGAGAAGCGACTCACAACATCCTGGCTTATCGATTCGAAAAGACATTGGCAGACGGCCGCATCATCATGGTGAGATCGCGATCGACAGATGGTGGGCGTGCTGATGATCGATCGACAGAACGAAGATCGAGATGACGATGGTGAAACCGGAGCGGGTGATAAGCTGTTGTTCATGATGCAGAGAACAGATGTAAAGAATGTGGCCGTCGTGGTCACGAGGTGAGTTGTCGTAGTTGGAATCGAATCATCGTGCCGACGCGAGATCAGATGGTTCGGGGGGATCATGCTGGGAGCTGATCGATTCAAAGACATCACGAATGTCGGTAAAGAGATGGTGTTGAGATACCAGAATGGTGAGTGAATCGACGTGTGTGATCGTTAAGAATCAACAGAGAATGGTGGAGTGGATAAGAGATCGGAGAAGGGGAAAAAGAAGAAATAAATTTCGATCGACTTTTGCTTTTGTGGGTCGATGAGTTGTGCGATGCTGAATTTGTGCGATGCAAGTGATTGGATGTTTCATGAGCTCAGTAGCCCGCGTTCTGTATCGCTCTACAGTCCAAAACAAGCGGCACATTTAAAAAATAGAATTCTATTCCGGCAGATTCGCCGTTCCAATTTTCAAATTTGGCGCCAATTGCCGATTTCAAACACGGTGCATGATCGAGAGACGATGAGTCGAGGTGCCCATCGTTCAACATCGAATCAAACCACGTCTAAAAGGGAGTTCTCTCCTTTACAGGATGAGAATGCTCCTGAAAACGAGGCCGATTTCGACTTCGATGTTCCACAATGGTGCAATCTGATGGAGGATGGAGAGCTCACTCGAAATCTCGTGCCTATTCCTGGGTATGTTATTCATTTTGAAGTGTTGGTAATGTTATAATAGGGCTGAAGAATGGTTTCAACGGCCACACCTGTGAGTATCGTCGGATGTCTCGTCCATTAATGAAGCAATAGTCTCCATGAAACAGAGGATATGAGAGATAGCATTCCCCTCTTTGTGCCTAAAACCAGATCTCCATTCGGTCCCGTCACCACTCGCCTCCCACAGAGACTTCCATCCCGTCCTGTAAAAACAGAAAGTCCAGAGGGGGTGAGATGCATTTACATGTGATGGATTCGATGTTGATGAAACATGCAGAACATCATTGAGAAGCAATCTCCTTTATCATCTGAAATCACTCCTCAAAAACCAGAGAATGTGAGCTTAAATACCGCTCTGATCATGGTGCTAACATAATTCAGAAGACGAAACAAGAGGAAGCTTTGTTTGACAGCCCTGATTCCGTGTCTCTTCGAATGAACATCAGCACAAAGATGGTGGCGACACCCGAAGGAGGTAGATTCATCATGCAGTCATAGACACTGATGCAAACATCAGTTTCATACAAACCGGCCGTCAAAGAAGTCGTTGAAGAAGCTCCTGTTCGTATCCGTCCTCTAGGTCAGAATCACGCTCATCGTGGATCTCATGTCTGAACATCTGATAGGACCATCTCGAATTTCTCCTTCTGATATGGCCTCATCAAATCCTCCAGAACCAAAGGTGAGAGATCGCCTCATGTGACTTTTTCATGATCTTCCAACAGAAAGTGGTCACTCTCAAGACACAGACATCGAGACAGACGACAAAGTTGACGATATCGAAAGCGAAGACAGAATCGTCTCAAGTTGCAAAGGAGAAGGAGGTGATGGAGATGTCTTCGCATGCATATGGGTGCTGATGAGGCTCAGGCGATGAATGAGAAGACATTCGAGGAGGAAATGTTGGCCATGATAAGTGAGACAATTCTTTTCAGCATCATCATCATCTGATGTCTTTAGATGAGCACAACAGAAAGCACAGACCAAAGTCTGCCTACGAGCCACGCAAGTACTCGACGAAAGATATCAAAGTGGTGAGTCTCCTCCACATCGGTCGCGTGATGTTGACCATCATTGCAGTGGGAAGACATGAGTGGAAAGAAGTGGAATAATTGCACATCAGAAGAGAGACAAGAGGCCAACGATTGGATCGCAGGACAGAAGAGTCTCAATAAATTGTGATGGTGAATGTATGAAGAGACTTTTGATTCACACTTTATAATAAACTAACCTCCAGTTCTGAGACAGACCAGTCTTCGTAAGAATCGTCTGGAAGGTATCTGTTGTGATTCGTCAGGAATCATTGATTAAAAAATGATGTGGATGTACCTTCGAATGATGAGTGGAATCTTTTTCTCTCTCAATTCTTTGATGGCGATCTGTAGTGGATCGGTCTCTCCCTGTAACTCGACCATAACGGGTGCATTCATGCTACATTCTTTTAGTTCCCGCCATCTTCTCAGATGAAGACATCGCGTCTTTCTCTCACCTGATCTGTAGGGCTCTCGTTCCTAAGACACGAGCTCGTTCATACTTTGTCATGTATCGTGAGGTCTTTCTATCTCTGACTTCTTGCCCTCTACCACTCACAATGACATCTGTATCCTCAGGATTGATCACTTGAGATTCTTCCATTCTGTTCTCTTCGCTTTCCTCCATCTCTTCAGGGGCCTCTTCGACGTCCTCATACTCTGGTCCAACATCTCCTCCATCATAACCGCCTCCTTCATCGTCAGACATGATGTTTCTCTTGGCCTGATGTGATGATGTTCAGGACCGATGTGATTCAACCGACAAATCATCCCGCAAATTTCCGAACATCACATAACGCGATACGTCATACGTCGTAAGAGATGGTGAGTCCACAAGAAGCAAAGACATTTCATTTCGACTGAACAGGAGGATGCAGAATCACTTTTCACTGGAGGCAGCATCGTGGTCTAGAAATGATTGGGAGGAGCCAGAAGATGACGAACAATTCACGCCACCGAGAGCACCTCTCTTCATGGTTCGTTTATAATCTTGATTACCTTTATCTGAAGGATGTAGTGGTCATCGAAACACCATATAGAGGGAAAACTTTCTGTGGACAAGATGGTCGTAGGATTCAATGGCGTAGGCACTGTCTTTCTATCATCACATTATGATCTCGATCGATTAGACATCGTCGGAACCATCATTCTGCCTGAAGTCGACATGGTGACTCGAACTGCTAAAACACATATCTTACCCTCTTCAGAGAAATGATCGACTGTCACATAACACATCGTCTCGTACATGCATTTTATACCTCATAGAGGACACTCTCCTCGTCTTATGTCAATACGAAATCACACCCGAGAGAGCTTTCGAATGGGTTGAAACTCTCTTCGATCACGTTTCACCCAGACAGACATACACCCTACATGGTCAACTGTCTAAATTCCTGGAAGAGGGAGAGAGAAACGTTTTGAGAAAGATCCAACACTCCACTCAACCACAGGTGAGCTCTCCAAAACAGATCAATGACTGCTAATGTGATGAAAGGAAGAAGACAAGACCATCTGTCCGTTTTTAGAGAGTGTAACGATCGTTAGCGGTGCACCTGCAGCCGTCCTCACCTATGTGACGTCATCATCATCACCTCTTCATCTCACACTGTCCAGTGTCAAGCGAAGGCAAACAACGTGACATCCTTCGTGAGTCTATGGGACGGACAGATCGATGAGGGCTCCGTGTCTATTCTCGAACCCACCACTCCCCTCTATCAAAAGGAGGTGATGAGAAAGACAGAGACGGCGAGGTCCTTCTACTCGCAGCACCTCCGCTCGATGTCTGCCAACCTGCAACAGAACGCCCTCTTCGTCTAAAGATAAAAGAAAAGAAATAGAAATTCGACTATTTATTGTTCAGATTACACTAGAGACTGACGTTGATGTCCGTTCCACCCTTCTGCTCTCGTCTCAGTTCGTGCGATCATCATCATCATCATCGAGATCTCACCACCTGTTGTCTGGCCGCTCTCTTCTGTTCCTGCTCTCTCCTGATTCTGGCTTCCGACTCTTTGATCTTCAGTACCTCCAGGAGGGCTGCGTTCTCTTTGTCCAATTTGTCAGAGAGTGACTTCAGCTGATCCTCAAAGTTTTCGTTCTTGATGTCCGCGATCGTATTTCTTCGCAGCTGCCCGAATCATCAACGAGTTGTAGATGGCAAGGAACTAAATATAGATCACCTCTCCCATTGGAGGTAGTTCACCGAGATCGAGATAGCTCTCCCATCGGTGTAGATCCTCGATGTGATCTGTCAGATGCTGAGCCAAGATGCCCAAGCCCGACACTTGCACTGCGTTCCTCTCGTCGTTCTCTTGCTTCTTCCTGTCACGCTTCAGCTCGTCTACAACGGTCACGTGACTCACTTGTCCTGCCCCCTCTTGAAAGCTTCGAAGCTGGAAGACACTTCAGAGTGTTCCTGCTGCAGCTCGGCCAGTTTAGCTTCCAGGGCTAATTTAGCCTCGGCGAGCTCCCTCAGCTTCTGGATTTCTTCTCCATTGGCAGCGTTGGCCCCTTCTAAAGCGTCTAATTTGATCTGAAGGTCTCTCAATGCCTTGTCGTGTGCCAACTTGTTGGACTTTTCCCTCTCCATGGCGGAGTCGTATTTTCCTTGCAGCTCGGCCAGTTGACGTCTCAATTCTTCGTTGTCGTATCTCTCTTTAGCCAGTTGTCGGTCGTGATTCTCTTGCATCTCAGCCTTCTCTCTCTCATGTGTTTCAGATTGACGTTGTAGATGGGACTCGAGGGCGGCGATCTTCTCTGTGGCCTCTTTGTTTGATTTTTCGAGAGAAGAAACCTAGAAATAAATAAATACGAATCAATGAAATTTCGGAATTCAGACGGAAGAGTTGTAGATGAATGGTTTGAGCGGGTTGTAGATGTAAGATCGTGAATAAACACCTGCAATTCCAACTGTTGCTTCTCTTCTAACAGCTGCTCGGCCCTCTTTGCGGTCTCGCCTGCTCTTCCCTCTAAGCCTTTCATCTGATCGGAGATACGGTTCTGTTCCAACAGAAGAGCTTCTCTCTGTTGCTTGGCCTGGAAGGCGTGGAAGAATAGAGAGAGATATAGAACCATGGATCTCTCATCGACGCCTCCGGCTGCGACCTGACACGGTCATCATCTACATCTCACGTTCTGAAACCTCCTCACCTCTTCAGGGTCTAAGAGACGAGGAATGGAGGCGTTCTTCTCTGCGGCGGTGAAGGCTCTCTCTAATGAGCCAACGGGATCATCTTTCGATGCAGAATTGTCAAAGTCGAAGAGTTCTCTGTTGCCGATGAACTTGTCGATGAGAGCCGAGAAAGCGTAGCCATCTTTGAAACTGGGACGAATCACATTGGGAGATGGAAGATGATTGATTACCTGTTCCTGTAGTTCTCGATTCTCACGTCTTTGTATCCATCGGTTGTCTCTCTCACCCATTGCAGAAGACCCTCTTCGGATGATTTGTCTGAATGGTTGGATCAGATGTTGATTGAAAAATGAGACGTCATTACCTCCTTGTTTGATGTTGGCAATACGATATTTCTTGTATAAACTCCAGAGGAATCCAAGGATCATCTTTAAGTTCTCATCGACGAAATCTGTTGCGAGGATCAGGTTTTTCATACAACAATGGTCGAGAGAGAAGATGCTTATAGAATGGCCACTCTCATTCACCTTCGACTCCGATTCCAACAAGTCGGACGTCACTCTCTCTACCCAGAAAGTTTAACGCAATGTGAACATTGGACGCGCACTGGATACGAGAGGGTGGTTTCAGATCCCATTTCTGGGTGACCTTTTTCGGATTTAGCGTCTTTGATGATTCAAAGCAACCGCATTTTCACCTTCTTTCCAATCAAGGTCTCGAGGAAGTAGATGAGTTTCACTCCGTCACTCAGATCAGTCTTGATGTCGACCACAGATGTATCCCGATGGCTCAGGATCTCATTCAACCATGCCGTGAACGCCTTTAATGTACGTCAGACCCCGCGAAGGTCTCTGACGCTACGAACTAGACATTCAACCCACCTTGATCTGGATGAGCTCCCACTTCCTCTCTGAATCCGCTGATGTCATGCTGTGGATCGGCTGTAAAATGGTCTCAGACTTTCGTTCGTGCTTGTCTACATTTCCGATAAACCGCCGTTGACGTTTAAAATGGATGAACATCAAACAACAAGACGCAGGTTTAGAAGACGAGTGGGAAAATTTATATAGAGTCTGTACAGGGCTGCGTCCGGTAGGGCTGAAAAGCCCTCCAACCTGAGAAATAACCGGACGGTGATTGTGTTGACCCTTCACAGATCAGCTACAAACGTCTTCCACTTTCGTGATACGTAACGATCCAGCTGCGTTTGCAACTCTTCGGTCTGTCGAGGAGTTCAGAATCGGTTGTCGTATGTTCTGATGGTGATCACCTTTGTCTTCAGTTTCTTGTTCTCCTGAGCCAAGCGATCTCTCTCTTGGACGACTTTGGTCAGATCGGTCTCGAGCTTGTGAACTTGGTTGTCTTGTTGGACCTGCTTGACTTCCATCTCAGCCACACGAGCGTGCAGGGCGTTGATCTCTCTCTGCATGTCCTTTCGATCTCTCTTCTTTGTGGGAGTTGTGTTGGTCTTCTCTTCTGTGGAGACTGATGCGGAGCGGTCTCTACCTCCAATGGAAGCGATGCCCATGATGCTCTGTCTCCAAGCCTCCTTCACTGTCTTGGAGGGTGACGATTTAGAGGGCGTGGTCTGAGCGTTGAGCTTGACGGTATCGTATGGGGATGGTGTCTGATTGGTCACATCTTCGAAGACGCTCTTCCTCTTGTCCTTCTTGACGGACTTTGTGGAGCCGACTGGTGATTCGATGTCCTTCTCGACGGTGAGGGGGCTGCGCAGTGGAGGTCCGTATTCGTTCAGATATCTCTCGAGGAGAGAGTCATCATCGGGCTCGAAAGAAATGTTGAATCCGCTCATGTTGGATAAAGGGTTGGTCTTTTCCTTGTGGCGAGTGGTTATTTATGTTCAAGGAGGTTCTGTTTTTGAAAATTTCAACGGCTGTTATTCCCGCCGAAAATGAGAGGACAGAGATATGTTTCGCTCTGCGAATGGAAATGCGAATTTGAAATTTGAATTGCAAGGAGACCAGGGATGAGCAGCTCGATCTAGATGGTCGTAAATAGATAGCTTCGTGGACGATGAAGACGAGTTGGAAGATTCAATCTCTGATCTTCAGGGATCATATGTTCTTCGTGAAGAGATGCAAACAGAGTCTTATGTCTCAGTATTCTGAAAATACTTACAATAGACTAACAACGAGGTGTCAGGATGAGGGGATCGACGAAATCACTTCATTGCCTTCGAGCATCGTTTATTCATTAAATAGGTCTCGCAGAGAGTCTTAGAGGATCTCGCATCTGCAGCCACCTCCGCATCCACAGATGTCGCAGCCCATTCCACATCCTCCGTGAAGTCCCATGGACATCTGCACTTTGCTTCCGTCCTCCAGTAGAGCCTCATCCTCTAAAGCCTTTCCATTGGACAGGATGGTCTGGTGGTAGGTGGGAATACCTTTGAGGGACAAGATCTGGCTCTTGACCTCGGCAACGTTGGATGCCTCGACGTTGAGGATCTGAAAGGAACATGAGCAACTGCCACACGAGCTCATCCTCTATACCTCTCCGGTGGATACAGATGTGACCTTGATGATTGCCATGTTTTTCGTGTGTTGCTGCTGTTCGATTGTTCGTGGATTGATTTATGTTCCTGTCCTGCCTGAAATTCAGAGATCTCAGGTGGTACCCGCCTCAGTCTTTATGTGAATAGAATCGATATTTCCGTGATTCTATACAGTTGCAGCTGCTGATGCCCTTCACGCTCTCATGAAATACACGGGGTCATCTCCAAACACAAAAACGCGATGACTACATCGTGCGTAAAGATAAAACACAAGTTCTCTTTATCACGAAGATTCGTGTGCAGTAGACATCGAATCTCATTTGGTGAAGAAGCGAAGGGAGTTGATGAGCCAGTAAGTCTCCTTGAATGCCGCCGGGTTATTCTTGACGAAATCGACGCAATTTCCTTGGCACTACAACGCGTCAACTCTCCTCCCCCAGAATCCTCACCTGCTGACCGAAGACGGCTCCGGCCCAGTCTCCGCAGAAGGTGATCTACAACGAGTCAATCCCCCCTCGGCACCACCCTCTCCTCACGTCGAACACGATCCTGTGGGCGCCAAAGTGGCTGGCGGGGCAGCTGCCACCTAAAGGGTAGTCACCATCTGGCTGGCCCCAGCTGCAAGGGTTTGGGTTGTTCGAGAGGAGATCCGCGGGAATGGAATTTCTGGGAAAATTCCAGATACGTATGGAGGTAGACGTACGCTCCATGACGTAGATACCACCGCCTGGGAAGGTCAGGGAAGGATGGGACGTAATTACGTACCGTTACGGTTGAAGTTGTCGCCGTAAGAGTTGGCCTTGGAAGATTGTACACCTGTCGACGTCAGACATTTCGTGGAAAGTTCCATCTACAACGGGACTCACCGCAGCCGGCGTTACCGGTGGCGACGACGTCGCTGGGAGGGGTGAGGTTTGGCTCGTTGTAGATGGACTCACCAGTTAGACTGCATGGTCCTTCCTGACTGAGATTGGCCGTTGAGGCTGCACCCTGCGTTGGTGTGGAGAGTCATGGCGTTGGTGTCGCCCTTGTTGACTCCTTCGATGATGTCGATCTGATGGACCATTAGATCATGGACATGGATGGACGGTGATGTCTCCACCGTCCGTGGACTTTAGATGGACGACTTGAATTGAGTGTATCACCTCTCCGTTGTTGGGCCAGTCGTCCTGAAGAAGAGGTGAGTCATCGCACATGTGCGGAATGGGGAGATGATTAGAGGAGAAGATGACTCACTCCGACTGTCCAGAAGGCGGGCCAGGTACCGCAGACGCTTCCGGGCATGTGAGCGAGATCTAAGATGTAGAGACCTGCACACTCCATCAGATCACCATCCTCTACATCATCACCATACCCTCGCGATACTGGTTCTTTGACTCAAGACGGATGGCTCTTCTTCCATTGTTGGCGATGTTGGTGACATCGACTCCCATGTAGGCTTGTCCCTTTCCATTGACCTGATGTCTATCAGTCATATGACACACGGATGTGATAGTGTCTCACAGAGACGAGACTGCTATTCGTAGCTGTGTTGCGGTCTACGAATTGGACGAATCCATGAGTGGGATCTCCAGCCGTAAAGAAGTTGAACTGGGAAGATGAGCGAAGGACAATGTCTTGCGAGATGTGCACCTGATCGTACAAGTTCCATCCGGTCCAAATGGAACCTGTCTTGTATGGACAGTTGTTGTTGGTGTTACCACCACTGGTAGTGGAACCACCGGTGCTACTGCTACAGAATGACTTTTGGGTGAGGACGTTATTCACACAGCAGTATAGACTGTCTAAGATGATGTCAATCGGCGGAGGTGGAATGCATTCCATCATCCGATGTCCTCACCAGAGTAACACGCATCACCACAGCTCTTTAACTGTGGGGGGCAACCAGCATGTGCCACACCACAGAAGAGGGCGACGAGAACCAAGGAGAGAACCTTCATCCTGCACTTCCGTCATCCTCTCTGCAATACCTCCTCCTCTTACCTGGTTTCGAGAGAGAATGACTTGTAATTCCTCCAGACACGCGAGTCACCCGCATGTCTTCTTGTTGTGGGGCTGTTTCCTCCCTTCACATTTCCGTCGGCTGTCTCACTACCTTGACGGTGTGTCAACTAGACAGACAGACCTGAGTCAGCCCACTCGGATGAGAAGACATCACATGCAGTCGAGCACTTCAAACTTTATACGAACAACTTTCGACACGATGTCCTCTACGTCTTTGCCTTCTTTCGCTTGATCATGTCCTGGATGGTGCTCCACAGAAAGTTTCTATTGATGGGTTTGGTGAGAAAAAAATCCATTCCAGCGGCGAGACAGAGTTGTTTGTTCTCATCGAACGCATCGGCCGTGAGACCGATGATGGACCCCGGCTGAGTCGACACCTGACATGAGTTTAGAGGCAGGGGGAGGTGATGTCTTCACCTCTTTTCGTATCTTCTCGGTAGATTCGATACCACCCATCACGGGCATCTGGTGGAGGTGAGAAGACGAAAGACGTCCATCATGTGTCGATGACGATGATGGTGTCGCGATGTCGATGTGACGATGTAAGATGAGATCACCATGACATCCATGAGAACGATATCAAAGTATCGACTGTGTAAAATATCGAGAGCCTCCTTTCCGTTCCACACCATCGTGATGTCTTTGAATCCGATACTCTCTAATAACCTCCGTATCACCTGGCCACCTTCAGAGCGCGCCTCTTTCAAAATTTGAATCTCACCTTCTGATTCAGACCGTTATCTTCCGCGACGAGAACCGAAATCGTCCCGGGATCGATCTGTTATCCTTTCACCCATTAATTCACCATCTACAACTCACCTCCACCGCTCCCACATTATGTACAACCGACGGCTTCAATTTCGACGCCGTCGGATTTGGTTCTATTTTTAGCGCCTTCGTCACGATTCTGTGCAGGTGATCCGTACGTACGGGCTTGGTCACGTGATATACGTCTTCTGGTACTTTGGTTGTTCTACCGTTGATGAGAACGATCGTGGGAAGATTTAGCATCTTAGCGGCTGTCAGAATGATCTCTTCATTGGGAACGATCTGTCGGCCGATCAGTCACGTGATCAACAATAAAACAGAATAAAATGATTTCACTTTGATTTTGAAGAACGAGGCCGTGGACAATTTGACGTCGTCGGGGTTCATCACGGTGTTCTCCTCCACCTTTTTCCATCAATTTTCTCTTCTCTTTCATTCCTCTCACCTCTGCCACCAAGAAACTCTGATCGACCATCAGCAGGTCAAACTTCCCTGGGCCCTCTTTGTCCCTCTTCTGACCCTCCAGGGCCGTCATGAGCTGCACCCTCGTGGTGATCCGATGCACAACGAAGCCCCATCTCTGCAGTGATGACGTCATCACATTTCCCAGAGTGTCGTTCTGTATACACAAGGCGATGTGAGAGATGTGGCCCGGTCGAGTGATCCTCTCTAATTCGTCGACGTTTTTTAACGATTTGACCCGGATGGTGAAGTAGAAGGCTGGAAGGGGGTGAGGAGGAGAAAGAATGTCGACAATACGCACTCGATCCTTTTCCTTCGATGGAATCGAACCACATGTTGCCTCCCATCAACTCGCAGAGTCTCTTGCTGATCGACAGGCCCAGACCAGATCCACCGTATCTGTACGCACGGTTACCTCTGTCTACAACGAGATATTTCACCTCCTCGTGGTAGAGATGTCTTCTTGAACGAAGGGTTGAAAAATCCGATCTTTCGTCCGAACTCCGACTCCGATGCCCGAATCTTCCACGGAAATCTGGAGAAAAATCGGGGAAAGTTCAGACTACAACGAGCCATACCTCGATGAGAGTAAAGCCATCATCCGTCGTATTGGATGTCACTCGCAGTACGATGGCTCCCGATATGGAAAATTTAACGGCGTTCGTGAATAGATTGACCAGTACCTGTGATGACGTCATCACACGTCACGATCACGTGACCTCACCTGTCTTACCCTCGTCATGTCCCCGACGATATTGTCCGGCACGATGACTTTGGTCAATTCGGAGGGTTGTAGATGGTTGTTGCTGCTGTTGATCTGATTGGGAATACTGTTGTAATAATCGTAGACAATTTCCACGGATTTTCTCAGAGGATCGGCCGAAACGAGCTCCATGGCATCTTGTATGACCTATCCATCGATCATCTACAACCCGCCTTTCACTCGAATTTTCCACGGAATTTCACCTGTTGAAGAGAAAACGGGTTCGCTTCTACTTCCATCTTGTTCTCTTCTGTCTTTGAGAAATCCAAGACATCATTGATGACAACCAACAGTTGTTCTCCACAGACTGCGGCGATACGGAGCATCTCCAAAGCCTTTGGGTCCAAGTGTTTCTCCCCCAGTAGAGTCAACGTGCCCATGATACCGAAGAGGGGCGTTCTGATCTCTACAACGCGTGAGTTATGACGTCATCGTATTGTCACGTGACGTAGCGGGTCACGTGACTTGGATGTGGACTCACCGTGGGACATGGTGGCTAGGAAACGTGTCTTGACTTGTAATGCCATCTCTAATTCTTTCGTTCTCTCTGATACTTCGTCTTCTAAATTCTCCTTCTTCTTCCTCAAATCTTCCTGCAGTCTCCTCGTCTCGGATATGTCTTGAGCTGATGACGTCATCATCACGTCACGTGACGTCACCCACCAAAATAGACGAATCGGTTCGTGGAACCCGGTACGTACACTACGCTGATGTCCAACAGTCGATCTCTCACTTGGACTTCGTGCTTCACCGTTTTAGAACTCTCCTTTGCGATTCGGAATTGATCGATCCACAGAGAGATCTCCCTCTCCGACATCTGGAGATCCGCTGGGAAACCGTTACGTCGGTACGTACGTATTACGCATGTCACCTGCGTGGGCCCCGACGAGAGATTTCTTCTCGTCAAATTCCGGAAAATAACTCGTGAGAGCATCATTGGCTACCACGAACGTGAAATCCTTCCTTTCAAAGTCGACGTCGACAGCCGCTACCCCCTTCAACATTTCCTTCATCTACAACGTTGTAGACTCACCCATGACGATGGAATGGTTCTCGAAGATGGTGTTCATCATCAGCAGTTGGTCTTCACGCTCTTGAACCAGCTTCTTCAGCTCTTGCGTGTCGTCTGAAGTGTAGGTGACGTATCTCCTGACGTTGGAGTTGTTGTCCACTTCCGATAAGTGGATGGTGATCATGTATTCTGTTCCTTCTTCTATTTTTAGAGTCAACGGTGATGCGAGGGGAGAAGGATCTAAGAATAGAACGGGAGGGTTGTAGATGAATGAATCACCGGATGAAGAAGAAGCGAAGATGGAGGTGGGGCTGAAGAGGATGAGTGGCGCGCCGTCTGAGATCTGCGATAATTTCGCGATGAGATCGGACAATCCAGGTTGGTCCTCTGACGTCATCCTCGTGCCGACGACATCATCTGCCCACGTCATGTTTCGCACTCGCAGATTTTGGATGACTCACCCGGGTGCATTTTGATGTGATTGGCAAAAGCAGTGTTGCACCACAATCTCGTGATCGTATTTTTATCTGAATCGGCCTCAATGCAACACGACATGACTTTTGTAGTCAGCGCGACTTGCTGTACGAATCAATTTCTTTTGAAATCTCCGCGAGATTTCACCTCCAGGAACTTGTACTTGTTGTGTCGCAGAACTGCGACGTAATTTGCATCTGCGAGTGGACTGCAGTTCATGACTGAAGCTCGGCGAGTGTGGACAACTGTACCGACGAAACTCGATCTGGTAATCTCTTTGAAAGTCAACACGACACCTGCGATGCATCGTCAGATACACGATGGAATGTCGATGCGGATGGATGATGAGATGAGGTCACCTGGACCGTGTTTATATCGATGGAAATGAACACGAGCTCGATATATCCCGTGTCTGGAAACTGAAGAGAGTGAGAATGGATGTTGGACAAAAAGGGATTTCGATCACCTCCCTCCCCAAGCATGCCACTGTCCCCGGACGAATTTAAGTCAGATCTGGTATGGAGTGAGGGAAGGTTCAATTGTCATTCGAGTAGTTTGAGAACGAAGGAGACGGTTAGACATGAATGACACATCAGAATCGTGTGATTCACACCCAAAGCTCAGCTCGGTTGATCTTCTGCGCAGGTAAAACATGAAAATGAAGTTGTGTGGGTCTGTCATCTGTTCTGATGATTGTTCCGTCACGCTAAATCTGAGGCGCTGATCAATCATTGATTTCGACAGAACGATGAGCAGACAAACCTTCTAGAAGACGAGAACATGTTCAAAAATGTATCCCTTTGACTCGAGGGATCCCAGAGAAGGTCCAATAATTCATTGACATTGGTCACCTGTCTGCGTTGGCATTTGGATTGAGTGCGTGCCCGATGCTTACCTCTCCAAATCTAGACAGAAAAGACCTGTTGACAAAGTCGAATCGTTGATCACCATTGGCAATGACAAGAGGGTCAGCGATGCAATCTAATGCAAACTCCTCTATACTAACTTCTGACCCCGCATCTAGAAGAGATCTTCGCCATATCAGCTACCTCCAAATTACACCCATCACGCTCACTCTGATTTATAGAGTCTCCTCTTCTTCGTCACAGACTCCATCAGCCCCCCTTAAAGAGACAGCTGATGCGTTGCTGTTGTTCTATGGCCGTAGAGACTCTGATAATTTCTCGCTGGATTTTCGGTGACACCTTACCCCGCAGCAAAAAGTGCCCTCTAAAGCGACAAAGCTCATTTTGGGGATTTATTCGTCGTTCATACACTTCTCTCCATAGCTTGCCCCTCTCTGCGAACGAGATTGGTGTCACTGATGACAGAGCTGCTCGCATCTCTCTTCAGAGCCCAGTTTCTGCGAGCATGTTAACGCGAGTGTGAGACCTGTACTCACTGAGGCTGGCAACGGCTAGAGGAATCTTGGCTTGGTCTGCTGCACGCGGAATGAAAACCGATTTCACTTTACTCGCGGTTAATCACCTTTCATCTCTTTGAGCGATCCCATCTTCTCTCGCATAGGTGGTTGTCTCTTCGTCTTCTGTTTTGTCTCCCGAATCGTCTTCGGATTTGAAATTCACTTGTGTCGCTGCTAACATCTGGATGGATCCAATCAGAGATGATGATTGAAAAGATGATTTGTACCTGTTCAGCCGTGCGAAATGCTGGGACTTCGTAACTTACTTGGCGTGAGCGTGTTTTGTGTGGAGGAGTGGTGGACGAATGAGAGGCATGATGATCTTCGTGATGGTGATGCAGAAGATTCTTCAGCCTCTCTTTCATAGGCATCGTGTCAATGTATACGTCTTCGTGAGTATAATGTGTGTGGATAATGAGATGTCCAACAGGCGATCGAAAATATCGATTCCGTGGAATTGATAGAAAATCGACTGAACGAGCCACCGATTCACCTTCATTCATTACGCACCGTTGCCTCCTCTACTTTGATTTGCAGACTCGACTACCATCTTCATCTTTGAAGAAGAGGAGAGTTCTCAACCGATTTTGGGTGCAATATCCCACTTTTCTGACCCACACACGATGACGAGAGGTGGTACGATGGAGTGGTGATGAGCAAGAGAGGGAGGCGATGGTGGTGGAGACTAAGATTGTAGCCACGATATTGGAGTGGTGCACTCTGGGAAGCCGGAGCGTTTGGGGTGTCAGATGAGACAGTGATTCTATTGAGTTGAAGATGATGAGCATCATACGCGTGAAGAGTCATCACTGACAACGCTTAGAAGTTGTCGTACTACATAGAGTGATCATTAGGATCACGTAGGTAGTGCTACAACACGATGATCAATGAACAGAGGTCAAATTTGCCCTCGCTGGCGTCTAGACAACTTCTAAGCACAGAATGGCTCGACCACGGATCTCTTCTCTTGAGTTACCATCACTGGTGCCTCATCGCACAATCTATCCAGCTTGACAGCGGAGTTTTCTCTGTGAAACCCGAATGATCAGATCATATCATCATGGGACCAAAGAAGAAGGCAGGTGCTAAGAAGAAAGGACCTGACCCCAGAGGGTTCGCCACTACTTCTGTGGCATCGAAAGCTGTGCTGGCCAAGGAACCAGAGCCAGAACCAGAACCAGTGGTAGAGGCACAGCCAGTATCTGTAACAGACAGTGCGACGTCAAAGGCGGGCGCTGCAGGTGAACACCTCTTCCATATGTTGCATCGAGGAGAGATGATATCTATTCAAAGTCGATGGAATGGATGTGACGCCGAACCGTTTTTTACTCAGATTCAGATTCGGCGGATAGTTGGGAAGATGAAGATCTTCAATTGAAGGACTATCTGGAACGAATCGTCCCCAAAGCCGAACGTGTCACCACAAGGTATGATTTCTCAACACAACACCGTTGTTCCATATGATCATTGCATCACCAACACCTGCAGAGAACTTTCCTTCTTAGAGAGAGACATGAGAGCCCACAACGGTCTACTCAAAGATAACCTTCTACGAACGGACACCTCCATGATGGAACAAGTTCTTCAGATGGCCAAGCGACAGATCATCGTGCTCACAAATGGCGAAGATGACATCAGCGGCGTCACTGATCTGAACGAAGGAGAGAAGAAGATCGCACAAGCTTACCACTCCCTCAACCTCTTACGAGAGACACCTCTTACCTCCAGCATGACACAAGAGGAAGTCCTGCAGTCCATACGTGACAGCAAGAACGGTTCCGTGGAACAGGTCCGTACGTAACACGCAAAATTCGCTGAAATTTCGCAGGTCGTAGAGTACGCCGTTGTACAGGCCCAGGGAGGAACGAACCAGTGGATGTACAAGGAGTACGCATCGATACGTGAAGACGATAGAGTATCACCCGAGGGCGAGTGGCGGGAAGGAGTACCTGAGGTGATTCCATCTACAACGAGGCAGATCAAGAGGGAGCAGAAGGCGGTGGTCAGAGCTGTCACTCGTCAGAACAAGAATGAAGAGGATGGACAAGAAACCAGACAAGTGAAGATGCCAGAATATGATAGTCCAGATGAGGGTGAGAGATGCACATGAGACAGAGACTCATGAGCTGAAGAGGACAACATGGACCCTGAAGAGATACTGACCCAGCGTTTCATTCGATTGAGAAAGCACATCATCAAGTTGCAGAAGGCGAGAGCGAGTGATGACGTCATCAGAGAATTCCGCACGAAGGTGAAGTATGCGTTGTAGATGATCGATCTCCGCGATATATATTTTCTACTATGTCTCACGATTGAACAGCTGGACGACACGACTTCTGATTATCTCTTCGATAAGAAGAGAGCAGAGAAGGCATACCAAGACCATCTCAACCAAATCAGACAGAAAAAGATGATGAAAAGGTCGGTTGTAGATCGATGACGTCATGTGACGTAGACAGATTGAAAGCGGAAGAGAGCAAGTACAAGACAGAAGAGGGAGAGAGTCAAGAGGGAGAGTTCGGCGATGTCTTTGCTGAGAAGAAGTTGATCGAGGAAGAGAAGAAGGAAGATGTACCTGCGTCGACAGAAGACGCAAATGTCGACACCCCATTGGAGCCAGCTATACCTGAGGGTAAAGGTGAAATCTCGTAGAAAAATACTGGAAATTGAGTTGGAATAGAAGAGGGAGATATGTTGGGAGAACTATTTCAATCCAATGAGACCGAAGAGAGTACCAGCAGCAGCGTGACCAAGGTGACGTACTCCTCACGAATAGAAAGTGACTCGTTGTAGACCGTCGTCCACGACCTACCCACGGGTACCACCGGCTACACTCCCCTTCGATTGATGCAGGATAATTTGACGAAATATTTTTCCGGCGTGGACACTGTGTGGGAAGATCGTCCCATCGGTTACCAGTCCTTCCGATCCAAGTGACAACGAAATTTCACCGAAATTTCACTGACATCGTTGTAGATTGATCCTCAAGCGACACAAGACGAAGCAGGTGAGAGTGACGTGGATCTCGTGGAAAACTCACAAAGATTTCAGTATCAAGTCTTCGAGATGAAAGAGAACGAAGCTTGTCGTACGAAAGATCAGGCACGACAATACGCATGCACTCTGGCCCTATTTTGGATGGTACAATACGAACCTAAAATGAGCCGCGAACAGCCCCAGAGGCTGTTACCGAAGCACTACCGTCAACTGTGGGATAGCCTCGAGAAGGAGAGGGACAGAGAAGCGAGAAAGAAGAGGCGGGAAAAACTAGAGACGGTCATGAAGCTGACCGAGGGGGTGTGGCTCGTTGTAGGTGGATGATCGTCATGACGAGGTGCAGATCATGAGTGAAGCACCGACGAGAGCGAAGAAACCGGAAAAATCTACGGAACAATCTTCCATCGCAACGGACAACGAAATTTCAGAGAATCGAGAGGTGATGACTCCGACGTAACTCCGACGTAACCTCGACGTAGACGATGACGTCATCCCACCACGGACTCTCCGATCTGTTCGATCGTCAATCGTACCAAGAGATGCTGCAGTACCGCAAAGCTCTCCCCATCTATCAGTACAAGAGAGAGATCGATCACTTTCTCAACGAAGAGCCATTCTTATCTGAAGCCATGGAGGTCCTGAACGATTCGAGAGATGACGATGAACTATTGTCGAGAGTGGATAACAGTACGGGGAGACTACTGATCATATCTGGTGCTACGGGTGTGTCGACGTGGAAAATTCTCGGAAAATTCTGACGGGGATAGGATGTGGAAAATCGACCCAGACGGCCATTTACGTACTGGAGAATTGGATCGCCACGGGATTCCCAGGGAAAGCACCGAAGATCTACTGCACCCAACCCCGACGTATCTCCGCCGTATCTCTGTCCCACAGAGTCTCCACCGAGCTCGGAGAGCCTAAAAATAGCGTCGGCAATCACCGCAGCAACGTCGGTTACTCCATTCGATTGGAACGCAAGGCGGGAAAAAACAGCCGCATCATCTTTGCCACCACTGGTATCGTACTACGAATGATGGAAGATCTAGAACATTCCGACATGAGAGAGATGACACATCTCATTGTAGACGAGATCCACGAGCGTAACCTAGACACGGACTTCATCCTCATTCGATTGAAAGAACTGATGAAGAAGAGGAGAGATCTGAAGGTCATACTGATGTCTGCCACCATGGATGAAGAGCGTGTGATGAATTACATGAGAGATGTGGCCAAGCCGAGCATCATCAGGGTGAGGGGGTACATCGTGTCGACATGATATGAAATGTCGACAGGTGCCGGGTAGAACTTTCCCGGTGGATTCTTTTTTCCTGGAAGATGTCGTAGAGGTGACGCACTACAACCTGTCAGTCGGTGAGATTTCTACGAGATTTCGAGTGATGACGTCATCAGATTCGGAGTATGCGAGGAGGAAGTACAAGAAGAATCGAGTCAAACCAGGGGAAGAGGAAGACTTCGTGGCACAATCCCAGGAAAATTCTCAGAAATACTCACCGTCTACGTACCGTACGCTCGACATCATGGATCCCTACAAGATCAATTACGACCTCATTTTACGTCTTTTGGAGAGGGTGCGATCCATCTACAACCTGCCACTGACTCGTTGTAGATCGATAACGATCCCCAGTTTTCTTCCTTCAATCGAGCCGTTCTCATCTTCCTCCCCGGTATCCACGAGATCCGCAGGATGCACGAGGCGCTCCAGAGTCATCGAGTTTTCGGCGGTTATTCGTGGCTGCTGTACCCCATGCACTCCTCCATCCCTACCGAGAAGCAAGAGGAAGCCTTCTTAACCCCTCCCAAGGGAAAGAGAAAGATCGTCCTGGCAACCAACATCGCCGAGACGGGTGACATTCGAATGCGACCGTGTCGCACGGTCTTACGTACGTAGGTATCACTATACCGGACATCACTTGCGTCATTGACACGGGAAAACACAAGGAGATCTACTTTGATGAGAAGAGACAGATCTCCCAATTGGTAGAGGGATTCGTTTCCCGCGCAAATGCCGCACAGAGGAGGGGAAGGGCGGGAAGAGTACAGCCCGGAGTTGCCTTCCACTTGTACACGAAGGAGAGACACGATAAGAAGATGATGGAGAATCAACAACCGGAGATGCTGCGATTGTCGTTGCAAGATCTCATATTGAGAGTGAAGAGTTGTCAGATGGGGGACATTCAATATGTTCTGTCGAGAGCTCTGGATCCTCCGTTGGAAGAGAACATACAGAGAGCCATACAGAGTCTAATCCAGGTAGATGCGTTGGATGCAGAGCAGGTGAGGCGGGTGTGGCTGGTTGTAGATTGACGTGATGCAGAATCTGACCCCTTTGGGAGTTCATCTGTCGAAGCTTCCACTGGACGTTTATCTGGGAAAATTATTGATTTACTGTACCATGTTCGGGTGAATATCGCGTTGTAGATGGAAGAAAATGACATCTCACGAGATGTCTCGATGCCGGTCTCACCATCGCCGCCGTTTGCTCCTCCAAGTCCATCTACAACTCGCCACTCGGCAGCGAAAACGAAGCGTACAACGCGAAACTACTCTTCCGAAAGGGTATACGCTTTCACCCCATTTTGTACGTACGATGACACGCGATAGGTGACAGTGACTTTTTGACGATGTGTCACACGTACTACCGCTGGCGTGATGTGTGTCGAAACAGTCCATCAGAAGAAGGAGAATTCTGCAGGAAATTGTACCTAAACGGTCGAAACCTCGTATCAGTTGAAGAATTGAGACAGCAGTTCATGTCTCTACTCATCGATTGTAATCTAGTCGTTGTAGATGATCCACACCAGGCCAGACTGATCCAGAGGTGAGATATCTCGTGAGATGTCGTACGTAAAAGGTGACATCACCCTAGGAGCCGTTTTCAAGGACCCAGATCGCCCTTCTTCGTGGTTCCATTGGAGTACGACCGATGGTCACGTGACCCCAGCGTTGTAGATGCATGCATCGCCGCTTCGTTTTACCCCAAGTTGATGCAGTACAAGGGAAATCAGTATCACACCATGAACAATCAGCCAGTCAGTATCCATGGCAACTCTGTCAATTCCACGGCGAGGGGACCCACCTACGCACAAGGGTAATGCCGTGACGTCGTACGGTCTCAAAATTGATGCGGGAAACAGATTTGGAACCAAGTGGTTGATGTACCACAGCCTGCAGAAGGGAGCGAGGCTCACTGCATTCGATTGTGGACTGGTCGACATCAGCACCATCATCATCACATGCAACGGAGTCGATGTGAAAGTCATGTCTGGCATCGTATCCATGGATACAGGTCGCATTAGGATGCGTCTGCAACACCCTCAGGCTGCCGTTGGGGTAGGACTCTTGCAGAGACACTTTCGCTCCCTTTTCTCTCTGTTTCTGAAGGAAGGAAAAAACAAATGGAGGGGAGAGCAGGAACAATGGTTCGATCTCGTCATACAATACATCCAAAGCCAAGCGGCGTTGGTCAGGCAATATCAACCTCCCTTCACTCTATAAAGAGAAGATTGTCAGTGTGTTTTGTATGTATTGTCTCCTTGTCTGTCTGATGACCACTCTTCGTGTATAATGATTTCCATAACCCCATCCGGTGATCTCATTGATAGCACCATCACCCACGTTCTGTATAGAAGGTGCGGTGGTGAGTCGATCCTTAACTTTCTGCAGCAATTGTGAGGCCGAGAGGGGTCGCAGCATGAGTTGCACTGTCGATGGACATTAAAATAAGCACTCCCAGAGTTAAATCGCTTCTGCTGTTTAGCTTTTTGTAAAAATCATCACCAAGAGTACCAAAAAACTTTTCAAAAAATCAATCCAACAGCACATAGAGTACTTTCAGAGCACAATGCATCATCCTATAGTGTTCAGAGGCACCACCCTTAAAATAACCATTCCTCTGGTCTGTGGGCGCCCAACCCATGGTCGTCAGCCCAATACGTGACAGGGCGGGCAACATGTTGATGTCAAGGGGATTCTCTGTTATAAGGGGAGGTGACAAGAAGATGTGTCTAAATGTACTATTAATACTCTGCGTAGGCTCTGTGCGACACCACTGAAAGAAGAAGCAACGGCGCAATATCGACTTGAGAACTGAAGATTCCGTCAAACATTACGGATGAGGTTCTCCTGAACCTTTCAATGGAAGGAAGATACAATGAGGACCTCTTATGAAACCGAAAATTGATGACCTCTATGAACTCCTTTATTCTGAGCTCAGCACGCTGTATATATTGGCACCCGAAAAATACCCCTCCACTCCTTCGTCTTCTTCTCTTCGTCTCCCGATGGCCTCGACAATCCTCGAACTGGACCTCCTTGCACCAGCGAGATTGAATGCATCCGGCCCCACTTGTAATGCGGCGTAAGCGCCTGCGAAGAACAAATCCACTCCGTCCGTCCATCTCAGATCTGTAGCGATGAGTTCGTCTTAAAAGTTGTCGCTCGTCATCACCTGGTGTGAGGTGAGGTAGACCTCCCGTACAATCGATCGGAAATCGTGTGGAGATATCGTGGAGGATCGGCTCAGCCATGATATCAGGTTTGCTACGTCGACTTTAGCTCCAACACAGGCGGTCGGTTAACTCACAATCCAGTAGCCATCCAAACGTAGTTACATTGGAGCGTGTTGCCATTGGACAGATCGATTCTCCACGAACCATCGACCCATTCAGCTCGATTGACCTCGGTGCATTCCAATAGATCTAACGCATTCTTCTCCACGAGAATATTCAATTTCTCCATCATCTCTGGAGTCAAACTACCTCCTTCCCGGGCCTTTCTCATCGTGTGTAATCTCTCTGAGGTAGATCAGCCCATACTTAGTCTGATTCAGCTCACGATCGAAAGGCAGACGGTAGAACTCTGACATTTTCTTCGATTTCATTCGGCCCACCCATTCTAAATCAAAGTCAAAGAGCTTGACGCGAAGCTTCTTGCGGCTGACGAGATGAACTTTTTTGGCGCCATATTTCACGGCCAGCATGACCAGATGAGAAGAACTAAGGCCACCACCCACGATCGTGACAGTCTTCGAACTCATATCTGGTAATGTAGAAAATTGGGCCGATAGAGCGAATTGTAGATGATCGTGGGGATAATCCGACGAAATCTCCGATACCTGCAGAAAGTTCACATGAACTGAAATACACACTACGTTCACCCATTTCGGTACTTGCATCTGCGTCAACCCGGTCGCCATGATGACAGACTTCCCTCTACATTCTCTTCCCCCTTTTGTATGTACATCGAAACCCTCCACCACAGCAGATCCCTCACAAAACACTGGTCGCACCGCTACGACTTCATCTCGAATGATGCAGTCTCCAAGCTTGTAGTCCTTCACGATGCGGCGGGCAAAGTTTGCAAATAACTTGGATGAAGGGCGATCGAATTCTTGATAATCTTGCGAATAAGTGAAGGACTTTTTGAGGCTGCGATAGATCATGAGTAACTCGTATCGATGTCACCCCACCCTCTTGGAAGGTTCGAGAAGAGTCTACTCGTGTCGAGATAATCGTCACGCCTCTTCTGTTGGGCGGAATAGGCGTGGAGTGAGTGAACGTCAGAGGGGTCCATGTGGAAGGACGAGGGTGACCTCAGGTACTGAATGTCCATCTTCTCAAAAATTCGATTCCATTGTCCCATCCATTCCCCTATCTCGCTTCACTCATCCATTCCACGATGATGTCGTGTCCAATGATGATGGTTCCACCTGTCTTATCGATGACTAATATGGACCCCTGTCTGCTCTCTTCTCTTGGCAATTGTAGATCTCTCTCCCGCTGAAAGTCAGAGAAAGCATCGGAACTACCTTCAGATAATCTGGCCGCCACAGCGAGTGCCTGAGGTCCTGACCCCACAATGATGAAGTCGTATGTGCCCTTCGAATGCATCACAGCTTAAAATGATTCGAGAGAAAAGGAAGGGTTGAACGACTCATAGGCAGGTGCCTGAGTCCAGCTGCGGCAGCCTCGGATTCGAACAACACCGAGACGTCATTCATGGAGATGGAAAAATCGACGGAAGGTTGGAGTTCGAGATGTTGTGCAGCTCAAGCGAATGGACTTCCTTAACACAGTATGACAACTCAAAATCTCGTCTTCTTAACGCCCTTTTCGAATTGAGGGCATTCGCTTGGGGTGCACAATATCTCGAACTCCCTGCCCTGTCAGCTCCTGCTATGCCTCTTCCCACTGGTTGCGTCACACACCATGCCGATACGGTTTATACCACTTCTCCAGCACGGCGTTCCCAGACTTTCACTGGAAAAAGTCATCTGTTTCGAGAACTGGATCAATCTCTGACATGCCAGACGAAAAATCAGCGTATTGCTTCGGTGATAAGGTGATGTGAGTGACGTTCACGTCTCTATGATCAGGAACGTGGGCCGCTGTGTTTTATTATTAGTGCCCTCATCTGTCTGTTGGCCTGTGCATCCCTCTCTAGGTTCTGGTCTTCTGCCCTGTGCTTGGATGTTCCCATTGTTATGCGAGGACAATCACAATTCGCACAGAACAAACACCCACCAGTGAACGACATGGACGAGGCAGAAGCTACGGAGAGTTCTCCATTCGACTACGGTCCACCGATGCGACTCGTATTACAGTGGATAGACGAGTTGTGGGCTCAAGAGTCTTCTCAGAGAACAACGGTGGACGCAACGACTGACGAGGCAGTCAGTCCCAAGGAATTATCCCTCTTCAACTCTTGTGAAGACTTTCAACTGTTAGAACCTCTGCGACTGAACCAAAGAAAGTCCTATTCTGGAGAGAGCCGATTTTTATCTCCCAAGCCAGTCATCATTCTCAACTCGGTGATTATGATTACGTCTCAGCATACATCTTACGACTCCCTTCAGGCATCACCCCTGGTCAATAATCTGAAGAGCTGCACGGTCTCCTTCAGTTTATTGGACAAAGACGGTTGCCCCCTCCAATCAGAAGATCAAGATCTCCTATCCAGCCCCAACGGCAAAAAGGCCGTCTTGTCCATCGCCCACTGCCGAACCGCCCCCATCTGCGTCAAATTGATCGGCAAGATCGAGACACGCTCTCTCCGATTGGGCTTCATCGTGGATTATGACACAGAAGATGGAACGACCCATCAGGTTTGGCTGACCTCCAACGTCTTCCATCTGGTTCGCGAGAGAAGTAGAGACACGCCCATCCGAGTGTCTCATGTAAGTATGCTACGAAGAAATGTAAAGTGTGAATAAAAAGATATCGTAATATTTATTTCTCCTCTCAGTGGAACAAGAAGTTGTTGAGAAGCTGTAAAGCCAAGGCGGGCTGGAACCAGGGTACCATGTGACCTGATCCTTTGATCGTCGTGAAGTTGAAGGCAGCACCGGCTGCATCGATGTCATCATGTGAACTCGAGAATGAAATGTCTCACCGTTGAAGGCGATATTGTAGCCTCCGACTTGACTGCCGTAACCTTGATCGTAGTACCATGGCTTCCACTGAGCTGTCGAGCGTGAGATCGTCGTTCTACAACGTGCCACTCACTCTTGATGGGGTACTTGAGGTCCAAAACCCATCTCTCGGTGGCCAGAAAGTTTAAGACGGTGTCTTCATCTCCAGAGTAAACGAGAACCTTCTCAAGTCAATTTCATCCTCTCAATACGATTCACCTTGTATTTGTTCGTGGAGAGAATGTTCTTGTAGATGGGCAGCATGGACTCATCACCGAACGTGTAAGAGGGTCCTCCACAGATCTGCCAGTTGATGTCGCTGTTGACGTGGAGGGCAGACTTAACACCGTCTTGCTGCGGCCGCGTCAGACGACTTCTCACGTGAAATTCCTCACGTTCGCCCAGGTTGTGGTCCAATCGTCGGCGCAGGCCGGTGGATTGGCAACGTAGCGTTTGTTGTTCACGCGCAGCTGCTTCAGAGGATTGAATCCCTTTCGGTCGATGCCCTTGTAACCGTTCAGACGATGAGGAAAGCGGATCCTGTCCGATAGACTCAGAGAAGATCCGTCGGGGCAGACATCGACTAAGATGTCGTAGGGCTGTGGAATGTGAGTCGTTTCGGTGTTGAAATGGAATTTACGTCGTAAGGTCCCTGTGCCGATGTGGAATCATCATCATCGAGTTGGATCATTCCGTGGTATTTCCTGGATGGATGAGATGAGATTGTGATGATGAGGATCTCACAGATATTGGTTGATCCAGTAGTCTCCTTGGTCGTAGTCGGCCTGTTTGGGTGAGCGGAGAGAAGATGATGATGGAGATGATGGTCTTACGTCTGTCAGAGGGTTTCCTGCAGCGAATCCCTTGAAGTTGGATTGGGGGGCGTCATTTGGGTTCGAAGCGGTTGCCTTCACGATCAACTGAGACAACTGCCACACATCAACATGGCGTGCGATGTGATGAATCGATATTCACCATAGGTACGTAATGTCCACCATAGCTCTCTCCCATGATGTAGAAGGGGTTCTGAGATGGTGAGTTGATGATGGAAGGATCGGACATTACCTTTGCATACTCGGGGAACTTCTTGAACCAAGCAACGAGGGCTTGGTAGTTCTCTGAGGCAGTGAGACGATCGTCATATCCTTGATCATCATCGTTGTAGCTGTAACCTACTCTGCGAGATGATCAGATCATGAGGAGTGTGACGTCGTTGAAAAGTTCTGAACGTACCCAGCTGGTGATTCGAGGTAGATGATGTTGGCCAACTGGTGTTCGATTAGAGGATGTGAGGACGAGATGAAAGCTTACGGTGTTCCAGCTGAATGGATTCGTAAGAAGAGTACCGTTCTCTGCGACGGAGAAAGGTCCATTCTCTTCTAACAGACCATCCATGCTGCTGCAACCTGGACCTCCATTGAGCCACAAGATCAGAGGTGCAGCGGTAGGGTTCGTCTTTGCCTCCACAAACCTATAATCATTGATCAATCGATGTATCATACGTAATAGAAGAGACGAACGAGATGTGAATGAGACTGACCAATAGTGATAGTGAGAGGAGTCTCCTACGTCGAGGTAGCCCGAGTACTGTTTGAATGAATAACCCCCACTGGGTGCTCCAGGAAGAGACGTGATGAGGTCTGACTGCGGCGCAGCGAGGACCTGAAAGACGAGAAGTAGTGCGAGTAGAGCGTGACGCTGCATGTTTGTCCCGTTTCGTTGTGTTCGTGGACAAGGAGGAAAATGGTGGACTTCTCAAATTATTGCGTCATCCACGTGTAGAATCTTCCGCTGCATTGTAGAATGTCAACCATGTAGGGGAACATCGAGAGCACAATCCATCATCATGACAGCACGTGTGGGAAGTTCTTCTGTGTCTGAGGACGCTTTGAATCTCAGTTTTCTGAGAGAACAATTGATTCGTCAAGAAGAGACGATAATCTTCAATCTGATTGAGAGAGCTCAATGGAAGCAGAATAAGATCGTCTATGAAGCAGGTACATCGATCTTGTGATCAATCAAAATTGACATCCTCCATAGGTGGAGTTCACTTCACAGATACTCCATTACCTAGCAGCAAGAGTTTCTTAGATTATCTATTCGAGGTGACGATTGCACTTCTATGTCTTGGATATCCAAGTTATCGAGTGGAATCACGTGATGATATGCTTCTGTTCATCTGATTTCTCCTTCAGGAAACAGAAAAGCTTCACTCTCTCGTGAGAAGGTACGAGAGTCCAGACGAAAATCCTTTCTATCCCGCAGCTCTACCCAAACCACTCCTTCCCCTCTTCGCTTTCACCGGTCCGATGCATCCCAACACCATCAACATCAACGATCGCATCAAAGACATCTACCTCAAGCTCATGGTCCCCCGCTTCTTCGAAGAAGGCGACGATGGACAGTGAGTCATGACACCCTCAGCGTTCCAAATATTCGTGCTCATCTACAATAGGTACGGCTCTGCCGTCACGACTGACATCGCCGTCCTCCAAGCTCTATCGAAGCGGATTCACTTTGGAAAATACGTAGCCGAGGTGAAATTTCGCGAAGATCCACAGGGTTACACCAAATTGGCCGAGGAGGGTAACATTGATGGCATCATGAAGAAGTTGACCAACGCGGAGGTGAAATGGCTCGTTGTAGATGCAACTGAAGAGAGAAGGTGGAGGCGAAATTGCTTAGAAGAGTTCACATGAAGGCATCCACTTATGGACAAGAGATTGGTGTGCAGGACTCAGACAAAAAGTACAAGTTGGAACCAGGAAGAATCGAAGAATTGTACAGAGAATACGTTGTACCTCTCACCAAGGAGGTAGAGGTGAATTTCACTCGAATGCGAAATTTCCGTCGAATTTCTGCAGGTTCTCTACTTGATCGAGAGGTCAAAGGGACCCCAGGTGTCCTACCTGGGCCCCCCCGGAACTTTCTCTGAACAATCTGCGCTCAAATATTTCGGACGGGGACAGAACATGAACCAAGTCCGTTACCTGCCCTGCGGTGACATCGAGGAGGTCCCAAATCCGTCCGTCTACAACTCGTCAACTCAAAATTCCAGGTGTTTTCCAACGTGCTATCGAACAAGACGGTGTACGGCATGGTACCGGTGGAGAATAGCAAGACGGGTCTAGTGCATCGACACATGGATCTATTGACGAAATCAGAGGGAGTGAAGATCTGTGGAGAGATCTATCTCCCTATCTCCTTCGCCTTCATGGTGAAAGATCCATCCATCACTCTATCACAAGTACAAACGTGAGACGTTTCATTGATTCTGTGATGCATCGTTCTCGTCTGTCATATGACCATTCATGTCGATTTGTACCTCTCTCACCATCACTCGTGAACCATTTCATCTTCTCATTCTTTCCATTCTACAACTCTTTATTCACCTTGGAACAGAATCTATTCACATTCGCAAGGATTAGAGCAGTGTAAAGAATGGTTAGACAGTCACGCCAACGGTAAAGCTCTCATTCCAGTCAACTCCACAGCAAGAGGAGCTCAGATGGTAGCCGAAGACACCACCGGTACCGCAGCTTGCGTCGCGAACACGATTGCGGGCAGCAACTACAACCTCCACGTCCTTCAGAACCACATCGAGACCTCTTCCACCAACGTAACGAGGTGAGATACTCGTGGAGAATCCATGGAGAATCCGTGGGAAATCTGACGGGAAAAGGTTCCTGGTCATCTCCCGTCACGTCAAAAATCTCGTTCCCAGTGGAAACGACAAGACTTCGGTTCTGTTGGACACCACCGACAAACCCGGAGCCCTCGCTAGCGCTCTCAACATCTTTGCCAAGTACGAATTGAACTTGTCCATCATCCAATCGTACCCAGACAAGGAGTCCAAGTTCAACTATCGATTCTACGTGGAGGTGAGCGTCCTACGGACGATGATGTCGATGGTGTCGATGATCGCTGACGATGGTGTCGATGATCGCTGACGATGGTGTCGATGATCGCTGACGATGGTGTAGGTGCAAGGACATTCTGATTCGCCGCACTTCGATAAGGCGATCGAGGAGTTGAGACAGGCGACGGTTTATTTGGAGATATTGGGATCGTACTCTTGTGGTGAAAAGCCAGCCAACGTCACCCCACAGACGAGACGAAAATAAAGACATTCTCACGTTCGTCCTCTCATCTTTGACAACCATAGACGGTGGTGATGATGGTGTCGGTGATGATCGAGGCCCTTTATGATGAAATGCTGTGTCACACGGCTGGTGTCATCGTGACGATGTTCGGGTCGGGTATTTTCGGGGACGTTTGTAGATCGTGGGAGGTCTTGGTCAATTTTTCGAATCGCAAGGGACACTGCATCACATGCCTAGTTACTGTGGTGACTCTAAATTGGTGGGATTCTATATGTGTAGGTTAGATTGACATGATATGCAGACCATTGTCCATGATGGAGTCCTTCCATTGTGCTTCATAGACACGTAAGCGAGATCGAGAGAACATGGACGGCACTGATACATGTTACAGAGTTCTATTTGGTGTCAATTCCCTCGCTCTGATCGTTTTGGGTGGATGGAAGTATCTCAGCATTAGGAGACAGACACAGCACAGTATCCCATACTCGAAGACACAAGCGTTAAAGGTGAACCCCGTCATCCGATCACATTCTTCAACTCGTAATCATACTCATCACGTCGCTCAGATGTTGTTGATTACAGCCCTTTCCATCTTTCCCGCCGTTCAGACCATCTATCACCTCTTCGCCGGTAGACTCTATCTCTACGAAACCGTAGCCAATGTTCACATCTCCCTGACATGGGTATTCATCCCATTTTCTCAACACCATCATCTCATCCTCTACAGCTCTTCGCCCTCTTCTTAGTCGCCGCAGAATACTCTCGCGGCATGAAGAATACGGGAGTCGTTCGCATCTGGTGCATCACCACCTTTGTCATCAACTCTCTATACCTCCAATCGACCCTCGCTCTCACTCGCAGGGTGAATCCCATCTATAACGTTGTAGATGAGTCATCTCATTCCAATCAGGGTCAAGAGTCCGGATACGATCTGACCATCAGTATCATGGACGTCGCTGCCTCCACCATCTTGGCCATCATCGCCACCTTTGTCGATAAGAAACCAAAGGGATACGAACAGTTAGACACAGGAGATGACAGTGTCACTGACAAGCTCTTGAGCAAGACGTCCGGAGTGGGTTTCATTCGAATGAAGCGTTGTAGATTGACCGTATCGCAGAGAGACATCGCGGGAGAGAGTAACATCATATCCAGGGTTTTATTCCAATTTATCAACCCACTGTTGAAATTGGGATTCAGAAGAGCTCTACAACAACCTGATCTCCCCATACTCAGCAAGGTACGTACACGGTCCATACGTAATACGCATCCAGACATGATATTGACGTGACATTGATGTTCCCAGTATCTCAGATCCGCGGAAGTCAACCAAGTCTTCCGTGACCAATGGGTGAACGAAAAGGACAGACCCAAGTATGTATCTACAACGTTTCATTCGATTGAAACCCCCAGGCCATCCTTCTGGAAGGTCATTGCCAGATCTTTCGGTCGTAAATTCGTCCTCGGCGGTCTCTTTAAATTGGGCAACGATCTGTCCCAATTTGTCGGCCCCATCATGCTTGGGAAAGTCGTCGCCTTCATCCAATCGAGTGGAAAAGAGGAAGACGCGGGGGAAACCTATCAGGGTCTATTATTAGTCGCAGCTCTGTCAGGCTCCATGCTGTTGACTTCTTTCTTCCAGAATCAATACTTTTACGAATGCTACAACGTGGGAATGCAGGTGAAGAGAGGGGGAGATCTCGCGTGAAATTGACGGAAATTTCGAGGTACGTACGGCCACGACGAACATCGTGTACGAAAAGTCGTTCGACCTTTCGAACAAATCCCGCCAGTCCCAATCGATCGGTGCAATGGTCAATCTACAATCGATCGACGCACAGAAATTCCAGGAATTGATTCCCTTCCTGCACATGATCTGGTCTGCCCCGTTCCAAATCTTTGGGTCGCTCTTCTTGCTGTGGAGACTCCTCGGAGTTTCCGCTCTCGCCGGTATCGGTGTCATGGCTCTACTCATTCCACTCAACGCAAGGATATCCAAGTACCTGGCCAATCTACACAAGGAAGTGGGTGAAATGTCACGGAGATTTCGATTTACGTCTCCAGGTCATGAAGCAGAGAGATATGAGGACGAAGGGAATGAACGAGATCCTCAACGGAATTCGCATCATCAAATTCTTCGCCTGGGAAGATTCGTTCATTCAGCGAATCGCCAACATTCGTCAGGCGGAGGTGAAAAGTTGTGAAGATTCCGTGGAAAACTCACGCAAAACAGGTGAATATCATGATGAAGGGTCTATTGGTCCGTGCTGTCGCTATTTTCCTCTGGATGGCCTCTCCTCTATTAGTATCCACGGTAACCTTCGCTGTCTACACCCTGCTGGGTAACGACCTGTCAGCCGAGGTAATTTCCTAGAATCTTCCGTCTACAACGCTCAACGGTACAGGTCGCTTTCTCGGCCCTGGCTCTCTTCAATATCCTGCGTTTCCCCATGAACATGCTGCCCAACATCATCACTTCTCTCATCGAAGCCAAAGTGTCGACCGACAGATTGATCAAATTTTTGGCCAGCGAAGAATCAGATCCACAAGCTGTACGCGTCACTTCTGATCGTAACACTCCCTCGGCTGTCAAATTGGAAGACGGTGAGTCGAAATTTCGTCGAAATTTCACACGGATCAGGCTCTTGGAATTGGGACGAGAATGTTTTCCCGCCCGTTTTGAGTCACATCACCATCGATTTCAAGCGCGGGAAACTCGTCGCAGTGGTGGGCCCCGTGGGATGCGGTAAATCTTCCCTCCTGTCCGCCATACTGGGTGACATTCCCAAACTCAAGGGCACGGCCCAATTGAACGGAACGAAGGCCTACGTCGCTCAGCAGGCCTGGGTGCAGAATGCAACGCTGAGAGAGAACATTGTCTTCGGTTCACACTTTGATCAAGAGAAGTACGAGAGGGTGTTGAGAGTGTGCGAGTTACGTGCCGACATCGACATGTTACCCCACGGTGACAGCACCGAGATTGGAGAGAAGGGTGAAATTTCGCGGAAATTCCGGAGAAATGACGGGGGTCCAGGTATCAATTTGTCCGGTGGACAGAAGCAGAGGGTCTCCCTCGCGAGAGCCGTCTACGCAGACAGAGACATCTACCTGATGGACGATTGTCTATCTGCTGTAGACGCTCACGTTGGTAAATCCATCTTTGACAATTGCATCACGGGAGAATTAGAAGGGAAGAGCAGAATCCTCGTGACTCACCAGCTCCAATTTGTCAGCAAGGCCGATCTCATCGTGGTGATGAAGGTGAAACTCGGTGAAAATTGGGAGAAATCTGACGGAAAAAGGAGGGAAAAGTGGCGGAGATGGGGACGTACAAGGAGTTGATGGATTCTCAAGGAGTTTTCTCCGGTCTGATTACGGCCCACGTCAAATCGCCCGAGCCTGAGCATCACGTGGAAGAGGTAGCGTTGTAGATCGATGACGTCACTGACGGCGTTCAGGTGGAAGCTACGAACGGAAAATCCAACGGAAAATCCAACGGAATTTCGAACGGAAATTCGAATGGAAACGGATTGAAAAAGAGTGGAAACGGAGTCCACAAGAAACCAGAAGCCGTGAGAATTTATCAAACGATGAAAATTGAATAAATTGAATTAAAATAAAAACAGAAGAAAGAAGAGAACGGAGGGCCTGCCAAGGGAGGACTTCGCATCATCTCCGACGAACAGAGAGGTGAAATTTCTTGGAAAATATCCGGAACAATCTCTGAAATTTCCCAGGCATCGGTAGCATCGGCTGGAGACTGTGGAAGATTTATTTCTTGTCCATGGGTTTCGTCATACTGCCTCTCGGTGTGTTGATCAACCAGGTGAGAAATCTCCGCGAGATCTCCCGTGATGACGTCATCAGTTCTTGGAACAGACGGGTCGCGTGGCAAGTGACTTCTGGTTGTCCCACTGGGCCTCCAGCATCGCAGAGCGTATACACGGTCCGTACTTTTACCTGGGAATTTACGTCGGACTCTCCATGGGATGCTCCGTTCTCGTATTCATCCGAGCTTACGGCGTGAGTTACGCCGGAATTACGTCGGCAACGGCCCTACACAACCGTATCCTCCAGAGAGGTGTGTACCTACAGCACAAAATTCCACAGAAAACTCATCGAAAACTCAGTTGTGAGAGCACCCTCGGCCTTCTTCGACACGACACCGGTCGGAAGAGTTCTAAATGTCTTTTCAAGAGACGTCAACGTGCTGGATGATGCCCTACCAAGATCGATCGGTAAGGAAAATCCTGGCGGGTTGTAGATTGACGTGCTCAGGTATGTCCCTGGGCTCCATCATGAACACGGCTTCGTCCATCTTCGTCATCAGTTACATCATCCCACCCTTCCTCACCGCTCTCATTCCCCTCGGTGAGTCCATCTACACCGTTGTAGATTGACCCCTCCAGCTTACGTCTACCGCTACATCCAAAAGTATTACCTCTTCTCTTCGAGAGAACTCAAGAGATTGGAATCCATTTCGAAATCTCCCATCTACGCTCAGTTTTCAGAGACACTGGCCGGTGTACACACGATCAAGCCTTACGACAGGAGGTCTGATTTCATCGAGATCAACAACAGAAGATTGGACACGAACAACCAGGCCTTCTACTGCGGACAGGTGAAATTTCACGGAGATTTCAAGAGATGACGTCATCGTCAGGTGGCCAATCGGTGGCTATCACTTCGATTGGATCTCATTGGAGCGA
This sequence comes from Planoprotostelium fungivorum, assembly GCA_003024175.1. Taxonomy (NCBI): domain Eukaryota; phylum Evosea; class Variosea; order Cavosteliida; family Cavosteliaceae; genus Planoprotostelium; species Planoprotostelium fungivorum. The sequence continues at coordinate 145,922 of MDYQ01000257.1, read as the reverse complement.
CCGTGGTGTCGATATCGACTGTCTTTGCTGTGATCGAGAGGGAGAATTTGGACCCTGGATCTGTTGGACTCATGTTGTCTTACGGTCTATCCATGACCGGCACCCTCAGGTGAGATGTCGTGAAGATCAGTCACGATGTCGTACGTGATGACGTGTGATGACGTGTACAGTTGGTTGGTACGTACGGTTACGGACACGGAGACTCAGATGGTTTCGGTGGAGAGAATCGACGGATATGCTGCCATCGACAGTGAAGAGACTGCAGTGGATCAGGGAGAGAGACCACCACACGGTTGGCCAGAGAATGGTGTCATCGAGTTCAAGGACGTCAAGTTGAGATACAGACCTGGTCTAGACCTCGTGTTGAAGGTGATCATCGTCATCATCACTTCATCATCACTTCATCATCACTTCATCATCACTTCATCATCACTTCATCATCACTTCATCACTTCATCACTTCATCACTTCATCATCACAATTCCAACACATCGAATCACAACCCAATCACATCGTCACATCATCACATCACTTGAAATCATCACACGTGATTGACCCCACCAGGGAGTGACGATGAAGATCCAATCGAAAGAGAAGATCGGCGTCGTCGGTCGAACCGGCGCGGGAAAATCCTCCCTCATGCTCGCCCTCTTCCGTTTCGTGGAGCTGGACTCTGGCTCCATCACGATCGACGGACACGACATCTCTCGGACGAACCTCCTCCAGTTACGTCGGGGATTGTCCATCATCCCGCAAGATCCGACATTGTTCACCGGAACCGTTCGGTCGAACATGGATCCGTTCACTGAATCGTCAGACGGCTCGATCTGGGACGCGTTGAGGAGTGTCCACTTGGCCAGAGACATCGAGACCTTGCCGGAGAAATTAGACGCACCAGTGACGGAGGGAGGAGAGAATTTCTCCGTGGGACAGAGGCAGTTGCTGTGTCTCGCTCGCGCCATCTTGAGGAAATCGAAGGTGATGGGGATCTACACGAGTGTAGATGGCTGAATTTATTTTTCAGATTCTCATCATGGATGAGGCGACGGCTGCGGTCGATTTCGAGACGGACTCGCTCATCCAGCAGACGATTCGTCAAGAGTTCAAGAACACGACGGTCTTGACCATCGCACATCGCATCCACACCATCATGGATTACGATCGCATCGTCGTGTTGGATGCGGGAAGAGTTGCCGAGTTTGATACACCGGATAACCTTCTGGCCAATCCAAAGGGTATCTTCTACTCTATGACCTCTCAATCGGGCACGGCGAAGGCCGAGAAATAAATCTCTTCGTTTCAGATGATCTTTCCCTTGAGATGATGAGTTTTGGATGTCCATCGAATGCAGTGGACATCTTTTTGAAGATGATTGGACCAGATGATGTCACTGAACGGAGGGGAGTACAGACGCGGCCGCATTGGCTTATGGGATGTTCAAATGGAACAGCATGTGCATTCGATGGACGAATATGGAAGAGGACTTCGATCAGCGGTGTGTTCATTCATTATCACATGCTTCTGATTATCAGACTTTGGAGCGGTAGACTGATTTCTCTCGCAAGTTCTTCTTCAATAATGCCTCACTGTGGAGAAACTCCTTAGATTGCAATTTTATAGAGGATCATTAGTTCCGGAAAGACATTGGGCCGCAAGATCAGACCTTGTTGGGGAAGACGAGGACGTTCTACATTGAAAGGTAAAGGTCACACAGAGACAACTGGTCAAGAACATCACAGCTGGCGATCCAATGACCACAATGCGCAACCGCCCAAAACGATCTCTGTGATCTCTAGGATAAAACCTCGCGGTGAATCCATCTATCAGAGGCTATCGAGCCATCTTCACCAGTGTCTTCATTTATTATGATGATTTTCCTGCCATCAACGGCATTTTGCGACGGTCATCTCAGTCTTCATCAACAAGCATCCTCACAGTTAGCCCACCATGGAAGCGGCTGACGAAGATACCAACCCTCAATACGATGTCCCTGATATGGAGGAGCCGCAGGACACCGCCAGGGATCTGGAGGTACGTGATGATGGACACAGCGAAGAAGAGCCGTTTGATTTTATCGCACAAGAAGACGAGAATCTAATCGATGAAATTGACTCTGAAACCCTAACGGAGGTAAACAGACAGTTCACATCGGAGATCTGATGTGATGTATGGATGATGGTGACAGACATGGCAGGTACTGCAACATCTTCGTGGCCGTAGAACTTGTCTGGAGATCATGCGCTCTCTCTTGAACACGAACTCCAGTCTCAATCTCGATCCCACCGACTTGCTGAGGAGAATTTTGGCTGTCCTTTCGCACGATCCCATCTCATTCAAAAAGGTCTGTCATCTCTATCGTTCGTTCACTAAAGAACGATCAGGCTGTGATACAAGGTACTGTCGTCTGGCAACCAAGTGGGGTTAAAAAAGAGGAGAGATATCAACCACCTGAACCTCAACCACAAGCGAAGAAGCAGAGATCGAGAAAGAGAGGACAACCCAGGGACGAGGATTCAGACAGAGAAGAATTCTTCTTCGAATCAGATGAGGATCCCATTGTGAAAAGAAAGGGCGGGGGTGCCACAACCAAAGCCCATGCTCGAGGAGATCGTGATGGGACAGATGATGGTGACCAATCTTCGGACATTCTCAAGACGGCATGCAATCTCTGCAACAAGACGGAGAACCCAGAAGAGATCATCTTATGCGATGGAAAGGGATGCGATCAACCGTATCACATCTACTGTCTACGTCCGGAGCTACCATACATGCCAAAGGGTGGGAGATCCATCATCTATATCCCCTCTCCGTCTGACATTCATCAGGAGAATGGAGGTGTTCTATCTGTATCGCCGAGCATGTCCCCGTAGATTTTACCGACTACTTTAAGAACTTCAACAACCCACTCTCTAATCGCAACCACCAATCGAAACGCCACAGAACCTCGACCTCGAAGCAGAATGTGAAGCGTAAGAGACGCAGCTCCACCATCAGAGGCCAGGCATCCGGATCGAATGGAGATCATTACCCAGACAAAAAGACATCGAGAGAGGGAAACGGTTACAAGAGCCGTTTCTTCTTACCTTTTGTCCACTTCATGCGAACCCAGAGGGTGAATGAATCTCTACATCGCAGCTGATGTGATGTCAGGACAAGGGTGTGACCACGCTGGGTATCGGAAAATTGTACGAAGGCATCAAAGAACACATCAACTCAGAATCTAGAACACCTCAGTTCTCTCTCGCTTCCTTCATCTCCAATCACATCCAGTGAGTCATCGCGATCATCATCATGATCATCACACGATCACGGAGCTAACGGTCACGATCAGGAGCGAAGGAGATCGATCCATTTTCGTTCGCGTGGGAAAAGGTCTATACTCTCTCAACGATGATCCACACATCCCACCCGAAATCGAAGCTCAACTCCAAGCCTACGCGAGAGGATGTAACTTAAAAGTCAACACAGACAAGAAGAAAGAGGAGGGAAGAGAAGACAAGAAGAGGAGATCATCAGATGGAGAAGAAGGAGGAGAAGGAGGCAGAGAGGGAGACGTGGACACCGTGGAAGATTTCCACATCATGGCAACAGACTCACCGGATGGTTCAGAAGACATGTCAGAGAACACGAGAGACGATGAGACCTTTGACGAGTCGAGGGGAGAGGAGGGGACGAACGATGGGAGGGAAGACAATCTGGACGAGGAAGACACGATGGATGGACAAGAGAATGTAGAGAGGGGAGAGAAGGAGGGAGAGAGTGTAGAAGGACAGGAGACGATGGATGTAGAAGGGCAGGAGACAATGGATGTAGAAGGGCAGGAGACGATGGATGTAGAAGGACAGGAGACGGGTGTAGAAGAGAGGAAAGAGACAGAGAAAGATGGAGGGGGTTCGGAGGATGAGATGTTCGTGATGAAGGAAGGAGATGCACCGAATGACCGAGAGACATCGAACGAACAAGAAATAGCGAACGAACAAGAGATAACGAGCGAACAACAGACATCGAATGAACAAGAGATAACGAGCGAACAAGAAATAGCGAACGAACAAGAGACATCGAATGAACAAGAGGTTAAGAAGGAAGAGATAGACAAGAAGGATGGGATGATAGAGGAGGCGACTGTGGGGAGAGAAGAGAAGATGGAATTCTGAAGATAAAGCTCGTGTTCGAATGAAATCCAGTCATCACCTATGATCATCACAGCGATCGCACTGACTCAAATTTGCGCTGAATGATACAAGCACATGATTTATCTCAGACCTTCAAATGATCTGGCATTTACAATTTCCTCCACAGCCACAGATCTTGCATCCACAGCCGCAACCTCCGTACAGGCCCATGGACAAGTGCACCGTGCTACCGTCTTCTAATTGCACTCCGTCCTCTAATGCCTTTCCCTCACAGATGATGTCTTGATGATCCATCGGGATTCCCTTGATGGCCAAGATCTGACTCTTTACCATTCCAACATCGCTCGCTTCGATGTCGATGATCTGGCGTTGTATGAGCTGGTGATGATCACGATGATCGCGCGTCTATACCTCGCCGGTGGCTAAGGGTACAACTTTGATGGCCATGTTACAGTCTGGTGTGTGTCGCTGCTGCTGGTGCGAAGAGATTATACCTTGAGCTGTACGGTACCTCTTCGGAAAATTTGCATTCCGACTCATAAGACGTCAATCAGTGCAGTGAATTCGAGTAAAGGAAATAGAAGTCAATGGAGCTGATTTACTTGAACCCATTGGATGGATCATAGATAACGATAGAACGTCGCGTTAACTTACCGTAGACCGAGCGGTTGTGAAGTGAATGGAATGATTGATTGAAGTCCCTTCAGAAGAATGCAAGTCAATGGACAAAGATATGAAGGTATTTTCAAGTCAAGGTTCACACCGCGTGAGCAGATGAACAAGTAATCGGTGAACGTCGCCTGCGTCTCTTCGTACTCAATCTCAGAACAGGGTGAACATCACCCTGATGTCTAATGTTCCATCATCACATTCTGATCCATCGTCACACCCACCTTCCAGAGACACCACGAAACAATCGTACACAAGGCACTCATCATACAAGACACTCTAGAAAGATCGATGCAGGTTTATATAATTTAGAGGACGAGGGGAACGGTGGCAACGTGGCTCTTTCCCTTCAGGACTTCGGTCTCAACAACCTTGACCTCAGAGACGTGGGTGATCTCTCTGACGGGGAGCTCTTCACGGATGACAACTGGGGCCTCGACGATCTTCTCGTAGATGGGGAGTGTCTTCTGAACCAGAGTGGGGACGATGACGTCCTTCTCGAGGACGGGCTGGATCTCCTCGATGATGGTCTTCTTGACACTGTTCGAACATGAGTCGATGATCGAATGCATCGTCTAAGACTCACACTTCGTTGACAATGGGGGCGTGCATCTCGACGGATCTGAGGGTGGCATCGACCTCAACGGTGGGGACGACGAGGTTCTCTGGGATGGGAGCGGCCTTCTCGACGATGACCTCTCTGACCTCAGGGGCGAGCTCTCTCTTCTCGACGAGGGTGGGGGCGATCTCGGTCTCGTGGAGTCTCTCGGTGATCTGCTTGACCTCCATCTGTTCTCTCTCTCTGTGGATGATGGGCTGGATCTCTTCCTTCTCGACGGGGTGGATGTGCTCGTGGACAACGACTTCCTGGGAAATACGATCAGACGAAACGATCTTGAAAATGGTCATGTGTATGGATGTACCTTCTCGAGGTGCTGGACGTTGACGGGCTCGGCTCTGACGGTGGCGGTGGTAGCCTCCATCAGCTCGACGTGGGTGACCTCAGCGGGGCGGCTGACGTCCAAGAGATCTCTCTCGACAACTTCGGTCTTCTTGACCAAGAGGTCGTCGTGCATGTCCTTCTTGGCGATGACCTCTACGACGGGGACGGGCTCGACATGAGCGAGGGGAGCGTGAGTGTGTGTGGTGTGGGCGGGAGCGTGGTGGGGCTCTTCGTGGTGTCTGTGGAGGAGGTTCTTGATCTTCTGCATGTTGGCGTTCGTGTGGTTGTTGCTGTTTGGTTTCTTAGAATTGTGTTCTCTGTGGTCTTGAGTGTGTAGATTTCATTGCAAAGGATGTGGGAAACAGGTGGAAAACTCGCGTGTTATCCGTTCCTTTCTCGTCAAACCGAGAAAGGTGGCACGAACTTTAGAGGATCTCGTAACAGCAACAGAAGTCGACCTTCCGAGCTGCGACCTTCTAAATTGTCTCCCTGATACGTCGTGAATGTACCTGTTTTTGGGTGCATTTTCGTCTCGTCCACCGTGTCAGATCACATAGTGGGAGGAGAAGGAGAGAAAGTCACAGAAAACTGGAGACTAGAGACAGGGAACACACTGAACATCAGGAGGGGTGGGAACTCTTATTGTCCTCCTCTAAGGTGAAAAACTTGGTACGAAAGTTACAGACTCGATCTACAACGCTCGATTTCCACTTTTCATTCTCATTTTTGGAACTCATCATGCGCTTGTCCATCGAATTCAGGTTCGTGATGTCTCTGTCTGGTTACTAATGTGTATGTCAGTGGTGGTTTAGAGTTGTTGTTTGGGAAGAAGAAGCAGCACAGTGTGGAGGTGGACAAGAAGGAGATCGTACTGAGGGATCTGCTGCAATGGATCAAAGAAAATCTATTGAAAGAGAGACCCGAATTATTTCTCAGTCAACAGACAGTGTGAGCGGCGAAATCACATCAGATCACCATCATTTTCTTCAAAACATGAGACGATCTGTTCCATTTCCGAACGACGATGAGAATGACAACATGCAGGCGTCCCGGTATCTTGGTTCTCATCAATGATTGCGATTGGGAGTTGATGGGAGGATTAGACTACAAAGTCGAAGACAAAGATGAGCTCGTCTTCATTTCCACACTTCACGGTGGTTAAATGGCTCTCATCTCAAAAAGATTCGAATCTGTGCCTCTTGACTTCACCGTTCAACCTGCCTCGATGTGAGATAAAAGATGAAGATGATCCGTCCATCGGCGGAGGTCACCTCTGAATGAGGGAGGAAAGATCTGAACATTCTCTCTTGAGTGTGTTCGTCGCCCTCTGAATGCTTTCTCTCTCGTTGTCCAGCTCTCTCCTATCATGATGAACGATACGATGGTGTCGTTTATACGAGAAAATGTCACCTTCTCTTGTCCGCTTGTTCACGAAGGCAATCCATCCAATCTGTCTTCATCTCTCCCTCTAATTCTTCTAACATCTGCATACTGTCTCTTCCATCAGTCGAGATGGTGGTCTCAGTGGATATGAAGTACCTCTCTGTGCTCACTCTTCCTTCATTCCACATCTCGACGGCCATTTTCTCTTGGATCTCTCTACACTTGATGTTCCACTCGGCCATCTGATGGGAGTTTCAGAGATGAAGAATGCAGAGACACTGCGACGTACCTGCAGGCGATATTCTCTCGATGAGAGGACTCGTCTAAGCAATTCGTGTCTGTCTGAAGAAAGATGAATTGAAGAAAGGAGAACGAAAGAGAAATCGTCACCTCTGCTGGGGATGGACTCTGCGACTCGTGCGTAATCTTGGTTCTGAAAAAACTTTCAGATGGAGATGTGTGCATCATCACCTGCAGAGCTGGAGCGAACACCTTCTCTCCACTCTTTTTACAGAAGACGAGAGAGGCCAACTTGCCTTCCCTTGCCATGTCTAACACGGTACTGATGACGTCCACTGTCAAGATCAGTGACAAACGGGCAGAGAGATCGATTCGTATACCTGGGTCGAATTGAGAAAGACTTTCTGCGATCGATTGGACTGTTAGTGGTTTGCATGCCTGATCGGTTTGAGTCATGTCATACGGTGCAGGTGGATCACTCTCGCCAAGCACGCATAGACATCTGTCTCTCTCACAGCTTTCCTCTCCATAGCACTGTCTTATGTTTGTTACAAACTGTTTTATTCGAGAGAAAGTACGCCATCTACAACGCTAAATATCGCTGTGCCACGTGCTTGAAAGTCAGCTCCCTCGCAGCATCCAGCTCTTTCCTTCTCAACTCTTCATACTCTTCTTCGTTCTCTTGCAACCTTTGACATTGAGTCTCGTCATTACAAAGACATCATCACCTCATCATCTCCTGTACTGCGGGAGTGAAATCAGGATAATAGTAATCGGGCCACCACAAGTTATCGCTGGCCATCTTCGCATCTTCGTTTGGATTTAAAGGTTTAAATTCGGCCAGTCTGACGGGTATCGTGTGCAGACCTTCTGAGAGGACATCGGTCATGGCGGGGCTGTCAAAGACAATTGGAAGAGATAGACCTGGAGCTGCATGTAGACTCCCAGAATATTCTACCTGGAATCTTTCATCATCTCGAGATGTTCGACATGAGATGGTGATGAGATGATCATCAGATGGTGAGATGATGAAATGAAATAAGACGATTGATTTACCTTTGGTTTGAAATCGTTCATGAGCTCTCTGTACAATTGTAGATTGAAATCGATGAGTTCGAAATGAATCTTCTTCATCTATTACGGATGAGTCGTTTGATCTCTCGTAATGTCTCACCTGCGATGACGTGGTATTTCCTCTTACGATGATCATCTTCTTTCCCTTATCTGATTGGTCCATGAGCCATCTTTTGTAGCTGTTCAAGATATCGTGAGATGATCTTGCGATGATCAAGCATGATCTGTGTTGGATGGTCGTGCAGTGATCTGGTGATGATACAATATGGTCGATTGATCATCATGTGATGATCGTGCGATATACTTGATCAGTCATCTATCCACCTGCCAACATCGCAGAAAATCTCTTCACTCAGCCTCTCCTCTATCTCTGTGATCTCAAAGATTTTTACCGGGTAATTTGGATCTGTTTCTAAACATCCCCTAATGCATTGTAGTTCGTCGACAACTACCGTACTACCGTACGCACGATACGGTACAAACAATCCGGTGATGTAGAACAATAATTTTCTGAGAAAAGTTGAGACCGCTCCCGCCTCTCCCCCACACTCACCCCTGACCGTTCGAAGAGATCTCAGAATATTTCGCGTGCATCTTCATGACGTCAGACACCCATCTCATGTCAGAGAAGGTTGTGATGGCACCAACACATGCCACGTCCCTCATCGCCTTCTTCTCGGTGGACACCTGATGTCCATTAGATCGAGACGGCGACACGTCACATCACATCGTCTAACGCGAAGAAACCGTGGGGGACGGATACGACTCTCGAGCAGAAGCCTGTCGCTGAGTGAGATGGAGTGGCGATGTGTGTTTACTCTTATAGTCATCGCACATCGCGGGGCCCATCAAGACGAGACAGCTCATTCTGCGAAATGTTCCTCTGACATCGAGATCGCCGTACAGTCCTCTCTCAAGACGTTTGAGGATCTGAGACGATGAACACCGATGTGCTTCTCTTTATCAAGGATCAAACACCTCTTCTGGTCGATGGAGGAGAAGGGCAACGCGGCCGTTATCCTTCACAGGGTACCTCTCAAAGGCGACAGGAATTTCAGTGTGCGAGCCATGCAGTTGTAACAACACCAGATCGCAGGGAGGCACAGTGGTTGAGAAACTGTCTGTCGTCACCATCGATTCATGTTCTATAATGTTTACTCCGAGAGGGATTGTGACTGATTTAAAAAGTAGTGATGGACTTCCGCCTCTAATCCTTCTGTGATGAGCTGCTGAAACCCCTCCAATAACAACTAGTTGAACATCAGACCAGGACGTGGTATAATATGAAAGCTGACACCTGACCATACCTCTCCAGGGAATAGGGTGATATCAATGCGATGCTCTTGCGATCCGACATGATCGTGTTGTCGTAATGGAAACTGGAAAACTGGAGGAAAACACAGTGCCGTCGGCACGAGAAGGAATTCCTCCAGCTTATCAATTCTCACAACACCATCATGGTAGCGATGCAGGCACCTCTCTTCCCTCGACAAGATCCCTCCGTGGAACATGGCATCGAGGAATTCCCTATAACACAAAAAGAGATGGAGCTCTTAATCAAGATGAGAGAGCTCTTGAAGAATCGAGTGGAAGAGTACAGACAGAATCAGAAGGACGAGGTGAGATGACAGCGCGACGTACGATGTTGATCGTCAACAGCAATGGCTGAAGAGCCACGGAATTCAACACGTGAAGCATTGGAGAGAGACATCGCCTCGATTTCAGAATCTACCTAACGACGAAGGAGAAGGTGATGATGTCGTCGCCCGATGATGCGATCTGACTCTCACAGACGCAGCACCAGCAGTTCCTCAGCCCCCCGCTTATCCTTGGGACCCAAAAGTGTCAGCACTCGATTCCCCCTGGCCAGATCGTCTCCTCATGCGTTACCTTAAGGCGAGAAATCTAGACGTGAGGATGAAACGGATCCAATGATCACCATCTCAATACGAATCCAGGTCACTCAGGCCACCGACATGTTCTTGAAGATGTGCATCTGGAGAGACTGCTACGGCGCGAGTGAGATGTGTCTGACCCTCCAGCAACCCTACAGAAGGTGACGCTCTGATCATCATCGTGATGGACTTCTCCCGACACGATCAGGTTTTGGAGGACAGTGGCAGATAACTCTTCGTCTCACAGAGATAAAAATGGAAGGACTACATACTGGGAAAAGTCTGGCAAAATTGACCCTCACTTCTTCAGCCAGAACATTACCCCCGACGAAGTGAGACGTAAAGTACGTACGAAAAGGTATCTGAAACTTCCAGGTGGTACTCACTCACGTCTGGACCATGGAGAGTCAGACCCAGAAACTGGATGAAAATTCGATGAAAATGAAGAGAAGAGTCGACCGAACCGTCACTCTCATCGATCTGGCAGGCTGTGGCATCGGTCACAGGTCATCCATCTACAACGTTGTAGACGATCGCTGACGTACCTCAGGAAGGTAGCTCACCTCTTCACCTTGGTATCGCAGATCGATCAAGATTATTACCCGGAGATGCTGTCAAAGAGTTTCATGTTTAATTCTCCGATGCTATTCAGTGGAATATGGTCTCTCATTCGTCCAATGTTGCACAAGAACACGACGGATAAGATTCAGATCAAAGGATGGTCAGGTATGGACGATGACTCGGATCGTGACGATGATGATGCTGATCGGGTGTAGGATATGATACTCTCTTGTGTGATGAGTTGGGAGCGGAAAACGTACCGGCAGAATATGGAGGCAAATGTCAGTGCAAAGGTGCTCATCTCATCCTTCATAGTCTTCACCACGATCTATATCTCACGATGCATTGCAGGAGAAGGGAAGGCTTGTCTGGCGAGAGATGTAGAACCCACACCTTCCTACATCAGACACTCTCCTCAATATAAAGGTTTAGAATCAGAGGGACCCGCACGAGAGCAGCTGAACGAGTGGAGGAGACAGAGGGGAATGAGATCTCTCACGGAGGATGAAGACTGTAACGATGTATGGAGGAATGTGGATCGACCATCGCAATAGATGATCTTTGAATGCCATCACTGTACAAGTTGACTTTTTTACGACAGTGGACCGTGAGAAGAACACGGTTCGATTATTATCAAATATCTCAAACGCAGCCAAAGGAACACAACGTCGATAATCGGTTCAATCTTGTTTTGAGGGCATAGATTTCAATGACCTTAGATGGAAACTTACGTGTAAAGTTCAGATCGGTGATTCTTCAACATCACCATCGGACATTGCAGATCTGACGGATCATCACATCAACCCTCGAATAATGAAAGATTTCATCTCTAAAGAAGCAGGAGTATAAGATGACTGCTCACTTCTATCGAATCCTCGCGCCGACAAAAATCGGCAGCGAATATTTCTACGAATGACGTCGGGTTACCATGCCGATCGGGCTGACATGTACCCTTGTCCGTCCGATCCATCATCTGCTCACGGCCAATCTGGTGATGTTGGTAGATGAGAAATTCATAGGCAGATTCGTATACTGACCATCTAGAAGAGTGACGTTCAACATCGTGGGCTCGCTGAAACTCCACTGAACTGTCCTCTTTCATCATCATGTGTAAAAATAAAATGTTTGTCACCAGAGGTGTAGTTTTGGTCCGACAAAGTCCATTCTATGACCCTCTCGCTAGAGACCGATAAGACAAAGCAGATGAGGAGTACCTCCCACACCGACGCTGACCCCATGCTTGTTGTCGGTCGAAGTTTGGTGTGGCCGTTTGGCTAAGTGACAGCGGTAAAACACGAGGTGAGCGGTATATCGATGTCTTCATTTACTACTGACTAGCTGATCTCATTCGCACGAAAGTTTCCATCTAAGGTCATTGAAATCTATGGATTTTGCCATAGGCTTCTCTATGGTATTGAGCACCAGTAAAGACAAAAAGTTCATTTATAGGGACTGCGGTCGCATGGTGGCCCCCGCAACGACAGATTGGTGACACCGCCTTCGTCTTCTGAAGTCCTGAGACGCGAGCGGAAGGTCTTTCAGTCTACTTAAGCGCCTTAAAGAGTGTTGTGACTCCTCTCCAGTTACAACGAGTCCTCTTCGGTTTACATCAACGATACCATCTTTGAGTTGACGAGTGTGGATGTCTTCTTCTCTTACCTCAGCATCTCTCTCACGATGGGTCCTCTGAACATCGTGGACGGACGCGTCCAATTCGCTTTGTGAGACCCTCCCTTGTATCACCTCTCATATCGTTCAGCTGTAACTTTGACTCCAACACGGTTTCGTTGAGCTACGTAGATCTCTTCAGCATGAATAACACCTACAATCCCGCTTATAGTTCATCCGATTATCCTCCGTATTCACTCAAGATCGATCACTCCAATGTCTCAATTATTTACGACTCATTTCCAGCTCTTTCGTCCAGTTATCCGGGTAATACATAACCCCATCTTCAATCCTTCTGTATGATGATGTTCAGCTCCATCATGTCATCTGACGGATGAGTAGGAGTCTCTCTTTATGGATGTAACAATTCTATCGTCGATCGCTGTCAATTCATAGGTGACTCTCTTTCAATCATCATGTCTCATCTTCATAGGCAACATCCTGGACCCCGTGGATGGTATCTCTCTCATGGAAACGTCTCTCACCTTATCTTCCAACTATTTCGAATGTGCCGGTGTAACAACCAACGGAATCAGCAACTTGACTTCGAACGACAATCTGTTTCTGTTCAGCCGTGGGGCCATGATCAGTTACGACAACAGCTCCATCACTTCCTCACGAGACGAATTCTACAGCTGCACCCTGGCGGTCATGACTGGAGATTATTCTTCACTGGACATGTACGATAGTGTGGTCAGCTTCAACAAGAGTGTGGAAAGTCCGTCCAATAGCCTACCATTCTCCATATCTTATCCAAGAGGTGACATCCAATGTCTCCCCTCCTCTTTATTTCTCACTTTTGATCAGGATTTTGGTTCATCGGTTCGAATCAAATTCACCTCAAGAACGTTTCGATATCCGGTCTACAACCGGCCGTCGAGCTGAACAACGTGGGAGACGTCACCTTTGAGAACTGCACGTTCAGCAACAACGGACAGATGGTAGGAGAAGCGCCCGGGTTCAGATCCCTGCCCTCTTCTTACGGCTCAGCTCTCAGCATCCAATCTTATCTGGGAGGTCAAGGAAGGGATAGCAATTTAGTTCCGATGAAGAGAGCCTTCCAATTTCAGATCTATGGACCACCCAAATATCCGAAAGGAAATTGGTTCAATCTAGAGTGTTTGCCATGTGAGTCTCTCGTGACGGTGTACACGATGACGGTGAGGATAACTGATGACTGATGATGACAGATCTGAGAGTGAAAACCATCGGATGTCTGTTTGAGAATAACGTCGGCCATTCCGTCTATTCGGATGGAGATCCCAGCATTAACATGTACACCAGCATCTCTGATACGTGGGAACGTCATCCAACGAGATCTGAAATTCAAATCAGATTCGTGGGCGGGAATTCGCAAGCTGACATCTTAGACGAAGCTGCGGGATTGGGAATCTATTCCATTCAGCCTCAATTGTTCATCTACAACTCTACTTTCCTCCATTTTAACGGTACGAAGGGTTCTGCCGTCTACGCTCGCCTCGATCACGTCGAGGTATACTCATTTACATTAACTCGATCCATCATCCCGTATCATCATCTCTTGAATATCTACAAGTTCGATCGATTCGTATTGAAGAGACGACAGATGGTGGAATGTAAATTCATCGGAAATGTCGCCCAGGAGGTAGGAGCCGTCATGCTCCACGATATAGCTCCACCAACGGAAGGCCTTTTCTCTGTACGTATCGTTCATCTACAACTAGATCGCCACTCACTCGGTCATAGTTGAATACCGACTTTGAAGGGATCATGTATGATATACCGGGCGCGACGAAGAGGGTGATCATCGATGGATGTCAATTCATCAACAACCAAGCTGGTGAGCTCATACGCGAGAATGAAAACTGACACCGAAGAGTGAGTGGAGGAGCTATATCGATGGAACACGATGGAGGGTACATATACATCAACAACAGTGCATTCTACGGTAACACGGCCAGAAGTGGAGGCGCCATCTTCTTCTCCACCTGTGAGTCATCCATCAAGAACGTGTGGAACGATTCGAATCGGCGCAGATATTGTGGACACTCTAAACATGTCATCCAATGTATTCGAGAACAATAGCGCCACAGATGGAGGGGCCATGTATTTCTTTCTATCCGTCAACAAATTGGTCGATGAGAATAGCGTGTACAGGTGGGAATAATAATCGTACATCGGTGATTCACTTGCAAGATGTTCATCGTTGGTAGGAACAATCGAGCTACATCTAATGGTGGTGCCATATCTGCTGCAGAGGTCGATCAGATCGTTCTAAACGGAGGATCTGCCTTTCACAATAGCGCAGACAATCAAGGAGGGTTCATGTTCATCACTGGATCTTCTTCTACCATATGTTTCAATGTGTGTATCATCACGTCATTCATCACGTCATTCATCACATCATTCATCACATCATTCATCGTCGGACCGATCGGATCGCTCATCGATGTGACAGTCTTTCACGATGAGTGAGAACGAAGCGATCGTGTTGGGAGGTGCCATCTATCTCCTCAACGGAGACAGTTCCTCTTCTTTCTCCATCATCAATTCCACCGCCGTCAGAAACACCGCAGGTTCTATCGGTACGTCGTCCATTCTCACCACCTCTCATACTCCCAGGCGGTGCATACTTCCTCAGTGGGTCGATGGATCACATCTCCATCCATAATTCCACCTTTGATTCGAACGTCTGCAATGATTACTCGGGCGGCGCGATCGCGATTCGAGCCAACGTCAGGGAGATCAACATCAGTGACAGCATCATATCGAGAAATTACGCCGGCTATCAGGGCGGTGGGATCGGTATTCAAGCTTCGTCGATCATTGGAAGGGTGAGGAGAGAAGCATGGAGGGAGCTGACGTGAAGAACAGATGAGAATTATCGACACGGTGGTCACCCAAAACGAGGCACAGTTTGGTGCTGGATTCAGCTTTCCTTCTTCCACGAACGACATTCAAATCAGTAATAGTACCGTGACAGACAACATATCGTCTCAGGTGAGTTAAAGAGAAGTGAAAGACTCATTTGAACAGAAGGGTGCCATCTACTTCGATGCGACTCGCTTCAATATCGGGAACGTGAGAGATGTTCACCATTCTACTCCTCCTTCTGACTCGTTGTAGATCAGCATAGACGGCTCTGACATATCTCGGAACATCGGAAGTGGACTGTGGTTGAGTGGAGACGTACAGAACGTACGAGTGCACAACAACACCTTCCATTCCAACCGAGGAGACAACGGTGCTGCAATCATCTTATCCCTCAGCCGCACCTCCCAGAATAACATCTCCTCTTGTCTTTTCGATGAAAACACCGCCACCAATCAAGGCGGTGCTCTGTACGCATCGGCAGATTCCGACGTGGTCATCGTCGATTCCATCTTCAAATCAAACGATGCGAGTCAAGGTGGGGGGGCAGAGGTAGAAGCTGACGAGCGATAGGTGGTGCGGTGGCGCTTCACATCAATGGAACGACGAAGAGGAGTGGAAGGAGTGCAATCGTGACGGGATGTACGTTCAGTAACAACACTGCGAACGATGGAAACGGAGGAGGAATCTATTCTGTCAATGCGGTGGGTGCTACAAATGAGGTCATTTGACGTTGAATAGTTGGCACTGTCTGATTCTTCTTTCGATAATAATCATGCTTCCGTCAACGGCACGGCTGTCAGTCAACAGACTGGTACACTTGATTTATCTCGTGTCAATTTCAGCTCGGCAGATAAGGTGAGAGATGAATGGAGAGACGAAAGGAGAGACGAAAGGATGATATTCATCAGGTTTATGCTTCACCGATGGCGAGTGTCTTTGTGAATAATTCCACCAGCAGCGATTTCCTCCTCTGCCCCAGCGACAGCCAGCCCATCTACAGCAACGGAAGTGTGATTTGTGTCCTGAAACCCACCAATGCAACATCTGCCCTCGTTGTAGATCGATACATCAACGGTACGAACAGGCCTCTCGTTCTGGGTGTATCTATCGGTGAGATCTCTTCGTGAATCATTCACCACGATTGACTACGACCAGGTATCGGACTGTTCGTCTTGGTTGTCCTCGCCCTCGCTGTAGTTCTCGTGAGGAGATATCACATTCACAGGGGGATGAAGTCCCAATTCTCCAGCGTCGATTTCTCTGCTATCCAGTTGGGAGCCGCCAAGAAATCCATCTTAGATTGGAGTGTGAGTCTTTAAAGTTTTATGTGTCGATTGATCGAGATGGATAGGAATTCAAGAGCGTCCACGAGATCGGAAGGTGAGAGGTCATCATCATCATCATCATCGATGATCGTGTTCATCGATATCGACGTGATGCAGTGGATCATTCGGAGTCGTTTACAAGGCCGAATGGAGGGAGTTATCTGTTGCGGTGAGAAGGTCGAACGAGTGATGGTGGATGACAGAGAATAGATCAAGCAAATTCGAAGTGAAAGTGTGACGGAGGGACAGGTGGTCGATTTCTTGAGAGAGGTGAGCGCGGCATTCACCACGGAAAGATTGAAAGGACTCGCAGGTCGGCATCATACAGGGTCTGAGAGCCCATCCTAACGTCGTCACCTTCGTGGTAAGTCCATCACGAAATCGAAATCGTGTTGAACTTGAGATGAATCTAAACTCATCAACAGGGAATCACATACCCCCCTTCGCCTCTCAGTTTAGTCACGTGAGTCATTCTTATTCATCCATCCATTGATGAACAACAGTGAATTCTGCGAGGGTGGATCACTGTACAATTATCTCAGGAGAGAGCCCGTGAGTCACCTTCAGAAACTCAATTTCATCGTCGGCATCGCCAGGGGAATGGTGAGGGGAAACGAGAGGATCTGAGACTGAGAGACTGCAGCTCCATCTCCACTTGGAGAAGGTCATCCACAGAGATCTTGCCGTCAGGAACATCCTGCTGACTCGATGGAAGGAAGCAAAGGTGAACAGAGGAGAGAGTGTCACGCCGACAGCATCCAGGTTGCCGATTTCGGAATGAGCAGAGAACAACAGAACACAGACGAAGCCTCGGTGACTCAGACATCCATCGGTCCTCTCAAATGGATGGCTCCTGAAGGTGAAGACCGTGTCCCCTGCGTCTATTCACTCCCCGCAGCCATTCGATATCGACAGTACTCGAACAAATCAGACGGTGAGATGATCATCTCCACGGTGACCCTGACAGAGTGCAGTCTTTTCATTCGGCGTTCTCGTTTGGGAGATCTTGATGGTGGAGGAACCTTGGCCAACGATGTCCCCGGTAGACGTTGCCATGCAGGTATGTCATCCGTTACTCTGTTCGCTGTCGTTCATCCGTTGATCTCACGCGATTCAGGTGTTGAATGGAGAGAGATTACCCCTGGATGGATTGGATCCACTCTACGTCAAGATCATGACAGGTGCGATGTCGTGGAGAGTGAGACACTGAAAGATGTCACAGATTGCTGGCAACAAGAACCAGCGGACCGTCCCAACATGGGAGAGATATGCTCTTACCTTGACACTGTCTTCAATGAAGGGACCAGCACCAAGTCAATGGACGATGAAGACATGAAGATTGTCGGTTCACCCGATCGAATCGAGTACCACACACTCAAGGCGGGTACAAAGACAAACATCTATGACCAGACCTTCATCAGAGATGAGAAGAGGGCTCCCCCTGCATCGAATTATTCCGCGCCTGCACATCAAGACATCTGCGATGAGGTGGACATCTACGATGAGGCGAACATCTGTGGAAGTACACAACAGACAATGACTGGAGAGGAGTGAATGGATAAACGAAAGACAAAATCATCACATAGACGATTGTTCCATGATTGAGGAGTTAGAGTGGTGTTCTCCTCTGTATTGGCGATCTTGCCGTCTTTGTAAGGGAGTACACCTCTTGCCGACACAGACACATCGTTCCTCTTTTCACTGCCCCTCTCTGGGTGAGAGAAAGGAAATACTAGAGAGGATCTCCCTGTATTGTCCGTGTAGATGTGAGAGACACAGGAGCCCTTAACGAAAAACCTCCGGCATAAAAAAGTAGAGAGCGGTTAAAGGTCGTGTATGTGGTGGAATATCATCCAAATTCCTCAATAAATGTCATTCGTATCGCATCATAGCAGCCATCTCTCGCGTTAAAGAGTCCTGATGAATCAAGCAATGACACGACAAAGAGAGGTCGGGACGGAGAGAGGACGGAGAGAGAACGGCTCTGTAAGAGAGACATAGTCAACGCCAACAAGAAGGGGAGTCTTGATGTTCTTGAAGATCTGCGGAGGAGTCGCACTCACAATCTGGCTCATCTTTGTCCTTGTCGGCTGCATCAGCTCTTACAAACTCGCCTCTGGACGAATAGCGGCACTGACTGAAGACGCAGCGGGCTTGTTGCTTCTCTTTGCCTTAATTCACCCCGACAGGTGGGACGATATTGAAACTTATCACCAGACGGATCATCCGTCTCGTCTCGAATTCACACGACTATAGGCAAGCCAAGAGCGCAGTCGGAATCGCAGCGGGTGTGATCGGAGGTCTCGTCCTCTTATGTGGCTGTGGCTGCATCTTGGCCAGCGTCATCAAAGCTAGGCGTCATACAAATGTATACAGACAAACGGGAAATCTTCTGACTGATGACCAAGAGGAAATATAGATGAATCGCGTGGTGGTATTCTTCCCTCGTCATCTGAACGCTGTAGATACAAAACTGGCCACGCGTACACGAATATTCGCCGAGAGAGATCCTGTCATCGCATGCACATTGTCATTCCGTGTCCACGCTCTGCTCTCCCGGAACAAATCCACCGACCACAAGCATCGTCCAACCTCTCCATGGTTGCGTGCCAATTCTCTAGGGTTTTGCTTATCCAAGACGAGGTATTTCATGGGTGTGTGATGTTTGCGGTCCCAAATGCACGCGAGAAGCGGAGGTGACAGAATTCGTGGCAAAGGACGATCGTGGTAGGAAGACGCAGATTTTCATTCTGCCAGATCTATAGCGTGTGATAAGCTGAGAATGTTAATATGTCATCGCATCACCACATCTTCACGGTTCCAGACAAGAAAATGATGTTGGCTTTGTCATGATAGTGAATTCGTTGTCGTGCCTTGGCCTTATTGTAGAGAACGTCGTCCCAAAACATTAATCATCAATCAGATTGAAACACCAATTGCATCATCCCACCTGCGTCTCTGCTTATTTGGCGACACGAAACGATTGATGTCATCACGTGGATCTTCGATGTTCTGCAAAGATGGACTTGGAATATAGAAAGCTGCTGAACCTTGTGAACAAGTCACCTTCACCAAAATATGGCGTCAAGCTCATCACAAAAGCCTGTGATCTCACGATATATTCTTCAAAATCTTCCAACTGCACAACATGCAGTCTCACATCTTTTTCGATGATCACCTTTTTGATATGATTGAGAATGCCAACCCATCACGACCCTTTCTTTTGGTTTCATTCACCTAAAACGTCGGGTCTGTCCTACTTCTCCTTCTCATCATTTCAGCGTGATTGACTCGTCAAGCTATCGTGATTGAAACCCTCCGGCGAACCTTATGGAGCATAGGAGTTCATTGTTATCATCACAATCAAATAGGATGGTATAACATCCCCAATGAAAACGTCAAGACAGACATCGGAAAATAAATGGTGATATTTAATCCTTCAGACGGGAGCAGTGCACTCCTACATCTATGCGATATATGCTACCACACCTGGCGTCGAGATAGGTTCTTCCTGACTATCATTCTTTACCACCACCGATAGAGCTCAAGCTCTCGTACCATCATCATGGCTGTGTCACGCCTCGCCCTCTTCTTACCTCTGGTCCTCTTCCTCTCCCTCTGTACTCTCTACCGCGATTTTCCCGCCCAAACGATCTCTTCTGGTCGTAACATCTTATCAGAGGATAACGACCGAAAATCTGGCCCTGCTGCCCCTGGTCCTCCTGATCACGCTGGTCCTAAATCAAAGGGTGAAATGATCGTAATTCTAAAATAAGAAGAGACTGACGCGAACGTCAGACGAAGAGTTCGATTACGTCGTAGTGGGCGCTGGGCCTGCTGGAAGCCAATTGGCTCACGACCTGGCCGTCAACACTCGTAGTACGGTGTTGCTCCTGGAAGCAGGTCAAGCAAACTGGGACGACATCAACTTCGTTGACTGGGCTGGATGGAAGGGCGTTCGTAACAGGTGCTATATACATCCATCGTCACCATCATCATCATGTCCATCGTGGTAATTCTCTGGGTGATGCTGATTGTGATCAGCTTCGAGAACAACATCAATCCTTCCGTTGACAACCGCTATGCTTACCCCACCTTCTTAGCCCCCGATCGCACGATCTACGGCTCCAGAGCCTCCATCGGTGCTGGTCGTGGAATGGGAGGAAGCTCTGCCATCAACACCGCGATGTTCGTCGTGGGAGGTAGCTACGTCTTCGACAAGTTCTGGCCGGCCTCTTGGGCGTACAACAAGATCAAGGACAACGTGAAGAGCGTCACAGAGTGGGTGGAACCTTACGTCGGCGTCAGACGTACCGGTCCTCAAGAAGCTTGGCTGAAGGCAGCTTCGAACATCGCTGCGAGGCAGAATGCTGCCGGAGGTGAGTCTATATTTCGATATGCTATTATTAGACTCACGTGATACATAGTCGATGACTACCTCATCAACCGAGCCACTCCCGGTTACACCCCAATCGAGCCTCAGCATTCTCCCAACACCGTCGACTACAACGATGTAGATGGAGTCAATTCAGTCACCGTCTTCGGTCAGCTCCAGATGTTCAACCGCGTCCAGAATTCCACCTTCGCTCGTCGAACCTTCGCTCAAGATCTCTTTCCCTCTGCTGTCATGAACAGAGCTACCGGAAGGGGCAAGGGGTCTCTGTCCCGCCTACAGATCTCCTGGGGATCTGCCGTCAGCAAGATCGAATTTAAGAAGAAGGGAGGACAACAGACGGCCGAGAGTGTAAGATACGTCAAGGATAACGTCGGGTACCAAGTTCGAGTGAAGAAGGAGGTGAAGACTATGAAGGAAGACAGAGAAGAGTTGACCGATACAGATCATCCTCTCTGCTGGTGCCTTCTTGACTCCCGCCATTCTACAACGTTCCGGTGTGGGTAATGCCGCCAGGCTTACCACTCTGGGTGTCAAGGATATCGTCTACAACAACGAGGAAGTGGGTAAGAACATGCAGAACCACTACGGTGCTCAGATGGTTGGCGTTGCCAACGGTAACCTGACCGACATCACCAAGTACTGGTCTGAATTCGTCTCCGATTGGGTTGGCCTAGGTCCTTACCGTGCCGGTGAGTTCATCTACAACGAGACGCTTTCAATGTCGAATCAAAATGAATTAAATCAATTTCAGGCGCGTTTTTCGGCTGGAACAAATACGACCCCAACCGACCTGCACACCAGACCGGTGCATCTCAGAGAGTCCTACAGACTTACTTCACCGCCGGAGTCAATGGACCGAGCGCCAGCAGCATCGCCACCTTCAACCTCTCTCCCACTGCCTCTCGTTCCTTCACCATCAACAACTGCCTCGTCTATCTGAACTCGATGGGAACCGTAGAGATCACCGACCCTTCTGATCCCTCCGTCATGCCCAACATATTCTTTCAGCTCCTACCCACGTACACCTTCAATTCTTCTCTGTCCAAGTCCTCTCAATTTGCCGCCGCCGCGAAGACCGAACAGAACATCATCATGACCCTGATGGCCTTCCACCAGTCCTTCTCGATGCTCCAGGAGATGAACGGCATCATTGCTTCTCAGGGCTACAACTTCTCTCTCTCCTTTGCTATGCCACTCCACGCAGATTTAGAAATCCTCCACGCCGGCGTGGAGCGTCTGCAGTACGATTGGTACAAGCTCCTCTGGACGTGGAATGTTGACTCCACGACCTCTAAAGAGGACCTGTCCTTCCACCGCGCATGCAACAACCTCATCAACTCCGTCAAGTCCAACCACTACCGTGCCTCTCACCAAGTAGGAACGGCCAGCATCATGAAGGTGGTCGACGATCGACTGAGAGTCTTTGGAGTCAAGGGAGTTCGTGTGGCCGACCAGTCTGTGTCACCTGTTCCCGCTGCAGGTAACACCGCCTTCTCTGCTTTCCTCATCGGCTCGCGCGCGGCGGAGCTGATCAAGGCTGACAATTGAATAAATGTAACACCGACATGTGTATGACGTCATGTTCTTAATCGATCGAGTCGTTCGGATGAGAGGATGGAGTGGTTGAAGGTGGATGTCGGGAGAGTTTATCAATAGTTGAGAAAGAATTACAATCTGTAGAGTCATCCGCATCGATCGAAGAGGCGAAAGTGAAAAGTCTAAGACGAGCCTATTCACATCTATTTTACATGCAAGATCTTCACTTCCGTGGGAAGACCAATGAATCTTCCACCTGATGCTTCATCCGCCATCGGATCTCTTCTTCGTAGTCGTCGCAGCACCGCGGTGTCTTCCATCGGTTCATCCCCTAAAGGGTCGTCGGCTCGATCGTCCTTCCGATCATGCGACCGCGTCCTCTCTTCGTGTGTGGAGTGAAAATGAACCAGACGGCATCGATAAGAACCAATGAACTTCTCGTTTCCTGTCAACCTGGTTCTCAAAAATCGTAACCTTTTTTTTATGTCGTGTGGTGTATGTCTTCCTCTCAAGAGGAAAACCCAGACGTTCAAGTCAAGCCCGTGGAAGCCAGAGACATATAAAGGATCATAAGCCAACAAAGGCAGACTTAGGAAACGAAAACAATACACGTTCGAAGGCAAAGAGGGCTAAGTGGAAGAGAGGCGCGGGCCCTCTATCGGTGCGGGACGATGACGATTTCGTTCTTTCATTTATTATATGAATGGATTGGAATGGACCTTTAGAGGTACTGGGAGAGCCATCTGAAACCCTCTCCGTAACCCTGCTTGTTTCTGATGGAACACATGAAAACCTCGATGGGTCTAATGCCCTGCAGGTTGCTGTTTCCCTATCCACAAATCAGCTCATCTTCACGAAGATGAAGGAGAAGAGAGATTCACCTTCCCCGTGGTGATGTTGCCGTAGAGGCCGAGCTGTTGTCTCAATTCGTCCTCAGAGTACGCACGTGGAACATCAATCTTGTTGCCCAAAACCAAGAAGGGGATGGAAGAGAGGTCGGGGTTGGAGAGAAGTCCCTGAAAAGGTCGGTCATACAGTGAATGATATATGGAACGTGTAGAGATTGAAACTTACATCGAGCTCTCTCTTGGACTCAGAGATTCTCTCCTTGTCTACACAATCGACAAGATAGACGATGGCGTTAACGTTGGGAAAGTAATCTTTCCAGACACGACGAGCTGAAATGGACGTAAGTTATCTTAGAAAGAGGTGAACGAAACGATGCGACTCACCCTGCTCGTGACCTCCGAGGTCGAAGGCATTGAACTTGATCTTTCCAATGATCAATTCCTCAGAAGCTGTAGATTCAATCAGAAGGGAGTACTTAAAACAATAGAGATGCTTACTGGGGTGGAACGTGGGCGTGGGCTGCTTCAGATGGGCGCTCTTAAGCATCTGCATAAGCGTAGTCTTTCCTGCATTATCTAATCCAAGAAAGATGATTTTGGCTGATTTGTTTGAGAGGCCTGAATTCGTAGTCAGAACCCCATTACGTTAGACAGCCTCCATATATGGATGTCTTGCCAATACGAGACGCAAGTCTATCTCTATCAAGACGTCTTCTCACCGAGGTACTCGAGCACTCCCCAGAACCAGTCGAAGATAAACATGATGAGTGATCTTGCTTTCGTGAAATGACGAAGATGGTTGTTTGCGAATTACCTCGGAAGCCTACCCAAACTTATCCTCGGAAAAACTCATATTTCTCCGACACGTGTCGCCTTCGTCATGCAAATGACGAGGATGGATGTAAAGAGGCAACGTGGACGGTGCGGAGATATAGAGTACCAATATTTATCATTCAAATTTTACAGTGGGTCCGATGACTCATCGAGGACCATCTTCGCGATGCATTCTTCTCTCGGCAGCATGTCTCTATTGAACGTGGTTACTCAAGCTCAACTGTTCGATCTTTGTTCTTCTACACCAGAATCAGCATCGTGTATGGTCTCGAAATGTGAACCACATCACCTCTTAAAGATGTTGTGAACAAAAGTGGTGACGGGATGATAAGTCACAGCTTGCACTGCGATGAGAGCGGCATTACGGTTCAGAGCCTTTCGGTAGTAGCTTTCTATTCCGTTACAATCGATGCCCTGCGTGTCACACGATCGCTGCCAGATGACACTATCTTCGAGTCATGTTACATCGTCCCTCGTCTTCCCACCTGTTGCTGTAATAATGACCGATCGAAAATGCGCTCGCGATCCCGAAGCACATGTGAACACCGAGAAACTGAGATCGTTACGACGAGCTTCTCGCTGAGACTCACGATAACGGAAGGTATCGGACGTTGCGTGTGAAGCGCCCACATTCCAAAGGAGAGCAAGATGAGATTGAGGATGTAGAACCAAACACCGTCCGTGATCTCGGTCGATCGATCCAAACCAGCGATGACGCATAGAACAATCGACGTGATCTGTTTCGAGAGTCAGAGGACATCACACAATGTGTCAACACATCACCATTTCTGCGACGATGAAAATCTTCATGAACAAAGGTGTAGAGATCCTCCTGTCGATTCGATAAAATAAGTGAGCTACCTCCGCCATTGTCCACACCATCGTCTCTCAGCCAAAATAGACTTGGCTGTTTTTGGCTTCTTCCGGTTTCATCTGATTGTGACCAAGGTAAGATGTCGCACTTACGATATCTTCCGAGCCTCTTTTGTGAGAGATCCTGGTTGCATCCTCTGAGGTTTTCTTCTATCCATCCAGCATGCCTTCTCAACAGTCATCCGCCCCCAACCGGTGAGTCTATAGAATCATGTAATCGATGGTCGATTGGACTGGAATAGTGATGAGATGAGATGTGATGATTGGGTAGGCTGATGTGATGTTACAGTCTGTACTCCAAGGGAGTCGTTACCGGATTCAAGAGGTGCGTTATATGTCGAATTCATCTTGTAATCACAGATGGAATCGAAACAATGTCTTCGATTATCATCTCCATATACAATCGAAAATCGAAAATTTGAACCTTCAACACGACCTCATCCTCTATCTCGCGGAAAAGAATCACACCTACATGTCTATCACCCATCTCAAATCATCCCATCATCTCATTCCCCCATCCAGATCCCTGCGTAACCAATACAACCACACCTCCCTCTTGAAGCTCGAGGATGTCAACACAAAGGAGGCCACCGAGTTTTACCTCGGCAAGCGTGTTGCCTACTCTTTCCGTGCCCCTTCCGGACTGAAGGTCATCTGGGGAAAGATCACTCGCGCTCACGGTTCTTCTGGTGCCGTTCGTGCCAAGTTCACCCACAACTTGCCCCCCAAGGCCATCAGCGCTCAGGTTCGCGTCATGCTGTACCCCAGCAAAATCTAAATGATGGATAAAGCATTCTGGTAGGATCTTTGAAGAGTGAGAGCCATTTTATATCACTGTTTCCAACCAACTCTCGAGCTCGTCTGGCTCTTGTGATGATGATGGTGTCTGTGACGTGGTTGGTTCTACGTTGTCTGTTGTCTTTGTGTCGATTGTTGTCTCTTCTTTCTTCTCTTGGGGAGGTTGTGATCGGTTGGGTTGGATCGTCTCTTGATTTGACTTCTGAGAGAGATGGAGGGCTCGTGTGACGTTGTTCACGTGTTGGATGTCATCGATGGAAAACAAGACTTGATCGTCTCCGGTATTCTTGTCTCCTCCGTAACCTTCGATGCCTCCTCTTTGCATGTCCAAAGGCTATTCGATTGTCATCAAAAGAGATGATGATAGATGATGGATGAGATTATGGATCTCACCAGTGTGTCTTTGTCCATTTGGAGATACAGATGAAGCGGCAACCGTTTGATGTTGAGTGAGAGGGCTTCCATGTCTAACAAGGGGTTCTCCTTCACATCGCTCGTGGCCTCCTCCCAATCGATCTCATTCTGAAATCGGAAGCTCGAGCTCGTGTCCAACGAGACTAGACTCTGTTTCAGATCGGATGTTCTTGTGAGGGAAATGCATTAGTGTATCTCACCTTGTTCGCGGAGCAGGCGTGAGATGTGATTGGATGAATCTTCGTCTTCTTCACTCTCCTCATCCTCTACATATCGATCCTCATTACTCTTCAACGCTCTCCTACTGTACTTTGCGCGATTGACTCTCTCTTCCTCTTCTTCATCGTCATCCTCTTCCTCTGAAGACTGTGTCTGTTCATTCTGTCCCTGTGGTCGAGGGGCTCCTGTCTTTCCTTGACTCTTCAACTTGGCCGCATTCTTCTTCTTCCACTTGTTCTTGTCTTTGTTGAGCGAGTGATAGTGCTTGTCGCGATTCGCCTTCTTTACGTTGAGTGAGGGTTCCATCGAATCATACGCTGCCGATCTGATGTGTCGATGTCACGTGATGTGATGGTTGAACAATAAACGCATTTCGAAAGAAAATAATAATGCTCCTTTTCTCCTGCGAAGTTTCGAGACGTTCTCTGTCCAACCTCTCTTTGTACACGAGCAGAATGTCCAGTTGAGAAGTGCAACAAACGGATGCGAAGGACTCGGTCCAGTTTCGATACCGCAGGAGAGAAAAAGGAGGATTTCGGTTGGTTTTGATCCTCATCATCTCCGATCAGCGGATCGCGTTTGTCCGTCCCCTCTTGCGGGATGAAAAGAGTACTCTTGGCCCAAGCCAGACGCCGATAATTTTAGAGGAGCAATCGCTGAAACAGCGCCGCACGGTTTCATTTGACGAACGGAGAGACAACAAAGTTCGGATGTTCCTGCCTCTAACTAAATTCCTCCCGCACGTGGGGGTGATGTCTCGCTGCCATCGAGATGCTGGTGTCCGCTGTCTTCTTCTTCCTCCCCAATCAACACTCGATGACTTTGAGCCGAAGATAGTGGTCGTCATTGTTTAGTTCTCTCCTTTTTCCCATTTCGCAGGAGATCATCGCACAGCTGTGTCCTGAATACTATGAACACTCTGCCAGGCACAGAGGGGGACGAAACGTTAATAGATATTATGACTGTGAGTTCACCTAGCGAGAGTGACGGAGCATTTGAGAACAACGGCGGTGGCTCAATGGACATAGAGCAAGGGTCAGGGTTTGGAGAGGGTTCAGAAGTAAAGGAGAACCATGCACCCCTCTGGCCGACGGAAGAGACTGCCCAGAAGTCAGCTCCCTCAGATGTGGTCGTGCCCAAATTGCAGCCCACAAACAAAGAAATGATAGAGGAGCATCAGACCTCGGTAGAGAAGCATCGGGCGCTGATAGATAAGATCGACTCTGAGACAGTTAAGAAGGTGACGCGACCAGACTTCTTTAATTTAGCTGACAACTCCAGGCGATGCAACGAATGGGAGGGAAGACGAGTTGCATAGAGATCCGCAACACCATCTCGAGATCGATCTCATCTCTGGCAGACTCCCAGACTGACCTAACGCGAAGGATTCTGGCCGTCTTATCTTATGATACACGTTCATTCTCAAAGGTAGCACTCTTCTATCAGAGATCTGCTGATCTGAATTTTAGCATCTCATCCGCGGCACTGTCGTGTGGAGTCTTAGACGGCAACAGCAGCCCAATTCAACGAATCACAAGCGCCAACCCACAGAGGAGGCAGCAATAGTACCCTCTAAACGCATGGCAGTTGACAAACCGCTCACCGGAAAACCAAGGACTGCATCTACACCGAAACCAATGCCCATGCCGATACCAATACCACCGACACCCACCCCTGCCCCTCCAGTCGTGTTACCCGAAGAGATGGACGACGTCTGCGATCTGTGTCAACTCGGTACCGATGCAGATCAGATCATCTTGTGTGACGGACTTGGGTGTGGTAGAGGATACCACATCTATTGCCTCAGACCTTCTCTCAAGAAGGTCCCAGAAGGTGAACGTCTCGCTATCAACAACAATCCTCACTCTACAACAGGGGAGTGGAGGTGTCCCATCTGCGTTGCCGAGCACGTCCCGGTAGATCCAATGTTCCAGAGCCAAGCGGCAGCACCCGTAGCGGCACCTGTGACAACCACGACACCTGTGGTCATCGAGACACCTGTGGCAATCGCTAAACCTGTGTCTATCGCGACGCCTGTGCCCGTGAATGTGCCTGCGTTTGCACCTATACCCGACCCTTTCGTCTCTGTGTCCAATGCGTTCACTTCACTGGATAAGAAGAACAGTCAGTTCTTCATCCCTGTCCTCTACTATCTGAGGAAGCAGAAGGTGAGGAGAAGCTGTGTGAGATCTTTAACACTGACGCAGGAGCGAGGAATTATCAGTGCGTCGCTCGAGATGATCTACGAGGCAGTGAAGCACACTGCCAGGGCTACCAATCGAGCACCCTTTGAATCCCTCACCAACTTCCTCGCCAAGCACACGAGGTGAGTAAAAGAGTCACAGCTCAACTGAAGTATAGTATAGTGGTAAGATGAAGTCGTCCAGCTTCTTCGCCAAGATGGGTCCGAACCAGTACGGTCTCAGTGGGCTAGGGAGGCTCACACAATTGGAAGAGGAGTTTTACAAAGTCTTCGGCGAATCAGAAGAGAAGAGAGAGAAGACGAGAGACGTGAAGATGGAGGAGGAGAGAGACATGAAGATAGAGGCAAAGATAGAGGAGAAGATAGAAAGAAAGATAGAAGAGATGTGGGAGAAGGAGGAAGACGAGAGGGAGATAGGGAGGATACAAACGAAGATACCAGAGGGAGCTGATTTGGAGGTCGTGGAAGATTTCGAGATCATGGCCACCAGCTCCCCCACTGACATCTCTTCGTTTCATTGGAACGAGAACCACACAGACGACATGGAATAAACATCATCTCGTCGAACAACGACAGCCTCTCAACAGCTCCATTTGGAGCATGTGACACTCTACGTCTACGATGACACGCAGCACAAACACTCTCTTCATTCAAAAAACTCTACTGGGTGTAGCGGATGATGTACCTCCTCGCCGCTTGCATCAACCTCTCTTGATTCGTCTTGCAGGCCACCGCCTCTCTCTTCAGCCACTCTTCTGCCTTCCTGACAGCCAGTCCCCACACTTCCTCCCACCCCGTAACCTTCTCTCTCAAGTAGGCCACGGTCACGGCCGTAACAAAGAGGTCGACTGTCTTCTTCCTCTTGTAAGGCCTCCTCTTCTTCATCCTCTTCATCGTCGTGCCCAACCATCTCGTCACGTGCCGCTCGAATTTACCGCTAGGATTCTGGCAGAGTAAGATGCCGCACAGTTGTGACCGAGCGAAGGGAGAAGCTTCTTCTGCAGCGGTGTCGGCTAGTTTCGTGTAGAGATCGAAGAGTTGGGAGGCTCTCTGGTCGACTGGACTGAGGGTGTGGGTGGCGTCGGGTAATAAGGGAAGCGTATCGTACGCTTTCTTGTTGGGGTGGACGAGGGGGGGTGGTGGAATGTAGAGGGAGGATGAGCCACGGAGATCCATAACGACTGTACCGAGTCGGCGGCTGTTTCTTTGGGAGGGCGGTGACAGGGGGGGTAAGAGACCGTACGGTTGATGTCTCGGTTTCCCGCCAATTTTCGGGGAGGGTGAGGGAGAGGGAGACAGCTCGAAACCCTCGCACAAGATATTCCAGTGAAAATTCACGGGGGAAGCAGACTCAGAGATGATTTTTCCGGTAGATTCATCCGCTGCTGGAGGATGAGGTTCATCTACAACGAGACAAAGTTGTCACCTGGTACGTAACACGTGAAGGAAGATACGACTCCAGTTTTCATCGAGATTTCTCTGATCTTCTGAATGAACGGCTCTTGGGTCTGGGGGTCTACTGTCAATTGACGCTGCCACCCCAGACTCATCCCGTGTGGAGAAGGTTTCAATGAAATTTCGAGACGTTCGATGAGAATCTTCCCACACAATCTACCCCCTTCAGATCTTTTGTCGAAATTTCGACGAAAAATAATCCACCTCGCCAGGGAGCGATGTCGATCGGGCGACCTCGAGTTTTCTTCGAGATTTACGGTCATCTGTCTACAATGAGTGATGCGGAGTGTCAGCCACACGCTCACCTGTTGAGTGAAGTCTCTTCCGTTCATCTTGCCTCTTAACGTACCAGTTACCTTCTTCACGGTCATGTCTCTGAGGCTGTCGGCGTCGACGTTAAGATAAGTGATGACGTGTTCTCCCTCGAATAAATTGGGCAGCCTCGATCCACTGGAGAGTATCTACAACGAGTCAAAACCGCAAAATTTCACCGGAATTTCGCACCTTGGGGTGAAGGGATCTCAATTGACCCCAGTCCATCTTCAACTTGAAGACGTCAGAAATTTCTCGCAAATTTCCTCACGTCAGAAATGTAGTGCCTCGTCCCCCTCTGTACTTGCTCCAACAGCCCCCTCTCTAATTCGTTCCAGGAAATCATCTCTGCCTGGCCTCCACTCTTCTCTGCGATGCTTCTCAGCAGGTATTCTTCCGGTGATTCTCCGATGCCCAGGGTGAAGACACGGTTCCTGTGGGAGCACAGTCGGGCGAGGTCGATGCATCCTTCCTTCTTTTCTTCGCACTGAGATCGTATCAAGATGATGAGGTGATCGTGAAGGATCGGATGATGACATCACGATGTGTGGGAGTTGTTGATGTGTGATGATTCGATGATCGCTGATGTGACGATGTGATGATGTGCTGATGTGATGATCTCGATGACGTAAGATGATCACCCGTCCTGTCATGAGCAAGAAGATTGACCTGTGACTCCCCTTTCTCACGTCCTTCCTCAACACGTGATCCAATACATTGTACAGCTTACAAGGTCCCAAATTAGGTTTCCTCGTCAAATTAACCTCCAAAGCCTCTAAAAAGGAATTGGGATCGTATCTTGTACTACAAGGAAACAATTGCCGCCACGTACTACCGTAATCGTAGACGTTAAAGTGACAGCCGCTGGGAAGGGCGTGGAGAACCAGCTCCATGGCGCGATTCACCTGTCGATGTTGAGTTTTCTGGGAATTTTCGACGAGCTCACGGTTCCCATGGGACACCCCACTGCGTTCTCCGAACAGTCGATGAGAAATATTATCTCGAGATCCATCTACACAGTTGTAGACGAGCAAGATGATCGAACATTACCTCTTCTCCCTCAGATTTCTTGAAATTCGGGTGAAAAGCGAAAGAGACGACACTACCTCCGTGTCCATCACTTTCTACCAAGGCAACCGGACTACAACGCGTCAGGGTGAAAAGTCGTCGAGATTTAAAACTGTACGCACCTGTGGGCGTCTCTGACAATTACATCGAGGTGAAAGTAAGAATTAGGTCTGATGAGACCGGTGGCAGTGTTACCGTTGATGTGAAAATCGGGATTCTCCAAGATCTTTAAGAGGTTCGATGATGTGTCGATGTCGGCCGAGAAGAGGATCTGGAGGAGGTTGAGCGAGAGAGGAGGTGATGATGGAACGTGTATGAGACGAACATCGAGTGACACGAGGATGACATGTCATTTCGATCACATGGGCGAGACAATGTCTCACCGTTTGATCGTTACCGACGTGATATAGCCCGAAACGAACTCTGTCTTCGAACCAACCGAGTTCGCAGACGTAAGTCATTGTTAATGTAACCTCCCTTCCCTCCTCTAGCCACCCGATCGTGCAACGAAAGGTATCCAGTGATTCTGACGTACATCATTACGATGTGATACTGGTAGGTCTTCCCCAATCACCTTTATCACGAAATTCCTCTGATGCAGTGAATTCGTCTCGCTCGATTAGAGATCCAGTCGTCGTCTTTCCTTCCATCGTCGCTTGGAATGATACCACTGCCGCTTTAGAAGATGGTAGTCGGTGCGTATAAACGAATTGTATCGGGTAGGTCGAATCGTTCACGTAACATTGTGTAGCCGTTACTCGAGCGGTGAGATCATGTATGGACACCTGAAGAGAGGTTGAGATGCACACCAGATCTCCAGAGGATACCGTCCCCTAAATAGAATGAGTCGTTTCGTACGATGCACGACCTCACCAAGGACATGGGACTCTAAGTAGGTTACGGATGGGGTCTGTTGTGTGTATGGTCTGACGGATTTATTTTTTCTCTGACATTGCATCATGTCAGCACCAACAGAGAAGCCCAGACTTGAACTACAGCTCGTCACCGTTGTGGCGAGACATGGACTGAGAACTCCATCGAAGCTACTGTCATCTGACAAGAGCTCCATTTGGTCATGTGACTTGAACAAAATGTCGCCACCAGCACAGGAGCTGGTTCACTTTTTCGACCATTTTAACATCCACCGGGTGACAGACCACGAAAACTCGAGAATCTGAGTTCGCTGAGCGAAGTCAGATTGATGAAGATGGAGATAAGACGGACGAAACCTCTAAGCCACACAATCACTCTCAATCATTGAAGAATGACGTGAAGGTAGATCAGAAGATGTTGCTTCTACCTCGTGGCAATTGCAAGGGAGGTCAGCTGACAGTGAACGGTGAGACAGCGAGTGGGTTCGAAGCCGACAGCAAGGCCAGGTCACCTCCAAATGATCCGATTGGGTGAGAAATATGCACAACGCTACGCCACGTATGACAACCAATTTCGTCTGTTGGACCCGGAATATGACCCGTCTGAGGTGATGTTTGTGAAAAGAAGAGACGATGCTCAACTGATTCAGGTCTACTTGAGATCAACACCTTCCAAGAGGACCATGGAGTCTGTGCAGAGTGTCATGTTTGGAATGTATGGAAAGGCCAATCATCCCAATTTCACCGTCCACGTGAAGGACAAGAAGGATGAGAACATGTATCCCGACAAATCCTGCACCAGTTTATTTGTGAGACGACCTTCATTGCCTCTTTCATGAAAACATGATGCTCATCTGCATGTAGGCTCTACGAGATGAGATCAAGAAATCGACAGAGTTCACAGAGGGAGAGGCTACATTTCAGAAGAAACTATTGGAAGAGGTTCATGCATCTCATCCATCACCATTCTGATGGACGATGCATAGGTCAAAGACGAAGATGTACGCAACCGGATCAACCGTGGAGCTTGGATCGGCATGGAGAACACCCTGCACTCTTTAGAGAGACACCGCTGGCCTCATCCCATCGTGTCTCAGACAGCACGTGACACCATCACATCCGCCTCCGGTGATGAAAAGATCTGATCGACATCTTCTCTGATGACATTGCAGGATGGTACGCTAAGATGCTTCACGGTGGACCCACCACCATCAGACTCGGCATCGGAAGGTTCATGAGCGACGTGTTGAAGGTCATGCAAGGAAAGGTGAAATTCAAATTATAATTCATATCGGCTCGTTGTAGATGAATGGGGCAGGTCGACGGACTGAGAGGAAAGGAGACGGAGGCGAGCAGAATCAGATTCGCATATTTCAGTGGACACGACAACACCCTCATTCCACTCATGAACGGGTTAGGTGGGTAAGTCACGTGACCTCCGAATCGAATCGAAACGCAGGCATCTACATGGGGCACCCACCCATGGGCTCCCACTTGGAGTTCGAAATGTACAAGAAAATCCACACGAAGAGTGTCTCATCATCTGATGAAGACAAGCCTCCCGTCATGAACAATTCCTTCTTAGACGACCAGTTGAAGGGGTGAGGAATAACTGTATTCACCATGGATTGTGATGAGAGGAGTAGAAGCAACAAGGAAGACCTTTGGATTCGAGTCTTGTTCAACGATGAAGAGAGGACGCTACCAAAGTGTAAGACAAAGCAAGAGACCTTTAACAAATCACAATTCCTGCCCAGAGTGAGGATATAGAGTCTGGTTCATCTGATGATGACGCACGATGACAGCCCGAGGGAGATGAAGAGGATCAGATGACACTGTGTCCATGGAATACGTTTCACGACATCTTAACGAAGCACGTGCCAGCCAATTATAAGGAAGAATGCCAAATGAAGGCAGACAAAATGGAGGAACCATTCGAAGAATAAATCGTCATCGCATGCTGGTGCATGTGAAACTGTTGTCTACAGATTCGATTTATTCGTTCAGTTGAAGGGGGTGACGACGACTCCCTTCTTGGTGGCCGGTCGATCGTTACACTTCTTCAACCAGGCTGTGACGTTCTTGAACTCATCGACACCTATGACATCCCATGCCTTGTATCCGAAATCGATGCAGTTGACCCATGGGAAGATGGAGATGTCGGCGATGGTGTATTCATCTCCAGCGACATACTGGACCATGTGAGAAAGATGATGGAAGGATGATTACCTCGTTCTCGGACAGCTGTTTGTCTAAAACACCCAAGAGTCTTCTGGCTTCGTTTCGGTAACGATCGATGGCGTAAGGGATCTTCTCCTTGGCGTACTTGTGGAAGTGGCCAAACTGTCCTGGACAATGACGTCAGATGGACATCTGAATCGTGACGAATGCATACCGAACATGGGTCCAAGACCTCCCATCTGCCAGAAGAGCCACTGAATGGTCTTAGCTCTCTTGTATGGATCAGTGGGAATGAGCTTTCCCGTCTTCTCTGCGAGGTACAGGAGGATGGCGCCGCTCTCAAAGAGATCGAGGGATTTACCGTTGGGACCATTTGGATCGGTAATGGCGGGAATCCTGTTGTTAGGACTGACCTGCGCGGAGAGATCAGATGAATGATAAGACGCAAAGTAGTTCAACCTTGAGGAACTCGGGCGCGAATTGTTCGTTCTTCATGATGTTGATCTGTTTCGTTCAGTTCAAGAGAATTCGTGAGCCATTCGCACCGTGTGAGCGTCATACTCGAGGCCGAGCTCTTCTAAAGCGATGGCGACCTTCTGTCCATTGGGTGTGGCGAGAGAGAAGAGTTGGATCTTGTTGCTGCTCATTCTTGTTTACGTTCGAATTGGTTACCTTCGAGCTGGAATTTGTGTGCGTGGAGATGTCGTCATCAATAACGACAAACTTGACATCAGAGGAATCATCCGATAAATTAAAATCAGAACATCTGCTTTTAATCTTGAATTATGGTCGCAATTCTTTCTTGCAGGTATTATGTAGTCACATTGCGTGAACCATGACACAGACGATGATAATCGCAGCTTGAATTCAGTGACTGATACCTCACATTTTTCTATGTACAAAATGAGAAAAAGAAATGCTGAAGAAAAAGTTTGTAGATCGGCGGCAGCCATCATCTTTCTCTTCTGATCAGCATTACAAAAGATGCCCGCCGTAGATAAGAAAAGGCTTGCCCCAAAAGAACAACAGCAGTTCAGAACTGTAGTTGTATCCTTTTAATACTGTCCATCATATCACAATCTCAATCCATCATCGATGGAATATTATCTTCCCCTAACTCGACTAGAGGCTCTATGAGTCAAAGATGTACAAGAAGGCCTCAAAGGCCGTTGAGACCATCTTGAAGAAGTTCCCTGATCACGGGGGTACGATGATGCATCTCTAACCGTGAGACTCACACGACACAGAGAGTTTGGCCATGAAAGCCCTCATCTTCAATTCTACAAACAAGAAGACAGAGGCTTACGAGTGGGTTAAGAAGGCCATCACAGCCGACATCACTTCCTTCTTGTGTATCCTTTCTCTTTCCATCACGGTGGATCATAATCCACAGATCGCCATTCGAATATCTTTCTTAATCGATCCAAGGCTGGCACGCTTACGGACTCATCTGTCGCTCGGACAGAAACTACGCCCAAGCCATCAAGTGTTACCAGAATGCACTCAAGCACGAGAGAGACAATCTCTCCGTTATGAGAGATCTCGCCTACCTCCAGATCCAGACCAGAGATATCGAGGGTTACACGGAGACATGGAGACAACTCATGATGATCAAGCCAGAACAGAAGACCAACTGGATCTGCTACGCCATCGGATTGCATCAACTCGGAAGACACGAGACGGCCGTCGCCGTCCTCGATGAGTTTCTCAGACTCGATGTGAGACCATCTCATTGTCATTCTGGACTCATGATATGCAGTCCATGGACAGAGGAGATCAGGCATACGAGAGCTCAGAGTTACTCCTCTACCGTAACACCATCTTAGAAGACGGAGGGGAGCTCAACGAGGCCCTCGCCGACTTGACCAAAATCGACGAGAAGGTGTTAGACAAATATTCTCTCAAGGAGAGAAGAGGTGAGACGTCGTTCTATCCCACAGACATAAAGAAGCTCATCATCGTGTCATGCGAGAGGTCGTGTAGAGGCTGACAGCTGCAGCTCACTTGTTCAACCGACTGTCGCGATTCGATGAAGCGAAGAAAGGATGGGAGGAGCTGTTGGACCTCAACCCAGACAACCACAAATACCACAAGGGATACCAGACCGCCCACGGCCTGTCAGAAGGTGACATCTCTCCACGTCTCACAGTCTCAAAGTCTCAGACTCTTCCTCTTGGACGGAGGAGCAGAGATCCACCTTCGACAAGGTGTACACTCTGCTGAAAGAAAAGTATCCCAGATGTGATGCCGTCGGATTTTTCAACCTGCAGCATCTGACGGGTGATGATGTGCATCACATGGACACATCGTGACGATCATCAGGTGATCGTTTCCATCAAGTGTTGGACGAGTACGCGAGGAAGAAGATCCAGAGAGGAGTGCCCAGTCTCTTCGAAGATCTCAGATCCGTTTACGACGATCCCAAGAAGCGCGAAATTTCGCGTGAATTGTTCCAGGGTTACGTATCCAACTTGGAGAAATCACACAAATTCTCCGAGAAGGACGAGAAGGAGGCAGATCCAGACGCCATCATCTGGGTCAAATATTTCTTGGCTCAGCATTTTGATGAGACCGGAGACTACAACGAGGCACACAAATTGTGCACGGAGGTCGTCGCACACACCCCCACCCTCGTCGAGGCCTACCTCACTCTGGCGTCCATCTACAAGGTGAAAAAAAGTCTGGGGGTGGGGATTGAAACGGAGGCAGCACGGTGGTGACCCAGTCAAGGCCGTCGAAGCAGCCAACACGGCAAGAGAAATGGACCTCGCAGACCGATACCTCAACAACGAATGTGCTCGCTATCAACTGGCCGCCGATCAGGTGCGTTTCAATCTTTTGCGACCGTCTACAACGATTCATTGGCATGAAACTCAAGAGAAAAGGTGGAAGAGGCGATCAAGACTGTGGGAATGTTTTCAAAGGAAGGAGAGGAACCTTTGGGTTATCTAGAGGACATGCAGGCCATGTGGTTCGAGACTTGCGTCGGAAAATCTTTTCTCCGTCAGAACAAATTGGGACGCGCCATCAAGAGCCTCCTGCCCGTTCACAAGGTGAAGAGTCTCGTTGTAGATCGTCCCAATTCACCGGTCCCAGCACTTTGACGATATCGTCGACGACCAGCTCGACTTCCACTCGTACTGCTTGAGAAAGATGACATTGAGATCTTACGTCAGCATGCTCAAATTAGAAGACAGGCTACAGGCTCACGCCTTCTACCACAAGGGTGTGAAACCACTCGTCCGAGCCTACATTCAGCTTCACGACAACCCGACAAAGACAAAGGAGCAGATCGAGCAGGAGAAGGTGGCAGCCATGCCCGACGCCGAGCGTAAGAAGTACAACCAGAAGCAGAGAGCTGCGGAGAAGAAGAGACTGGAGGAGCAGGAGAAGCTGAAGGGTGATCTACAACGTTGTAGATGGAAATTGAATGGAAATAGAATTGAACAAGGGTAAGCCAGAGAAGAAGGTAGATGAAGATCCCGATGGAGAGAAGTTGGAGCAGGTGAGATATCATACGGGAGGATCTATTTTTGGCTGACGGGGTGAGGTGGCCGACAAGCTGAAGGAAGCTGAGAAGTACCTCACCGTATTGAAGAAGCACTCGCCCAAGAACATCCAAGTCCAACTCCTTACCTTCGAGGTGAATCATCATCACCATCATCATCATCATGTGACGATGATTAAAACCACGTCTAAATTCCCAAAGGTTGCATTCAGACAGAAGAAGCCTCTTCTGGCCCTTCAGGCTCTCACAGCCGCATCCAAGATCGATCGCCAGCACCCCGCTCTACACTCTGCCATCGTCCGTTTCTTCCACGCAGGTGAATACATCTCCTCCATCTTCTCATCACCAACACAATCGAACTCATCATCTCGATCACCATCACCGACGCACCATCAGAATCCCAAGCCAGCGACCGTCACGAGTTGGTGAAGGAGTTTGTCTCCATTGGAAAGAACAACTTGGTCGGAGAAGTTTCTCTCGAACAATTCACCCGCCAATACTTGGACTCCCACCGGTGAGTTCATCATCATCATCACCTACACATCGTCCATCACCATCATCACCTACACCATCTTCCATCACCTCCATCATCGCATCTTAACCTTGACAGCGACAACTACGCCAGCGTCGTCGCCGCCGCACAGAACTTGGCCCTCTTGGACGCTTCGAAACAAGGAGAAGCCACACAGCTCATGAGCGACCTCTCTAGAGCTCGCGGAAAGACGGATAGAAAGGTGAAGAGAGGAACACGAGACCAACATCATCATCTGATACGATGATGCAGGCCGCTCTCTCCGCATGCGAATGGATGAGATCGAGAGATGAGACAGCCGAGAAGAAGCTGAGAGAGGAGGGGAGAAGAGTCTTTCCCTTTGAAGTCAAGTTTCAGAGTGTGGAGGACAAGCAGTGAACTCTAGCTCGTTTGGAATAGAATGTGTTTCGTTACATGTCACACGATTCCATTCTTCTCATGTCGATTGTGTGGAGCTCTGTGTGATCTCGTGATGTAGGATGTCGCATGTGTAGATATTCTCACGATCGGTGACGATTGCCTGATCATCATCTTCAAACACATTCTATCTCATCAGATTCATATTGTCTTCTCTTTCACTGGGCGATGCTGAGGGGTGTGAATCGCAGTTGGAGATTGAAATGATTCCATGCTGGAATTCTGCCGTCACTGCAGAGACAGCTTTTCCTTTCGGCGTGGCAGTTGATTTCTTTGCCGCCATCTGCCGAGTTAGTGTTGTTAGCGTCATCGTCATCAGTGGCGGTGCTCTCCTTCGCTGGGTTGTTGGCCTTTGGGCAATGAACTCGATTGCTCTCTGATTCCTTCTTTGCCAATGTGTTGCTGTTGTATCTTTTGATGTTCCATCAACAAAGTTTCTTCTGTGTAACAAACAACACCCGCGGAGAGAGCGACCAATTGGCCAGTTCAGTCTCGCAAGGATGAACTGCCTCTATCTGAACACGACGAGACGAGATTGAATCGTATCACAAGTATCATAAGACGCGGATGCAAACATCGGAACACTTCTAGAACTGATAAAGATAGGACGCTCTATCATCGACGGTGAGAACAATTCTGATGGTGATGGGATGAGTTCTGACATCGATTCATGTTTTCAATCTCCAAACAAAAGGTTTGTAGGGTATCGCAGGGATCGTTGCAAACGATCCAACGAATTTGCGGCCGATAGTCGGTCCCTCTCAGGGTGGAAATGGAGACAACATTTGATATCAGGGTTTGAGCTGAAAAGTCAAAGACGGAACCTCCAATGGATGGGAACAAGACCGCTTTAATCGAGTTAATAAATTGTATGTATGTCCTTGTTGAAGCATGTAATCTACGATGAGTTGTGATTTTGATGGAATTTCGATGCAACAGACGGTCGAAGACTCATGAGAACATCCTCTTCGACAACATAATCTTGAGCGAGAAAGAGCCAGACTGATACATCCGTTATTTAAGCGCAATAAAAAAGAAGCACAAAGAAAGAGACTGCCGAAGGCTACACATAAGACAGTTAATAACAGCTAGAATTGAAAACATTCCAAAAACCTGCCATAAGACTGCATTCCAGCAGTACAGCATAAAAAAGTCTTCTGCGGGGGGGGGGGGGGGGGGGGGGGGAAAAAAAAATTGGGGGGGGGGGGGGGGAGAATCACATCTTAGGGAGGGTAGCAGGTCATTGATGATACTTTACCCAGGTGTAGAATCACCTGGGCTACACGGTGGTGTATTTTGTTTTTTCGTCCGGACGTTCGTAACAGAGAAAAGTGCCAATGTACGCTATTTTTTTAGTGTACGTGACAGTAATTTACTTTTTGCTCATCTTGGGCAACGTTTTTGTGACCTGTGTGACATACCATTGGAATCAGCGCATTTTGCTGAACAAGGAGAACTATCTATTGGTACCACGTACGCTAAAAAAATAGCGTACATTGGCACTTATCACATCTTAGGGAGGGTAGCAGGTCATTGATGATACTTTATCCAGGTGTAGAATCACCTGGGCTACACGGTGGTGTATTTTGTTTTTTCGTCTGGACGTTCGTAACAGAGAAAAGTGCCAATGTACGCTATTTTTTTATGTACACAGGCCGTCACAAGGTCATGACGATTGATCAGAATCGCTTTAGCTATGATGGCTTAAGTTGAACCGTGGCGTCATGACATGATCTATTTGACTTAGCCTCGCTGCCATTTGTTTGCCTATCGGAATTTTCTCCTCTATGAAATTTTCGTGACGTTCGCCACACGTCCCATTGAGACACATCGATGAAGAGGGAGGAACAGGTTCGGTGAGTCGTCAAGGTATGTTTGAAGAGTTCTGATGCTCTTGACCAAGTCTGCTCTTCGATGATTCTCTGAGAGAAGATACGAACGATTACGATGATACCGACGATGAAGAGAAACGTGTGAAGCAGGCTTTGCAGTCAATTGCCCAATTTGAAGGTGACACAAGTTTGAATCGCTGACGTGACTGATATCAGCAGTCGAAGATGGGACAATTCCCCCGAAAGAGGAGTGTCTATCATTTCCACCACGAAATGAATTCCCCTTCTTTATATGGACCGTATCATTCTTCCAAGTGGTGGTTATGGCGTCCATGATCGCAGTCAACAGGGGTTTCGTGAGTTGGAATGAAAACCATTGGCTCGGACCATCTGTCCAGGTCATTCGAGACATGGGTAAACATCGATCGACGACATTTCATATCGTCCACCGTCTCACTAAAGACTTCAAGGGTCAAAAGATGCACAGTACATCCACAGTGGTCAATTATGGAGATTGATCACACCCATCTTCATGCACGTGGGAGTGCTTCATTTGATCTTGAACCTGTATGTTCAGGTGAAAATGTCTTTTTATCTTGCACCCGTGACGATGTACAGATTTATTTCGGAAGAAGATTGGAATCATGGTATGGCATGCACCGGATGATCATCATGTACATGATGTCTGGTATCTACGGTAACATGCTATCGACTCTATTCCTGCCCCAACAGGTGTATCATCTCCCTCGTGATCATCAGAGATCGTTTGTTGATCGATCGCACAGATACAAGTTGGAGCCTCAGGTGCCATCTTTGGTCTCAACGGTGAATTATCGTTGCACGTTCCTCCACACAATCAGCATCAGCATCATGATGATCATCATCGATCATCATCGATCAGCTGATGGACATCAGGTATCCTCCTTGCAGAAATCGTCCAACGGTGGCGTCTCTTCGGAAGTCCAGGACGCCTGCTCTTCATCGTCCTCAGCAACATCATGATCTCCGTCATCCTCGGTTTCGTATTACCAGGAGGTGCACCCACTCTTCTCACCACATCACACCATCATCACATCATCATCACATCATCATCATCCGATACATCCATCATCCGATCAAACACCTTCATCATCGCCCTTTCATCACATCAGCACCTCTTCCAATCTAAATCCCTGCAGTGGACAACTTTTGTCACCTGGGAGGACTGCTGATGGGCGCCACCTGCGGTTTCTACGTCATACCGAAACCCAGAGAAACAAAGACGAGGACGACACTGAGGAAGCTCATCACGTCGAGTCTCATCCTCTTTCTCATCGTGGGAGCAGTCATTTTAGAATACGCGACGAGAGTGAACGAGTGGTGCACCTTCTGTCATCTCATCGGCTGCCTTAGAGTACTGCCTTGGTGTCAGTCTGGAAGGTGGTGATAAAGAGTGTTGTAGAGAGAGTCGTTTGAAGAGTGATGATGATGTGACGCCGTGCATCGAGTCGATGATCGATGACGATTTTAAAGTTTATTTTCGTTGATGCTTGCGTGAGTGGGTGAGGGATTCGATTCAGATCTTCTTGTTGTAGAACAATTCGTAGAGGGTGTACGATGAACAGATCATAATGCCGCGGATGAGGCTGATGAAATCCAAAGTCGAAGTGAATGTGGACAGGAGGTAGAAGGGAAGAGCGAGAGGCAATAGACCTGGAGACATCAGCACGTGTTCATCGTTCTTCAAGATCGATCACCTCTTCCGTATTGAAGAGACCAGCACTCGTCTTTGATGCAGAGGTTAGCTGATCTCATGGTGGGAAGGTATGACATCTGTTTCATTCAGATCCATATCGTAATCGTCATCTGTCGTACCTCTCCTGCCTTGGCTCTGTTCAACTTGATTTCGTTTTCGAGTTGGTAACATTTCTCTCCTCTCAAAACGAAATCGAACGCTTCAAGGGGTTGACGACCAGAGTGGCCTGTATGTTTGTTCATTCCAACAACCAAGAGAATCAAATTCACCTGAGACTGGAGTTGGTGTTCCATAGAAGATGAGGAATTCGGTTAAACTGGCGTGAAGGAAGGTTGCGCTTACGACCTTTATCATACGATCAGATATGCATTCTCTTCATTCACACTCTCACCGAGCCCCCAGAAGAGAGCCACACCCACTGTTTTCTCGTCCAAACGTGGTCAGGGTATGTCTTAGCGAGCTCCTGCTGAACAGCGTCGAAAACCTCCTCTTTTGTCTTTGTAGAGTCCGCGGCGTGCTTTGTGGCGATTCCCTGCAGTACTTTTGGATCGAAGACAAAGTTTCCTGCGTTGAATCGAAAGTTATCGAGTATCAATTTGAAGAAGATCTGAGCGAAAATGAAGCAGCCGATCGTCCACGATACGAGGAGTAGGGAGATCATCTTGGATGTTGGTGTTTGATGTTTGTATTGAATTCGCAACCGTGCCGATCAAACGTGTGGAATAATCGTAGAAATTTGGATCTGCAAGTGTGACACAAGAGAGGCGAAATTACGCTCGGCCGGAATCA
This sequence comes from Planoprotostelium fungivorum, assembly GCA_003024175.1. Classification (NCBI taxonomy): domain Eukaryota; phylum Evosea; class Variosea; order Cavosteliida; family Cavosteliaceae; genus Planoprotostelium; species Planoprotostelium fungivorum. The sequence continues at coordinate 102,356 of MDYQ01000257.1, read as the reverse complement.
TGAAGATGATCTCTTAGACGTTCACATTTTATTGTCAACCATCTCAAGCGCTGGTCATGTTCTTGTAGAGTGTGATGGCCTCCAATAAGTAGTAGTCCCCAAAAATGATTCCCGTGTCAAAAGAACCACCGGGTGCATTCTGAGTGGCGTGGCTCAAAACAGAGGCGACGTCGTTATCTACGTTCAAATATTGAGGGGTGATGAGAGAAGAGAGGATCTGTTGGAATCAGTCATCGATCGGATGATGGTGATGGTGCGATGATTCACCTTCTCTGCTGTAGTGAACCACTTGGACTGAAGAGGCTCTTGCTCCAGTTGAGAGAGTTTGAGGAGACCACAGGCCAGGGGAGTGGCAGCAGATGTGTCACGCCAGATGTTGGGACTACATTGCATGAGAAGGTGATGCGGATGATGATGATGATCATGATGACGCGCACGATGTGATCTTGAGATGATGAGTTGGTGCTCACATTCTGGGGTCATAAAAGTCCCAGAAAGGAACGTGATCTTCGGGCAATCCATTGGCCAGGTAGAATTCTGCAGCCTCGGTCGATGCCTTTCACTCGATCAGAATCACGCAGAGACACAGAACTCGTCGTTCATCGTGATGATCGTTTCATCATCAAGATCGACATCTGATGATGACAAAAAAGATTTACCTTCAAGAATCTCTCGTCTTTCGTGTAAGAGTACACCTGCATGACATCATCCTTCACATCACATCCCTCCGAAACTGCACCTCGACGAAACCGTACACGGCCCACGCTTGTCCTCTGGCCCAGGTACTGTTGAACGAATACCTGAAATATCCGTGAGTTCTCCTGGTGACAGCATCAGCCACGGCCCACCCCTGAGCGGTTCCCTTTGTATTGGGGATGCCCGTGTTAACGTTGTAATCGACTACGTGGTAGGTAGACATTTCGGGGTACCTCATCTCATTAGAGAATGATCAGACACGTTGATTCTTTACCTAAAGTGCTCTCTGAGGGTCGTGCTCGCGTGGGTCTCGGCGACTTGGAGGTAGTAATCATGGTGGGGATCGTTCTCGCTGGATGCAAAGAGGAGGTGCAAGTTCATCATGTTGTCGATGATGACTGGAGAGAGTCAGTGGTTTGGAGGAGGCTCTCGGAGATCACCGGGGAAAGTTGGCCAGTTCCAAGATTTGATGACGCCGACTTTGGGGTTGAATCTCTTGACGAGGGAAGAGGAGGCGATGTCGATGAGCTTCTGGAACTTGGAATCACCGGTTAATCGAAGACCGTTGCCGTATGATGACATGATTCGGAAACCGATATCATGGTCGTCGCTGCTGTAAGCCTCTTTGACCAATGGAACTGAAGAAGGGAATTAATAAGAGGGGATATGAATAATCTACCTTGTGCTTGAATGGCTCTGTCCTTCCATTGTTGGTCTCCAGTCAATTCGTATAGATACCAAAGACATCCTGACTGAGGTCAAGATGGTGTAACGGCGTCAATTCTCACCGGGATAGAAGCCTGACACCCAATCGTGGCTGTCCACGATCGTCCAATGGCCAGATGCATCCGTTTTTTCGGGAAACTTACCAATCTCCGTCTCGTTGAAGAACTTTTCGTATCTCTGAGCGGCGATGGAGATGGCCTGATGATTGTGAGACGATTCACGTGAACATATCTTCGAACCTGATCGAAATTGATGGGTGCGCTCTGAGCGACAGCCAAGAACAGTAAGACGGTGCAGATCTTCATGTGTAGTTGTCTTTCCGCCTTCTGACAAACCCGCAGCTGTCATATTGCGAAATATTCGAATAAAAATATCGCGCTTCTCTTGTTCTCTATTTCATCTTTACTTTCCCTGAGTTCGTGTCCATGGTGAGATGCACGATGAGCTTTCTGATGGATACCTTCTCTTCTCTCAGCACCTTCGTTTCATCACACAGAACTCCCACCTTGAGGATGAACAACAGAGTGAACGTCGAGCACAGAACAAAGAGGCTCGTGACAGACAACGTGAAAAATTTCGATACGATGCATAACATCTTGGTTCACATCAGATGATGCGATGAGATCAACATGTGATGATGATCACTCACCACACAAAGGAGGGGCAGAGGTACAAATCCGATGCGACGGGACACCATGTACGTGTCCATGAAATTCTGTCGACATTTCACCATCAACCTTCCACTAGATCTCACCTTCGACGACAAGATGTCTGAGATGAGCATCTGAATGTAACCCGAATAAACTTCGTGAGATATCTGATTGAACTTTGTGATGAAACAATGTTTGATCCAATCGACGATCAGCTCGGATGACACCATGAGAACGATGGAATAACTGACGTGGTTGATCTACAACTCTGTCAATGGAACGGTAGAGGAGAAACAGACCCAGAATTGAGGTGTCGTCGGCCATTGTAGATCAGAAGAGTTCTGAAGAGTGATGATCATGAGGAAGATCATCAGTTGAAATCGCTCGACCATGTCTGTTCTACGGCTTAGAAGATAAGATGAATGAGAGACGACTCACCACTGCAGGACAGCTGAAATAGATTCTCCTTCTCACATTTCTTGAAGACTGAGCTCTTCAGTTCGACAAATTGATTGGAGATGAGTAGTGTCAGGAGGGCATTGTTCGCCGAATTGATCGCAACGTTGAGCGTCACCACCTGCGACCCATCAATCCACTTCACACGTACCGTACGCATGCATGGCGTCACACCTGAGTCAACAGTACCAGTGAGTGGACGACTGTCCTGAGTGTCAGCGTGATGTACTGATTCATATCAACTCACAAGTGTAGACGAGGGCGACAATAAATACGGCGAGAGGTTTGATGTGGCTGAGTGACCTCTGGCTTCCACCTTTCACGATTGCCTTGTCGATCGTCTTGTAGTAGAGAGAAGCGAAGACATCTTGCCCGAAGGAGGAACACAATTTGTCCAACACCTTCGGTCGTCAGTTCGGTCGAAAGTAAAATTCACCTCTAAGCAATTGTAGATGACGTAGAGTTTGATCATGGATTGGCCTCTGATCCAGTGGTACAACATGGACGTGTCGATGGTAGAGAGGATGGGAAAACAAACGATGACGATGAGCATCCTCAATAGATCCCACACTTGTGTGCTGCTCACTTGACCTCTGATAGACCGTCAGAATTTTCTCCGAAATTTACCGTACATCTCTGCGAATCTATATATAGAATCGATCGTACAATACATCTTGAAATTTCAATGAAAATTCGGTCACCTGGCAACGATCTGTTGTACGAGGCGATAAGCAGCGGCCAAGACTCTGAGTGGCATGACAGTCAGTAGAAAGAGAAATGAATCACAACACAGCAATACTCCCAAGCCCAGCAGCTGTCACCCTTCAGCTCGTCACGTGATGTCTCTCCCACACCTTCTCCAGTTGATAAGGAACTTGAACGAAATTGTAAACGGCCTCTCTCTTCTCGACTGAATCTTCTTCCGGTTGATAAGAAGCAGTGACTTCACTCATGACAGTCTGCCACACAGAGATAGAGGACACTTGTATGAACTTCTTCTCGTCGCCACTGTGCTGTGGAGAATGAGTGGGATTCCGATGAGAATTCGAGTTACGTTGATGTTGATGCGATCGCTCGTCGTCGTGATGTGAGGACTCCGCTCGTTCGAATTGAAGAGTAATCTGGCGCGAGATTTAAATTTTGAAATTGGGGAGGGTCTCACCTGTCAGATATCTTCAAAGAATTATTCATGTTCATGGATGATTTGCTGGGTGTCTGTACAATATGATGAGATGCTGGTGTTGATGGTGCTTCCGTCTTGGTGACTCCTGTGAAGGGAGGGATCTGATCATCAACATCATCGAATGCGAATGAGCAAGATGAGCGAGATCACCTCCAGTGATCGGATCTTACTGAACTTCGAATCTCCTTCTTGATCGGTGGAATAGGAAGGTGTGTGGTATCCAGACATGTCTACAATCACATCATCAGAAAATCATACAATACGGAGATGGATCACCCAATTGCTTCTTTGAAGGAGAGCTCGTTATCTTTTCCGGTTGAGGTAGACCGATATGTAACTATCCATCATCAGAAAAATGTGTCATCATCGTCTGCCACCTCTTGGACGTCAAGAGGTTTCGTCTCGCTCCCATCTCTACTCATCGTCCGTCTAATGTCTGGGGAATCTGGCGCTTGACTCTGCAGATTAGCTCTGACATCGGCCAGCAATCCAAAATCTTCGGAAGACGATGCCAGCTCTCCAATCATGTTCAACTGTCCATCTCTTCAGTGTCAATATGCACAGTGTCATTCACCGCCACTAATCCTGATGGTGATTTCCTCGGTAAGCGGTCGTCCTCCTCGATGATCACTTCATCCGTTTTCTCCTCGTCACTCATTTTGTCCGAATCTCGCAGCTCACTGAGATCAGGAGCGGAGAAAGAGCGCGCCATCCTCGTTTCTGCTGGGGAGCTGGGTGGATCTCGATCATTAACCCCGGGGATCGTCCAAGGAGAAGAGCACGTGGTGTCCTCTTCTGAAGGGCGGCAGACATCTGCCTCTTCCGCAGTGGACATGGTGATGTGTGACACAGACTGTGAAAGGCACGTTGTAGAAGAGGGCAGGCCTGCGGTGGCTTTTAGACATGTCTGACCTCCACACACGAAATAATAGGAGACTGCCCGAGGAGTTTCTGAAGGCTGACAAGCAGTATTACCACATCGCAGGTAGAGCTGGCTGCTCCCAATTTGCCCATGTGAGGGACCTATATATAGACTACCCTGACTCTGTGCAGGCAGTGAGAGCCTGCGAAGTGCTGTCAAAATCCCTGCCATCCTTTCACTTCCAGAGCTATGCTGTCCACCCAACAGGTGATATCATCAAGTGCACCGAGGCCTGATTCTGTTAGAATGGGCCGAATTCGTCGAGAAGAAGAACCAAGAATACAACTACGTTCACGACAGAGAGAAATCACCACTGATCTGGACTTACACCGGAGAATACATATACGACACCCCCTCTTTCCTCAGTCGAGTAAGTGACAGACGTCCTCTGACGATCATCATGAGGTCTAACGACACATAGTGTCGGAGATTGTATAATTACATAGACGATCAGAGCTATGCCTCAGTCTCATCCATTGCCGCAGAAGATCTCGAACAGTGCTTGACGCAACACGTGAATCCCTCCGTACGACCGATCATGCTGATCATCGCCAGAGAGAGATAGCAGAGTCTACGAAGCAGAGGGAAGAGAAGGAGAAGAGGAATATCGACTCCCTGAAGAGCAAGAAACTCTTTTTACTGTCCTTGATTTTGGATTGGCAGAGAGAGATCGTGTACAAACCACTGTTATCTGCCGTGCGCCTGATCAAACCAAGATTAAGCATTCCAGCGTGGAAAGAGCATCTCGCAGGTGATTGAATCAACTTGAAATCACTTCTAGTAATAACACGATGCAGAATTTCAAACATATGAACCATTACCGAAGAAGAGGAAGGCGAAGATGAAAAGGATGTGGATGAAAAAATTGGAGGACTTGCACGACATTCTGAAGGGAAATTCGGAGGAAAACCCAGTGGATTCTACCGCTCGCATGAAGGATGCCACGAAGCAATTGGTCGCCATGGATACATCGATGTCCCAATCAGGGTCTATTGTGCTGGAGCTATTGGCGGATCAGTCTGCACAGGTTCGCATCATATTTCTGTGTCATCACTGAAGGTCGCAGGATGAATCGGACAGTCTTATAGTAAATAAGGCCACAGAGATCTGTGAGGTGATGACGATGTGGTCTTTCCACTTGCTGACGTCAGCAGATCATGCAATTATTAGATAACACCTTCTCTGAAGAAGACCCGGATACCTACGACCTCGAACCAGAAGCAGCTCACCATTCAATCGAACGCCTTATCACTCTGGTTACAGACCTTCACTCGTCCCTCAGTCTCATCATGTCGAATCTGAAGACAACCTCTCAAGACTTGACCTCTCAGCTCTTGTCACTACAGGTACAAGATCAAACTCATTACGATGAGATCAGAGAGCAACTGAACAACATTCCTCTCTTGCAGAAGAGGGAGGCCTATTCGGACCACACGGAGAGGGAGTCATACCATCAACAGCTGAAACACAAGGTCACTGACCTCATCGATCGATTGAACATCGAACATAAATCACACCAAGTCTGACCGTCGATCGTGACTGAAATGAATTGAAAAGAGCAAGTGTATCCGCGTGGTAGGGATTACTCCATCGACTATGACGGAACAAGATTACAAGACAAGACATGATCATGAGGCAGCGTGTATTTTCAAACGTGGATGACGTGACCTCCATTGTTGCATCTGACTCGCTGTTACGGCATGGCCCCACGTGTGAATGCTTTTCAAGGAGGGAAGACTTAACAACTGTGACACTCCCTTCACGCTCAAGTTCCTGTCACTTCATCAGCACATCCGATCATCACGATGACGCATCACCTGCAGAAGCTGACGTCCAAATGTTCGAGCCGCTTACACTCCGTGAGTTCGGATATGCATTCGTCGGTCAATTCTACGCAGCCGTCGATGTCTGTGATGATGTCAGGCGCTTGAAATTTTTTGTATGCGAGGATCACCTAGGTATTGTAGGGTATTTCTCGTCAATTTCACCTACGGAACGGTCATCTCATCATGACGCTCTCGATCACCGACACAGATCACATGATCGATCATGTGATAGACGATGATGATGGATGATGGATCTCACCAGGACTGCGATCGATTCGTTCGTGATGTGTATGCATCTCTTCAGCGTCAAGTGTGACAATCCCTTACAAAAATTCGCAATGTACATCGTGCTCGTGTCCGACAGATTCGTTATACCAGACACGTCGATGGATGTCAGTCCTCTGCAGCCATCAGACAGACTCTGTATCGATGCGTCTGTGATCAATTTGCATGCCTCAATCGATATCTCTTGTAACAGGGGGCACTTTTGCCCGATATGAGACAGATCAACGTCTTCTAATTGTAAGCAACCACGTAAGAGTAAGACCTTCAGATTGCGTGCCATCTGTCATGATGTCATCAGAAATATCTTGAGCGAGGTGTGAGGTCACGTGTTGTGCGATGGAGGCAAAGGTGGGACGCTTGAGTTGAGTGCAGTGGGAGAGATCGATGGAGGTGAGTGATCTACAACCTGCCACGAGGGCGTCGACGCTGGCATCGTCGATGTGATGGAGGTAAGAGATGTCAAGTCGTTGTAGATTGCCGAACGAGGTGCTCATCTCGGTCAAACCGTCCCTCGTCAGTTCGAAGCAGGAGGACAGCTATCTACAATCAGCCAGTGACTCGTTGTAGATCGTGAATAAATCACCCCTAATTGTTCCAGGGTGGAGGCGAGAGGTGATTTGGACAGAGAGGACAGCGTTTGATTGTCTATGCGGTTGCATTCACCTACGTCTAATTTCTTGATGGACGGACAACCTTCAGCGATGCTCAGCACGGTCTGACCAGACAGTGTGCAAGCTCCTTTGAGAATGAGACTGTCTAAATGTGGGGAACTGTTCGAGTTGAGTCGTCGAATGCATGATGATGGGATGGAGATAATGATCGTGATGCAGAAGAGATTGGACGCACCAGCGTGGGATTGTCTTAATAACATCGTCGGGTACGTCTCTTCTTCCAGTTAAATCTAATTGTGACAACAGACCACTGTTCAAAAACATGTTTAGAATGGGCAGAGTCAACAGTCTGTGGAAAGTGAGGACCATGATGGCTGATGTATGACGGTCCGTGATGATCAGATGGATGTCGATGGAATGTTCTCATGATCTACCTCTGTTTGGTGGCTCGTTCTCTGTGTAAGATGCAATCGAACAATTCTTGTGCAACTTTCGGTGGGAAACCAGACAGTGAAGACAACTGGCCTGTTCTATGCATGAGAGACATTACGAAAGGAGATGTTACCGATGTTTGTGACGACGAACGATATGCACAGCGTTACAAGCGGAGGAACAGAAGATGACTCTTCTGATTCTTGCGAATAGAGCTCGTTATAATCGGTATTGATCTGGCTGTAACCTGCAGCAAATCAGGTGCCGATGGTGACAGATCGAATCACCCTGCCATTCGTTTACGACGTCTTTATCCTCGTCTGATAGATCTAGATGATATTAGGAGCCAGATCAGTGTCAATGTGCGATCATACCGCCTAATTGGGATGTGCTCTGAGAGAGATCCGTGACAAAGCTCTCCTGCTTTATGTTACGAGGGAAACCGTCATAACCGAAAAGCTCATTGTTTCCGTTGAAGATCGGTGTGTTCCATCTGTCCATCTCAATTTTAAATTCCACATCATGATTGTCTCTAACTACAACCATACGGCATGTGCTGACAAAAAGACACAAGACCACCGCGCTGAACCTGCAAGCTAGCAGTTCATACATCATGACCAATGTTTGAGGTGAAGACATTAGAAGATAAATGGTGCAAGATATCATGAGAAGTGATTTACTGATACCACATGCTGTTGTTACATTCAAGTTCTGATGATGTTGTGTCCCTCGCGATTCGCAGAGTTGGCCTCCTTCTGTACTGCCACCTTGTTGGCATCCATACGCACTGTACGCATCAGAATCTTCCCAGATATTCATCTCCCTCACTGGGTGTGTAGTTACCCTGGCGTAACTTGTCTTCCGAGAAGTTTCTCTCGTTAGCGGTGGCCTCTTTGGGGCCGAGAGTCGGTCCGTTGTAGTTGGGGAGGTTGCGAGTGAGTCTACCGAGTGACTGGATGCCGACTGCAACTTGAAAGAGGTTCTTCTCTTCGAAGAGGTCGACAGTGGTGAAATTGTCAGAGGAGGAGACGCCCATCGCTAAAGCGGCCTGTCGCTCGGATCAGAAGATGATATGATGATGTGATGATCGTGTTGCGGATAATGTTGCGATAAGAGACTCACGTCGAGGTAGTTCTTGATGTTCTCCATCTGCATGAAAGGTGTGGACATCTTGTTGATCTTCTTGATGGTGTTGGGCTTGATCTTGTTGATCAGATTGCACAGCGTCACTCCACTCTTGAGTGAAGCGGCAAAAGTTCCTGTGAGCTTCTCTCCTGCGATGTCACGTCAGCATCATCATTCATCAACAACGCTTCACCTGTCACGCTCTCGATCCACTCTCTCACTTCGGCCTCTACGTTACCCGAAGTACCCTTTGCCCCTGAAGGTGCTGACTTGACTGGGGCAGGTGCTGATTTGACTGCGGGCTGGGTGGACGTGGGAGCGGGTGCATTCTTAACAGGAGCGGGTGCTGCTTTGACTGAGGGTTGAGAAGGTGTGGCAGCGGGTGGTTTGAAGAGATCGCAACGCTGGACGGAAACGTTGGGTGCATTCTTGCTCTTGGACTGTTCCTCTGCATATCGTTTCTTGACGTCTTCGATCGCGACGCGGATCTTCTCTACTTCCTGACGAAAATGTTTTAGAGGATGAGATGGATGATTTGATTATCGTCAATGTACCTTACGGAGGGAGGAGACTTCAGATTGGAGATCAGACTGTGGTTAATCAGAATATAATGATTAGAAGATGACAAACCATGTGTGTGGATAGAGGGAGTGTCTTTGTGAGACGCGGATGTCGGAAGCATGTCTACAAAAAAAATTGAGACAGACCACAGACACATATTTCCTTTCCTTCTCTTTCGAGGGTGTCTATTCCTTGATTCATACCGCTTGCATCGATGGACACGCCGACACAGAAGGACTTGGAGTTTGTGTCACAATAATTTTGATTGTTTTGGCCCAGACTACAAGCCGATCATCACATCACATCACGAACATTTCAAAATGGATGACGATTTCGAAGATGTTCCGTTAGGTGGCATACCAAACAGCACAGAGAACGGTCATTCTGCGGAGGTAGATGAGAAGCCCTCCATCCAACTCAACGGGACCAAGGAGGAATCGTCTGAACCCTCTTCGTTATCTGAGAAGCAACAGAAACAGTTTTCTATCGAACTGGAGTTCGTTCAATGTCTAGCCAACCCTGAATATCTGAAATGTGAGACGAACATATGAAGCAAAAGATACGTATAGACGTGTCATCTTATGAGATCACGAGATCTACCAGAAGAAGGCTAATGGATATTAGATTTAGCTCAATCGCGATACCTGCAAGATAAGGCGTTCGTCAATTACTTAGAATATTTACAATATTGGAAGCAGCCTCAATACGCCAAGTTTATCATTTATCCTCATTGTCTGTACTTCTTAGGTGATCTCCTTCGTTTCATCTCATCGTGCCTGTGATTGATGTTCTCATCAGAGCTTCTGCAAGAAGAAGCATTTAGAAGAGAATTACTTAACCCTGCCTTCTCTGTTTACATCCACCAGCAGCAATTTTATCATTGGATGTATTATCGTAATAAGAGACTGGTCAGTGCAGCCCTCCCTGTGGCTGATACATCCATGGAGGTGATCATCTCATCCTTCTCCGTATCATTTTCTGTTACTGATGGACGTTCAGACAGAGGAGATGAAAGCTGAGGTCGTCTGAAATTTTGTACATTGAGATAAATATTCATCGAGATTGCTCACTTGATTGTGATCAAAAGAGAAATACATGCCGATATAATAGTGACAAGGACGACTATTCCATGCACGCACACTTCATGTTCTTCGGGCTCTTTGGCGTTTTATTTCGCTTTGCTGTCTTGTCTTCTGTCATTTTTTTGAATTTCGCCACATCAGAAACCATCATGTCGACCCTTCTCAAGGGTCGTGGCTCTATCATCACAACGCTACGCAGATTACATTCGACCGAAAGGGTTCTTCATCTCTGTACGACTTCGCTCTGATATGGGTAGGTCCGCAAACACATCACGTTCCACCTCAATGGAAACAAGATCGACGTACCCTCTAACATAAAACCCACCCTGATGTTATCTGACTACTTGAGAGGTGTAATCATATCACATCATCTTACGTCTAACGTCGATGTGTGAAGATCACCAACACCTAACGGGTACGAAATTGGCCTGCCAAGAGGGAGCTTGCGGAAGTTGCACAGTCTCCATCTCCTCACAAGATCCAATTCGAAAGACCATCGAGTGAGCACATCTCACCTCCCAACGTCATCCAACAATCAACAGACATCACCCTGTCGTCTCTTGCATCACACCCATCGCCCTCGTAGATGGCAAGAACATCACGACAGTCGAGGGGATCGGTAAGACACGTCCCATGCAACTCGAGTGACGTCCTCTAGGCAGCACGAACGATGGTCTGCATCCCATCCAAGAGAGGATGACCGCCTTCGGTGCATCTCAATGTGGCTTCTGCACACCTGGTTTCGTCATGTCAATGTACGCAGGGTTACGCATGCAGTCCAACGAGTGAGTAGATCTTCGATGCGTAACTTACGTACTCTCAGCACTTTTGAAAGATTCTCGGAAAATTTCAAGGGTAATCTGTGTAGATGTACGGGGTACAGATCGATATCAGACGTCGGAAAATCAGTGAGTTTTCACGATTCGAGGTTACGTGACTGGTAGAAAGTTTTGTGCCGATACGGAGGCCACCGTGAGACCCTTCAACGGCCAAACCTTCCCCGCCTATCGATCAGAAAACTCGGAGAAATTTCTCGGAGATATAGGAGGAGACGGTCTCGTTGTAGATGAGACTTCTACTCACTACTTCTCTCCCACCACCCTCCTCGATTTGGCTCGTCACAAGGTAAGACGTCATCACCTCTCGTCATGACGTCGTACAGTCGGACCACCCTGATGCTGTCGTCGTGGGAGGGGCTACCAGTGTGGTACCCTCCATTTACCATGGAGAAACAGCTCCAATGAAGTGGGTCACTGTCAGTCGTATACCCGAGCTCAACCGAGTGAGAAAATTCTCAGAAGAGGAAGCTGAAATTTTCAGGTGGAATTCGGAGAAACTTCCATCTGCATCGGAGCTGGTGTCACCCTGGCAAAGATCATTCGATCCATCGAAGCGGAAAGTTCGAAGAAAATTCATCCACGGTGAGAACGTGCCTCGTTCATATTTCGGTCTACAACGTTGTAGACACCGCGTCGTTTTCTTGGAATCGATGAAGAAGCAGATGTCACGCATCGGCAGTGCCCAAATCAGAGCCACGGGCACCTTGGCGGGAAACATCCTCAGCACCTACGCAGCTTCCGATATGAATCCACTACTGTGGGTGACAGGAGCAAAGATCAAAGTGTCCCAGTCTGACACTCAAGGATCAAACTACTCCGTTATATCCCAGGAGAGGAACATAGAAGATATCCTCCACCGAGGAGAGATATCCGACGTAGAGGTGAGCGATCGTGAGTTGATTCACATTCACCTGACATTGATCAGTTCATAGAACTCATCGAAATTCCGTGGCCAAGTCCGAACGATCACGTGAGGACTACAACGAGACACATTGGGATGGTATACTGAAAGAAGGACAGGTTCACGTGTACAAACAATCGAGGAGAAGAGAAGGAGACACGAGCATCGTCAACGGAGGCTTTCGCGTCACCCTGAACGATGATGACGTCATAGGGGACGTCGCCATGGTGTTCGGTGGCTTGACGAGTTCTCTCGTGCGTCCAGAAAAGTCGGAGAAATTTTTGGCGGGAAAGAAGTGGAGTAAGGAGACCATCGACGAGGTCATACCTCTATTGGTGGAGGAGGTAGTTGATCGTTGTAGTTTGAGAGTTGACGGAAGTAGGTGAAGACAGGAGGAGTTGATACCCACGGAGGCATCACAGAATACAAGCAGACCCTCCCCGCTTCTTTTCTCGTCAAGTTTTTCCACCGAGTGAGGCGATCTACATCGTTGTAGAGTGACATGATTCAGGTGGCTAACCGGAAGAATTCACGAATCGATGCTACGGAGAGTCACCCGTTCGACAGGTGTGACGTCATATGACGTCATACTTCTCACTTCCTACAGTCGACCCGTAGTAGGTTCCCATCACTACGATGTACCCATAAGAGGTACTTCCGTGGGTAAACCAGAGCCCCATCGGTGAGATTTCATCCAGATTTCATTCTGACAGCTCTATCAGCTGGGCCGCTCTACAATCGACCGGAGAGGCCAAGTACATTGCGGATATGAAATTTCACAGACAATTGTACGGTTACCTCGTCACCTCCTCCCACAGCTGCGCGGATATATTATCCATCGACGTGTCACAAGCGGAGGCGTACCCAGGCGTACACGCCGTGTATACTTACAAGGACGTACCCGGATCGAACCTATTCGGAGAGATAGAGAAGGACGAAGAGATATTCGCCAGTAAGGAGGTGAGTCTTCGTTGTAGATCGAATCATCACGTGATCATTTGAACAGGTGAAGCTGTTGGGCCAACCGATCGGAGCGGTCATCGCAGAAAGTGAAGACATCGCAAGAGAAGCCTCCAAGCTCGTGGAGGTAGAATTCTCTGCAGAATCACTAAACCCTAAATGCGTCCAATCAGGTGAAATATCGAGAGAAGAAGGGAATCTTCAGCATCGAAGAGGCAAAGAAGAGAGATTCCATCTACCCCCACCCCGTACAATTTCACACCGGTGACGCTGATGCCACCTTGGCTACCTCCCCCACTGTACGTCGTAGATTACGTCGTAGATCTCACGGAAATCTCATCGAAAACAGGTGATCGAGGGTAATATGAGGATGGGAGGCCAGGAACATTGGTACTTGGAGACACAGAGCTGTCTCGCTCTTCCAAATGACGATGACATCGTACTGCACATCTCCACTCAGAATGCACACGCTGCCCAACACACCGTGGGTGATAGGAAATTTCATCGAGAACTCACGGGTACAGGTGGCGACCGCATTGGGACTTCCCGCCCATCGAGTCACCGTCAAAGTGGGTCACGTGGGTGGCGCTTTTGGCGGGAAAGAGACGAGAAATTGTATCATAGCGGCTGCTGCCTCCTTGGCGGCTCGGAAATTGAGACGTCCCGTACGCTTCGTGTTACCCAGACCACTCGACATGCAGACGACAGGGTGATGACATCGATCGTCTACATCGTTGTAGACTGACTCGAACAGGGGGAGACATCCATACGTGGGACACTACCGCGTAGGTTTTGATTCTTCCGGGAAAATCCTGGCGGCAAAGGTAGATATGACCGCCAACGGCGGTCACAGCCTGGACCTGTCGGGTGCCGTGCTGGTGAAGACCCTTCTACAATGCGACGGAGCGTACAGCATCCCCAATTTTTCCGGCGTTGCCAAGGTGACGCGGTCGACGTCGACAACTTATCAACCCAATTCAGCCGGCGAGAACAAACGTGGCATCGAACACTGCTTTCAGAGGATTCGGTACTGTACAGGGCTGGCTGTTCACGGAACAATGGATGGACCACGCAGCTCACGTTCTAAAAATGGCGCCTCACGAGTTGAGGGAGAGGAACATCATGAGAGAAGGGGAGACGACTTTCTACGGTATGAAGGTGCCCAAACAATTGAGACGGTGAGTGCCACGTAAAGATGACGATCGATGACGTCATCAGTTCTTGGGACACCTGCAAGAATTCCTCGAAATTTCTCGAGCGATTAGAAGAGGTGAAAGAGTTCAATTCGAAGAATCTACACTGCAAGCGTGGCCTCTCCATCTTACCCACGAAATACGGCGTAGGTTTCACTGCGATGCAACTCAATCAGGGATCCGCCCTCGTTCTGTGTTACGTAGATGGTTCCGTGCTAGTGACCATCGGTGGCGTCGAAATGGGTCAAGGTTTATTCACCAAGGTGAAAAAATCCGATGAAATTTCACCTGACACGGTAAGATATCACAAGTCGTCGCGACAGAATTGGGGATACCGTCCGAGAGTGTACACATGTCAGAAATGTCGACAGATAAGATCGCAAATGCGTCGACAACTTCCGCTTCCATGGGGTCGGACCTGTACGGTGGTGCCGTCCACAATGCTTGTCGGGTGAGTTAAACCCTAAAACCAACGTCGACGCTGAAATCTCCAGGAATTGAACGAGAGGTTCGCTCCCTACCGGGCGTCGCATCCGAATGCGACCTTTGCAGAGATCTGTGAGAAGGCTTATGCAGATCGAGTGTCTCTGTCGTCATTGGGATTCTTTAAAAGTGAACACAAAGGTTTAGACATGAAGACAGGGAGGGGTGAGGCCGGCGGGGGCTCGACCATTTCTCTGAAAATTCCAGGGGATCCGTGGAGGTACTTCACCATAGGAACGGCCTGCACCGAAGTCGAGATCGACACGCTGACGGGTGACTACAAGGTGTGATGTCATTCTACGTCATCAGCCGATATTAAATGTGTCAAGGTCTTACGAGCTGATATCGTGATGGATCTGGGGGCACCAGTCAATCCCAATGTGGACATCGGACAGATCGAAGGGGCCTTCACTCAGGGTATGACATCACGTGACCTCATCAGCCGTACTGAATTCAGTAGGGCAGGGCTGGGTGACGATAGAGGAGTTGTGGTGGGGTGACGAAGAGCGCAGTTGGATCACCCCCGGAAAATTACAAAACTCCGGGCCTGGTACTTACAAGATACGTACGTGTACGTAAATTACATACTTGTACTAACCCTCTCAGCTACCTTGGATGACGTACCCTCTCGTTGGAACGTGACACTATTGAAAGAAGACATCGAAAAGTCGATCGAAATCTCTCCGGTGCATTCAGCGAAGGCAGTCAGTGAACCGCCCTTCCTGTTGGGAGCTTCCGTGTACTTTTCGTTAAAGGATGCTATCAAGGCGGCCAGGAGCAGCAGAGGACTGGACGAGTACTTTCAGATCGACAGGTGATGTGATGCGATGAGAATAGAGGGAGCTGATGATGGATAGTCCCCTCACCACCGAGAGAGTTCGAATGGCTTGTGTGGATGATATCACTACTGCGGTCTTGGGTGAAGGAGCGGCCTCCTTCAGGGCGAAGGGAAGCTTTTGAAATCAATGCGCTTCAACAATGATATTCAGATACAAGTCCGTGATGTAGTTCTCCTGTGTCATTCGTTTTTTAAGAATTTTGCGCGTACGAGGAGGGAATGCCGTGAAGGGGTTCATGCCAGATCCGAACGGAGTGTTGCGGCCCTCATTTTCATTCGGAAATTTGCGTCCGTCCGCCGCGATTTCCACACGTGAATCGATCACTCTCGCTCATTCTTCAGCGATGAAGCTACCAAACACTTGGATTGTATACACTGTCTTCCTCTTGGTGGGGATTTCGAGTTCTCTGGCAGATTGTCCGGCCTACACTTCGACAGGGTGAGATTTCGTGCAACATGTAGAATGATTCTTTCAAGCGGTGCTCCATTTTGGTTGGGAAGAAAACAGCACACATCGCTCTCCGCATTTCAGAATGGAACTTATCAGGTGCGATCTCACGTTCAGACTGTGTTGGATGATGCGTGCCCAGGTCTTTCGAAACGTGATGGATTATGGAGCGAAGGGAGATGGTGTCGCGGACGATACAGAGCCGATCAGAAGGGCCATAGCTGATGGAAGATGTGGCCCGAATTGTGATTCCAGCACCACTCGCTATGCGGTCATCTACTTCCCTTCTGGAGTCTATCGAGTGCGGTCCACGATTCCTCTCTATTTTATGACTTTGATGGTCGGTGATGCAAATGATGTTCCCACTATCAGAGCTTCCCCCGACTTCATCGGAGATCGCATCATCGAAGCCAATACGGATACAAATGGCGGAAACTGGTTCAGAATTCAAGTGAGTGAAAACCCTCAAGTCACCACTCATTCCACACAGAACAACTTTCACCAGCAGATGAGAAACTTGAAGATAGACACCACGGCCGTTCCAGCACAAATTCCAATCACTGCGATCCGTTGGATGGTAGCCCAAGGATCCTCTCTGTTCAAGATTCAGATCGAACTCAGCTCACAGCCAGGAACACAACACCGAGGAATCCTATGCGAAAGCGGGTCGGCCAGCTACTTTGGAGACGTCACCGTATCAGGTTGCAATCGATGAACATCACGTGATAGGCTGACTGACCCTCCACAGGAGGAGACACCGGAGTCATCATCGGCAACCAACAGTTCAACATCAAAGGTCTAACCATACGGAACACGAGAGTGGCGTTGCGGATACTGTGGGGTTGGGGCTGGGTATTTCATCAGCTGTCAGTCTACAACTCCACGAGAGGTCTCGATATCTCCGGTATGAACGGCCAGCAGCCTTCCGTCAGCTCCATGGCCGTTGTAGATTCCCAATTCGATCAAGTGACGGAGGCCATCGTTACCGTGGCGGGTCACGGTACGGCAGACGTCACACTCACCCTGGACCATGTGAAATTCCACCGAGTCGACAGAGCCGTCGTCGACACGGCTGGTACCGTTTTATTGAGTGGATCTATGGAGACACTAACCATCGATATCTTCCTCACTGGTCGCATTTACAACTCACCCACCCAAGGCTTCGATTACCGTGGTCTCACAAAAAGGTGTCTGTCATTGAAATTCCGCGTGAAACTTCACTGATGACTCCGCGCAGGATGGAGAGACCTACGACACTGACAGACAAGAATGATCTCTACATAGTCCGCCCTCGACCCCAATATGAAGGCGCAAATCTGGATGACGTCATCGATGTACGAGCCATGGGTGCTCGCGGCGACGGTAACCAAGACGACACGGCCGCGTTGCAGCTGGCGATCGATTCGGCGGGTTGTAGAATCGTCTTCCTCCCCGCCGGCACCTACCGGTTGACTCGCACTCTCTTCGTTCCTGCCGGCACCCGCATGGTGGGCGAAGCTTGGAGTCAGCTGATGGCTCACGGTCCCTCCTTCTCTGACCCTGCCCACCCCGAACCCATGATCCAAGTGAGTGGAAGATAATTCGTGGAGAATTGATGGGAAAGGTGGGCCTACCTGGTGACGTGGGAAGTGTAGAGCTGTCAGAATTGATGTTCACTGCGGCTGGTCCTGCACAGGGAGCCATTCTGGTGCAATGGAACATACGCGATTCACCCAATTCTCCGGCATCTGCCGGTATGTGGGACTGTCACTTTCGTATCGGGGGAGCTGTAGGAACCTACCAACAGGTCACCACCTTCCTCTTCTTCATTTCGGTTTATGTTTTGAACAGATCGAGCAGTGTCCTGCTTCGGCCGCAAACGTGATTCCAGAATGTCTGGGTGTCTTCATGATGATGCACGTGACTGCATCGGCTTCAATTTACATGGAGAACGTGTGGGGATGGACTGCAGATCGAGACATGGACTCACCGGGTCAGCCTCACATCAGCGTCTACAATGGAAGAGGTGAAGAAGATTGAGACGATGGAGGTGATGACGGTGAGGCAGGGCTTCTGATGGAATCGAGACAGGCGTCGTGGCTGTACGGAACTTCTTTCGAGCACTCGATCAACTTTCAATATAACTTTTATAATGCCAGCAACATCTTCGTCTCCATGCTGCAGACGGAGACACCTTACTATCAGGTGAGACATCAGAGACCGTGAGAGGACGTTGACGATGAGTAGCCGAATGTACCTGCACCACTCAACTCGTTCCTTGGCACTCATTATTCTGATCCTGATTTTTCCAACTGCCAGAGCAAAACTTGTATGATGTCCCAAGCCCTGCGCATCTTCAACTCAGAAGACATCATCATCTCCGGCGCTAACATGTACTCCTTCTTCAACGGTTATGACCAAGCTTGCCTCTCCACATCCAGCTGTCAGGATGCTGTCTTCTTTCATGAGTCGCCCAGGAGCGGGGTGTACGTGTATAATCTCATCACACTCGGCACGAGCAGTATGGCTGAATTTGGAACACAAGAGATCATCCCACAAGCCGACAACAAGAATGGCTTCACTTCATCGTGTCATTACCTCTTCACGGCGTGAATAAAGGGCGGTTGATTGTAGTGAGTCGCTGTGGGGTAGTAGTGGGGATTGTTTTACGTACACCATGACCATGTCCGAAAAACCGTTCAAATTACGGAAGTGGACCCTGCTCCACGATGCCATCTCTCAGATGGATAACGATCTGGTGATAATGCTGTTGATCTTCCGAATCTTATCAATCCAGACAACGCAACTTCTCGATGCGAATGCAGTAAATCAGAGAGCTCCAACGGGTGATACACCTTTACATCTTGCAATGGCTCTCGATTACGAACAAGGAGTTGATCTTTTATTGAATCATGGAGCCAATCCGAACATCTTTGCGGGTCCTCAGCAGCTGTGAGTCATCCTATTATCGTCACACGTGATCTCATCCAATATGACGGATAATATCAGCACACCCGCCAGCATAGCAATCATCAGTGGGAAGCTCAAGAGTCTGAAGAAATTGATCGATTTCCACAAGGAGAAAGGCGTCTCTTCTCCCTTCCAGATCAATCAATCCAATGAGTGGGACACATTCACCATCGCATGTTTTTGATCCCTGCAGTTTCGGTGATACAGCACTGCATTACGCTTGTTCAGAAGGAGTTCTCGATGCCGTAATGTGGCTCGTCGATGCAGGAGCCAACATCAACTCACACGAGAAGGGCAACTGTACACCTCTCAAGGTAGATGACATCCAAAACAGTCAAACATCGTCCATCATCTGATCATCACAATAGAAAGCGAGAGAAAAGAAACACACGAAGATCGTGGAGTATCTGAAAGAGAGGGGAGGGAAGAAGATATCTCACTCTTGGCCCACGACGAAACCACCACAGACACTACCCCCCCTGGTCACAGGTGAGACGTCTTCTCTTCCTCCATCTACAACGATGTAGACGGCTGGCACGAGGACCGGCGAGGATATCAACAAGAGCAAGAATTCGGCGGCTCCATCCACTTCAATCGCTCGGAGGTGAAACGCAAACATAGAAGAGGAACACACTGACACCCTCCAGACCTTCTACTGCGGTAAGAAACCGAAAGAGCTTCTATCCCTGCAACTCCACATCCAATTCGAAAACAAGAACCACGCCATTCTATACGGCATCACATCCTGGGTCGCCCCCGATGCGAAATCGTTTCGAGGTACGTGAAGCGTCACGTCCGCAGGGCTGAACGAGTCAGGGACGTTCTTCTCGAAAAACCTCTCCATCGATGATGGTGAGTGGGAGGGACACTTCACTTGGTTGCCCTCTCTACGTCAGCCGTGGCTCTTGACTCTACTGAAACCGTTGACCGATGATGAGGCATCGATGGAGATCTTG
Organism: Planoprotostelium fungivorum; assembly: GCA_003024175.1. NCBI lineage: Eukaryota > Evosea > Variosea > Cavosteliida > Cavosteliaceae > Planoprotostelium > Planoprotostelium fungivorum. The sequence continues at coordinate 82,234 of MDYQ01000257.1, read as the reverse complement.
ACATCGCGCATCGATGAGCAGATCGAGAAGAGGGGGAGGAAGATTCCACCGAAATACAACGCGAAGATATGGATACCACTGGGGTGAGAGGAAGGGAGGTGGAAGTCACGTGACCGTTGTAGATTGGAGGAAGATCAAGACGAGCAAGAGAGTGATGAGCCCAGTGATGTCATGGTGTCGGCGGACATCTCGACGGATGAAGACTGCACCATGGAGATCATCTTTGAAAATGGTTCCATCAGGAGGTGATGATGATACTCATCAGAGATGACTCTTTCGATCTCAATCACTCGACAGATTGGAGGGTGAGAGCGCCGAACAGATGCTAGAGGAGTTGATCACTGCATCACTCATCTTGAAGAAGAAAGGGAAGAGAGGTTTCGTGTTGCGAATGGATGGTGCACCTATGGTACAATGAGATATGAATAGACAGACGATGATAATTTGTCTATGAAGCTGTGTCGTTGAGAACAATAATCTGCCAGTCAGAAAAGAAGAAGCAAGTGTGAACAGTTCCGCAGGGGAGTTGTAGCACGTCAAGGCACAGTCACTTGACATTTTCTTCGCAACCATCGGGCAAACGGCTGACTTCTATAGAAGATGCAATCGCTCAAATGTGAGTCAAGAGCTACATCTTGTGCATCATCTCATCATCTTGTCCACAGGTGTTGTGGTTGGTGATGGTGCTGTGGGTAAAACATGTCTTCTGATGGCCTTCTCGAGCAACCTCTTCCCCCAAGAATATGTCCCAACCGTTTTCGATAATTATGTGAGCGATTTAGAAAGATCTCGAAGGAAAACTGACTTGGACAGAACTCTGCCATCATGATCGACAAGAAACCGTATAATTTGGGTCTTTGGGATACCGCCGGTGAGTTATCGATGATATCGAAAGCATTCTGATGATGTCGCAGGTCAGGAGGAATATGATAGACTGAGAGCTTTGTGCTACCCACAAACGGACGTTTTTTTAGTCTGCTTCTCTGTCGTCAATCCCTCCTCGTATGATAATATCAAACTGAGGGTAATGAAAATGGTCGATGCCGATCGTCTAATGTGAATCAGTGGCTACCAGAATTGAGTCATCTTTGTCCAGGGACACCAACCGTGCTGGTGGGCACCAAGATCGACCTCAGGTATTTTATTCTATTTTATTCACGTAGGTGACGTACAAACAGAGACGATCCTACCACAATAGAAAGTCTCAAGCAGAGTCAACAGGAGGTAATTCTCCCATGTTCTTTCAACACATGATGACCTTATACAGCCTATAACAACGGAGAAGGGAGAACAGCTTTCGAGAGAGATGAGGATGAACACATACATGGAAGTCTCCGCTCTGACACAAAAAGTGATCTCCAATGCAATCATCTCATCTGACCGAAACATAGAACCTGAGAGAGTTATTTGAGAAGGCAGCCACCATTGTCATCGACGTGAGAAGCTCGATCTCATCATGTAGACACGACTGACTGTTCACAGCAACACCCATCGAAGGCTGGGGGCTCAGCGACAGAGACAAAGAAGAAGAGCAAGGGTTGCACCATTCTGTAATAAACGCAATCTTGTCTATTTCGTCTTGATTTCTTCGATCAGTTGCAAGACATGAGCCACCCTCTCCGTGATGTCCGATGGTGGCACTCGATAGAGAGGGACATCGAGTCTTCGATACACTTCGTATAAGAGATTGTGGATCCTCTTTGCCTCTTCTGCCGTCTCTGTTCTCGCGTAATCAACTCGATAAGGCAGCTCATCCAAGATGATGACAGCTTTGTATTGGGGATAGGACATGTGATGGAGGCCGCACCGTTCGAGCGTCTTCTCGTCTTCTTCTTGAGTTGAGTGTGTTGGGAGGTGTCTGATTGACGATGATCAATGAGCATCGTACGATTCGGCTCACTGATTAGGCCACATTCGATCTCTGAGATTTTCCCTTGCGTGTCGCGTGCTCAACTGATCAGCTGGGAAGATACCACCATCGGCAGCACCGTACGCGATGGAATCAGGTATTCCTCTCTCCATCAGGATCACTCTATGTGACGGATCGGATAACAGCTCATCTTCCAGTTCGACTTTTCTCTTTAGAACCTAATCGTCGGATTGGAATCGGGAATGATGCAAGAACATCACCTCCGTCTGAAATTGCCAGGGGTCTTTTCGAATCTCTTGCAGGGATAAACCTTGCTCCATCTTCTCATCAATGTAGGTTCTGGCCATCTCGAAGACGATATTGACACCACCGATGTTTAGCTTCTGTATAGCTTCCAACAAGGTCGTCTTTCCACAACATGGTCCTCCTGTGATGATGATGAAATCACATTCCATCCTGATGTTTCCGGTTGAAATAATTCACAATTCGCTAGATTTGTGGTTGGCGTACAACCGACTCACAGCATATATTTAACAGTTTATCTACACAGATCTTCACGTCTTCCTCTGCCAGAGACACGCACTCCACTTCTCATCTTCGGTCGACGGTCTCTGAGCAAGTGAAAAGCATTGGACGTAAGGTGGAATCGTAACGTCTCTCCCTCGTTCGTCTCACAGACGACAGTGAATCCCAAGCGGAGCTCTCTCAGCTCTATCTTGCCCGTTAATTTGACAGAGATCGGGGCTGTTCGGTGGTGTGCGACAGACAGGACAAACTGTTTTCCCTGGGGGCTGAAGAGATGGTCCTGCTCGTCTTCTAACAGAGGGGACCCCTCTTGATCCAGTAGCTTCACTGTGACCGTACAATACTTCATGCTTGTGGCCAGCGGTGATGACTGTAGTGGTCAGCCTGAGGGGTGACAACACAAAATACCTTATCCAAGATGACGACTGGCCTGGGAGATATGAACCTGCTCTCGCCGTTGTATGATCTCCTCTGGTTGTGTCTGAGAGGTTCTAACAGTTGAAACGGGGACGGAAAATCGATGGTTGGTGATGATGTCATCTGCGGTGAGTCTGGTATAGTCTCTCCCCTCTGCAGCCGTGACTCCTGTTCCCACATTTCTTCCACCCAATGGAGGACGCTCGCAGGGAATGGTTGATCTAGGTACTCCGTCCACAGTTGTCCTTGCATGTTTTCGGCTGGCCTCCTTCTATTTTCTGTTTGTATTCATCCTCGTGATCTCGTGGGATATACTCTCCTCAATCTCCTTAAAGGATCTCGTAAGCTCACCTACGTGCGAAATTCAGCTGATTGCCTGGCGACGAATCCGGTGGGAAAATGTATTTCTGAAGAAAGGGTCCTCACATCAAGCCGATAATTTATTTAAATCAGAACACGCTGCCGTGAGTGCGTCGACCGGTGTTTCCGTAATAGGAGCCTCCGTCCCGATCCGTCTCCAGGCGATATAACCATCGGGGCGTATCAGAGAAGCTCCGACCATGTTAATACCCAGTTCACGTCTTAATTCTTCTCCATGTCTTAAATCTGTATCGAGATCGACGGTCGGTATCCCATTGACTGCCGCTGCCTCCTTCCAGTGCTCTCCGGAACAGAAGAGGACCCACCCCTTCTGAAATAGATCCAGAGTAGAGATCTGATCTTCTCCCATGCTTACGTAGAGATGTGGAGCTCTTGTTCCCGGCTGACCGTTCCATTCCTCCGGCGTAGCGGCTGGTGGTAACTCGCTCCCGGCACCGACGATAGCTGCTGATCTATACAGCTGTCCTAGCTCCATAGCGGCATCGTCATAGGTAATAGCCTTCTTCCCATTCTCCCCCGCTTGGTAAGAGTAATCAGACCGGGCGAAGATCTGGTCGTGCCTGAGCCAGGCGATGGGTCTCCTCTCTGCATCGTAGGTGGCCAGCAGCTCCGGTCTGGCTCTTTTCTCTAATACTTCTACTAGCTTCCACGCGATATTGTGGGCGTCTTCGATTCCAGTGTTAGCACCGTAGCCACCACGGTTGGGAGGCAACTGGTGAGCTGAGTCTCCTACTAAGAAGATCCTTCCAGAGCTGAAAGTGTCCGCGATGAGAGCGGAGAGGTCCCAGCAGCCGGTCGTGATGATGTCGATGTCTATGTCGTCTCTTCCTACGGCCTTCCTGATCTCTCCTTGGTGAGCTGAAGGCTCTCTCTCCACATCGTCGGTGTACATGAGGACCCATCTGCCGTCAGAGTAGGTCGTGACAAAGGCCTTCAGGTCTGGCTGCTCGATGGAAAATTGCTGGTAACCTCTCTCCTTGTACTCTTCCAGCTTGTTGTTGGTCTCGCGGAAGAGAACGCTCTTGACGGTCTGCATGTGACCTCGGCCGCTCCGCTTGATGCCGAGCGCTTCTCTGATGGGGCTGCTGTGTCCATCGGCTGCAATGACGTAGTCGGCGGTAATAGAGCTGATGCTCCTGTTCAGACGATCCTTCAAGTGAAGAGTCACGCCTGGTGAACACATTAGATCTACCACCGAAACACGACAGCTCACATTCATCGTCTTGTTCGATACTCGTGACTTGTGTGTTCAATCGAATGTCTGCGCCAAATTCCAACGCTCTCGTGCGGATGATGGGTTCTAACCTGTCTTGGGCAATGGCGGCACCCATACACGGGCTGGGCATCGCAGAGGGAGCATGATCTCCTTTCCCTCCCTTCTGTCCATCTTTTCCCCTTGCTTCTGACCAGTGTGTCTCCTCGAACCATTTTCCTGCCATGCTCTCCACCTTGACTCTGCGTAATCGGAAGCTGGCATCGATCTGAGGGATCTTCTTCTCCAAGTCGATCGACCTGAAGAGTTCCATGGTTCTGGCAGTGTAACCCATGGCTCTCGGGTGAAGCGATGAACCGGGGTGTTTCTCGATGAGAACAGGTTTGACTCCACGTGATGCGATGAAGGCTGCCGCAGACAGGCCAACTAGGCCTCCTCCAACGATGACGATGGGGACGTGTTCGGTCATGTGTTGTTCTTCTTGTTGCTCTCGATTTTTATGGTGAGAGGGATAGAGAGATCTGCGCCGAGGAGAATCGGGGAATCGGGGTAATTCCTACCGGTGAAACTCGGCTGTCAGTCTGTTTCCGTTTTTTTTGCCATTCTGAACGGAATAAATTTGTATCCCTAGAGACGAGAGAACTACAACTGTCCATGTCACCCTCAACTCTCTCACTACGGAGCATAGAGACAAACAAAGTGGGCACGCATTGTAGATTACATGGGTGTATTAGATATCAATTTAGATGCTAGCCTTGAAGGAAACAAAGATGTAGGTTCCAGCAACAGCCTTGGGATCCAGCTGAGCGACCATACGTCCGTCGTTCGTGTTGACGAAAGCGGCGACGTTGGAGAAGTTCTGTCCGTCAAACTTGAGAATTCCAGCGGCATTTCCGTTGAACTGAAGGACGGGGGTAATGAGAGAAGCAGAAACCAGAACTTCGGCAGAGACATCGATCTTCACTCCCATCTACCCAAGTCAACATCTCCCACGCTTCATCTGTCACTCACCTGAGCGGAAGCGTAGATGATGTTAGAGGTGAAGAGAGGGGTGACTCCTGCGGGGAGGGCCACGTTGATGTCAGCGCAGACACCAACGTTGACTTGTACGTCGACACCGGCTTGAACGGCCAAGACAGTGGTGGTGCTCAAGAGACCGGGGAGAATGGAGGAGATGGGCAGGACGCTTCCCAAGAGACCAGTGATGGGGGAGAGAAGTCCGTTCTGAGTGGGGAGATCTGATCGAGTCAGACTTGTCGATGAAGATTCGTGTGGGATCACCGATGGCGATGTTGGCGGCGACGTTGGCGTGGACCATGGTGGCAGAAGAGTAAGAGGCGGCGACGGCAACACCCTTGTTTCCCAGGATACCTCCCAAGATGCCTCCGATCAACTGTTGACCTTCCCACCATCAGCTCGATCACTCGCTCGTCCTCTCACCCAATATGTTGTCCAGGATACTTCCGCTATTTCCATTACCACCGGTTACACCACCCAGAATGGAGTTGAGGGGGAGAGCGTTGAGCAGGCTGCCGATGGGGAGACCACCGAGGAGACTACCGATAGGAAGGCCCAAGATACCATCGTTACCTCCGTTGAGAAGTCCACCCACGATGGGTAGCCCGTCTAACAATCCGCGCTTGTCTTGTTCTGCGAGGGCGGCACCGGCTAAGAGAGCGATGACGAAGAGGGAGAAAGTGGAAGTCTTCATTGGATGTTGTTGTTGTTGTACTGCAAGCTGAGGATGCTGCGAATGATGAGAGAGGAATGCTCAGCGTGAGGCTTCCTTCACCAGGAGCGGCTCCGGAGGTTGGAGGAGGCGGCAGGTGCAGGGATAAATGGTATCGGAGGAGGTATCCGTCTGCCTCCAGCCTCAGGGAGCAAGTCAGCCTGACACGAAAAACGCAATTACTGACGATGAGGCAGGGGGACCAACAGATCGTTTGTGAAACGGTGTTTCTTTACATCAACAGGAAGGTCATTAAGAGGAGGCGAATAAAGATACAAAATTTTATACATCAGGGTTCTCAGTGGTCTATGTGCAGTGTCGGTGGAAAATAGGATTCACTCTTCGTCTTCGTCATCCTCTGCCTCTCGCATTTGGTTGAAGAGTCTCCTCATTTCGAACCCCCGCATGATGGATTCGGCGTAGCTGGTGAGCTCCTCTCGATCGGCCTCTGTGAATCGTCTCGGCTTGACATCCATCACAGAGAGGGCACCGATGACCACATCGTCCACTATGAGAGGTGTTGCGGCGATGAAACCGATCTTGCCCAACTTGACGAGAGGATGACGGCAGAACACTTCATGCTTCGATGCATCTTCAGCGACGATGGTCTGTCGGAGGGTGATGGTGTAGCTGTTCAATGAGAAGCTGCGATCGATCTGCTTTGGCAAGCCGATGGAGGCAGCGTTGTATTCTCGGGTGCTGTCTAAAACGGAGATGGATGCCATGGGTGTGTTGAGTGATCGCTGCACCAATCCGATGACTCCAGTGAAGAAGGATTCATCTTCAATGTCCAAGATCTGTCTCTCGATCAGATGAATTCACGGGTGCAATGTCTCACGTTGAGAGATTGTATGACTTGCAACCGCTCCTCTTCATTGACAGGCACGGGTGCTTCTGTCCAGTTCTTCGTCTGTGTCATCCTCGGTGATAACGTTGGTGTGTGGAAGTGAATTGCGGCTGAAGGCATTGTGAGAAAGGAAAGTCTGACCACAGGCGGCCGATGTTGTATCACCAGATTGGAGATTCCTCCTGAAACTCGCTGCGAAACATGCATGGTAACGTGTTTGATAGAAAATTGGGTGAAAAATGTCGAGCAGGGTGAATACTGTGGGACGAGTCGAGTGGATTAAGAGCTATGGGGCAACAACGCACAGAACACCCCGCCTCCAACGAAACACTCTCTGTAAAATATCCCCCAAGGAGCGGCCTCGAATCGAAGAAGGAAGAGGAGAAGGAGGATATAAAAGGAATTACGGTACCGACAGAGCTCACGTGTGCTGGTCAGACGTCTATCAAATTTGGTTCCCACCTTAATGAGTACTACTACTTCCAATGCGACTTAAACCAATGAGTCGGATACTTTTTATTGGGCCTTCTCGATGATGAAGGCAGAACCGTTGACGGCACCAAAGTAAGACAGAGCCCTCGAATCATCTGTTATCTCTTCCACAAACGGATCAGATGGGCTGATCTTGAGGTAGACCTTCTGCTGTGACGGTTCCATCTGTGGTATCATCTTAATGGGTGTCCTCTGTGTTCGTCTCCTTACCTTGAATAGTCTCTGACATAAGATTTTAAAGTTGTAGACGAGAAGGGAAGATGGAAGGTTCTTCTCGATGGTCTGAACGTCTCCGAACATGTTGGTGATTTTGACGGCTCGATGATGTCAAGGATGATGTTGCATGTGAAAGAAGCGTGATGTGCGTCACAGATGATGGAAGATGGAAGATGAACTAAGGATACACACGAGGTCCTCCGCGAGAGTCTGTGCCTCCTTCTTCTCCGCCTGCGGAGCTCCGTGAAGTTGAATGAGATGCTTCAGACGTGGATGCTGCGACTCCATCTGCTCGTCTTGTCATCCACTCTCCATCACCTCATCAACTTCACCTCCGTCTCATCCTTACTATTGGAAGCATTCAACAGGACCCACTTGATGTAGAACTTCTCTGCATCAATTCTTTCTTGGACTCTGACCTGTGAGGTGTCACGTGAATTGAGGATCATTGTGACTCACGGCGGAACCGTTGAGATTGTCTAAATTGTGGACGCGAGCGATGACGATCTGTCTGGCCATGGAGACACCGAGAGATGTGAGTACAGGGTTGTTCGTACTGCGCAGGATCTGATGTTGCATCACGATCACATTTGTGAAAAACCTTCATCATGCAGATGTGAGCTCACCTCTAATTTTCTCATTCGATTCAGTTCGTCGAATGAAGTCCAATCGGTGATCTTGTTGTTCGATACACTCAACGATTTGAGCTGGGGGAAGAACTGCAACAGTGAGTCCAGTGATATCGTCACGATCATCGATCGGCATCACTGACCTCTCGATCATCAGGTACATCGCAGCGGACTTCAGACATCTCGTTGTCACTCAACATCAATTTCTCCAATCTGTCCACTTGGTCATCAAAGAGCATGATGAACGATGGTGACTCTCACTTTGGTAGTGAAGAGAAGGCAAACAGTTGTTTGAAATCGGAGATGTGATTGCCATCGAAATTGAGAAGAGTGAGGTTCTTGAAGCCAACGGCATCTTTTTCGATGATGCTGATGTCATTGTAGCAGAGGTGAACTTCTGATAAGAGAGGCAGACTGGGCTCCAAATTTTGTATCGTGTTCCAATCCATTCCACATCGGTTCATAACCAATACTGTCAGACGGCTGAGGTGATGCAGGCTGTGTTGGAATCAGGAGGGAGATTGGTGTCATCTCGATCACCTTAGTGGAGAGGACAGTCGGGTGAGAGGATTACCGTTGAGGGTCAAGATGCTGAGCTTGGGTATCTGCTTACCCAAATCATCGACGATGGACCAATCCGACCAGTTGTTACGTGTAACGTCCACTTCTGTGAGACTTGGGCAAGTGGAATTGAGGTTGTCGTCGATTCTACTGATGTTTGCATCCATCACGGACACCTGCGATCATTATCGATGTGTGATGGCAATTAAGATCAGAACCTGTCGCAACCCATTCATGTTGCTTTGTTTCCGTCCTATCTTTTCCATTCCAACCATCTCAACTCTCTTTGTCAATTTCGTCTCTGAATCTGTGAAGAACATCTGCTCTATATGGTATTAGACTCTTTGAATGACCGAAGGCGATTTTCTCTGGTGAAAGAAGAACGTTTGCCGCGATGACCATATGGCCTCACCTTCTTCTTTCTTCAGTGCTTCATAGTCTGGCTCATATCGTTCTCTAAGCGCGTGAAGGAACGTGACTCCCTGAGCACCTTCCATGGTGATCTGCCTGCTGATGTGCGTGTGTCACAAAATTCAGCCTCAAAAATTCACAGAAGGGCACAAATATTTGGTGCTGTACATTGTGCGAATATTTACCTTTCTTTAGCACGCGGTACGATAACGCAAAATCACCATGGATACTCGTCTTCTTCACGCACTTTTTTTGAAAAGGTAAATAACCGCTTGGGCCGCACAATACACAACCGCCATTTCCGTTCTTAAAGATGAACATCATCAGGTACATCATCAACAATCCACGTAGAATAGAAAGCCAACAGCAACTCTATCTTATCGACTCCAATCAATGACAAGAAATTAAAAGTTTATGATTGAAAGATTTCAGCGAGGGCGTTACCGATGGAGAATTGCTTCTGCTCTCCCGGCAGGGCGTCTGTCGGGTTACCCATCACCACATCGTTACGTGCCTATCCTCATCAGCTCCTCCTCTCTCTCCCTCTCACCTTCTTATCGGTACTCATCTCAAAGATGTACTTGTCCACAGACTGCTTCGACAGCAACTTGATGATCTTCACCGGTCTCATCTGTCTCTCCATCAACATCCATCGCGACATCATGTGATGATGAAGATGTCACCTGTCCGATACGGTGGATTCTGGCTTCGGCCTGTCTGTCCATCTCAGGGTTCCAATCGATGTCGTGGAAGATACAGACGTTAGCTGCCGTCAAATTGATACCGATACCTCCAGCTCTCGTGGACAACAAGAAGACAAAGATTCCCTTTTCGAGTCAGCCATTAACTATACAGAAGAAGAGCTCACTGGATCACGGTTGTACTCATCGATGATCTCTTGTCTCTCCAAGACGGGTGTCTGTCCATCCAGGCGGAGGAAACGGAAGCCCATCCTCCTCATGAACTCTTCGAGGACGTCGAGCATGCTGCGTTGGGTTAAGAGGTGGAGGTGTGATGATGTCATCGTCATGACTCACGCTGTGAACTGAGAGAAGATGATGATTCGGTCGTTGTGCTTGTGACACTTTTCGAGGATCTTTCTCATCTGGATCATCTTGCCCGATGACATCATGATCTGATCTGTCGTCCACGTCAACAACAAAGACAATCAAAAACACGCGGAGAGATGAGAAACGTACCGTCCGTGAGTTCGTAGTCTTTGAGGTAAGGATGTTGCTGACAGAAGGCTCCGATCTGATAGTCCGTCTTATCTTCTAGCTCTTGGAAGACGGTGAGGGCGACGTTTCTTGCCGATCCCAGCTTGGCGGGGTCCTCCACGGAGATCTTCTGCTTCCTGCACTGTCCCTTGAAATAACTCCACAGAGATTGAGCTGCGATACCGATGGAAGAGCTGGGCTCGTTGTACATGAGACAATTATCAAAGACCTTTCGGATGTCCCCGACGAATTCTTTCACGTCACTGTACTTTTCCTCCAGCAGCTTGTTCTACGCGACGTCAGTCGTTGTGGACGGTCGCATGGGAAACTCACGTGTACGGTACCGAGGTCCATTGGTTCCTTGATGATGGAGAGATAGTCCTCCAAGCCGAGTTCGTCATAGTTGACTGGTTCTTCGAACGTCTCTGCATCCTTCTGGTCCAGCAGATCTTCCAACACCTCCTGACACGTTGCAAAGGGCTCGGCCAGTTTCACTTTGCTCGATTTCTCCCTGTACAGAGTCACGCCCTGCCTATGTCTGCGACTCACAGTCTCTCCTTGGCGGCAGTGGAGAGCCTCCTCGTATCGATGAAGTTGTCATCTTCTCCCTCCACGTCATCGTAATCCACGAGAGATCCAGATCCCTTCGGTTTCCTCCTCGAACTCCTCCTGGGTGTATCATCGTACAGTCCCTTCCTCGTGGACGACTTCCTCTTCTTTGGTATGTCTTCATCGTCAAACATGTCCATGTCCACCTCTTCATCCTCTTCCTTCTTCGCCTTCTTCGATCGACCTGTCTCTGTCACACTCCTCTTCCACTCTTCGTTTCACCTCTGCTGGCCGAGGCGGGAGTCTTTGGTTTCGGCGTGGGTGCGGGTTCGGCTTCGTCGTCGTCGTCTGCCTTTGCCTTCCTCCTCCCTCTCTTGGCGGGTGTGGTGGGGTTCTCTCCCGTGTCGACCTTTCTCTTGTTGGCCGGCTTCCTCGGCGTCGCCCTCTCGGCTCGAATTTCGGGGAATCTCTTGGAGAACTCCGCGACGAAGCATTTCTGACGGGGTCAGATCGATCTACAACGTTGTAGATGCACCTCTAATTCGACGGCGTCTTTGAAGACCTCCGATCGCGCGTTGTTGAAGGTCCTGGCGTTCTTGAACATGAGGTGGAGGGCATCACGGAAGGCTTCTGCGGTGGGCCACGGCTTCCTCCTGATCATGTTGAGGGAGATGGGCTCCTTGATGATGTCAAAGTACTGCGGGTACTCCTCGCGAGAGGGCAGCCAGACGAACAACTCGCATCTCAATCGACCGTCGTCGTCGGTGATGTTCTCCATGGCATCGAGGATCTCTTCACAAGCTTGCTGCTGCGCGTCAGCTTCATCTCCTCTCTCTCCTCACCTTGTTGGGGTTGACTCCCTGTATCCCTCCGTTTCGACATTCTTCACAGACAAACTGCTCGGTCTCTGGTATCTTGTAATCGGCAGGGATGCCGCAGCAGATCTGGTGGAAGGCTCTACCGCAGCCGCCGTCGCACATGACGAGCTCTCCAGCTTGTCCACAGATACCACAGTCGTCGTCGATGGAATAAGGCTTCAGCATCTGAGGGGGAAGTGGTTCCTTGTCTTCTCCCTTCTCCGCGTTGTTCGCGGCGGCCTCGGCGGCTCTCCTCTCTTCGTCTTGAGCAAAGGCCAACCTCTCGGCTTCTGCCGTCTCCTGGGCCTTCTGAGCGGCCTCGGTCTCTCTCGTCTTCTCGCTCTCCACGATGGCCTGGATCTCCTTCAACTTCTCATCGGTGTAGATGTTGCGGAAGAGGAGGGTGTTGTTCGCAGCCTTTCTCAACTGCATGATCAAGTGATTCAGCGTCGGTTTCTCTCCGTCGACCTAGGGGGATCAGGTCACGTGATCGGGATCGGAATTCCGATCTCACCTTCTCGTCGGCGTCCTCGGCGAGGACGTCCTTGGGTCGGCGATTTGGTTTCTTCTCGGTTTTGACTTCGGCTTCTTCCTTCTTGATGCCTCCCTCCACATCCATCGGTGCACTCGTCTCTGTGTTGCCTGCGGGGGGAACGTCTCCCGCCTCGGGCTTCTTCTCTTCTTCCTTCACGGCCCCCGATTCCGACTGGATCTCGTGGTACTTGGATTTCGAGTACTGGTGGATCTTCTGGTACAGTTCGTGTTGTGAGGGTGTCAGATCACACCATTTGACCTTCTCTGTCTTGGCGGGAAGTTTTCCTGGAAGGCGTCAACTCATCACCCGACGGTGAGATAGATCACCTAGGACGTCTGCCTTCATTCTGCGGAGGACGAAAGGAGCGAGGATGGTCTTCAGCTTGTCGACAATCTTCGAATTTTGCGTCCTCAATTTGTCGTTCATGCTGCGGATGTCTTTTCCACTGGGCTTCGAGGTCGTTCCGGCCTCGCCGGCCTCCTGCTCGGCCTGCTTCTCTTCCTCCCACACCAGAGTCGTAAAGTCCTTGTTCTTCGAAAAGATGCCGGGCATCAAGAAGGACAAGAGAGTCCACAATTCATTGATGTTGTTCTGTCGCATCGGTCAGAGAATGCAGAGAGGAAGAGATCTCACCTGGAGGGGCGTTCCCGTCAGCATGAGTCTGTATTCAGCACGGAAGGCGAGCTTGAGCAAGTTCTTGTAACGAACAGAACCGACGTTCTTCACGTTGTGTGCCTCGTCTGTGGTTCATCAGTAGAATCGATGTACCGATGGACTCACCCAACACGATGAAAGAGAACTTGACCTTCTTGAAGAGCTTGACTCGATCCGTCTTGTTGATGCAAATGTTGTAGGTGGTGATGAGAACGTCAAAGTTGGAGCCCTTGGAGCTGTCCTTCGAGACCAACTGCTTCCTGAGGATCTCTCTGTCCTTCTGCGTTCCGTGGTACATGACCACACGAAGGGATGGACACCAGATCTTGAATTCTCTGACCCAGTTCTCCAGGGCAGTCGAAGGTGCGATGACTACGTGTGGTTTCGTGGCTTCACCTCGCTGTGCCAACAGAGAGAACAGGGCGATGGTTTGGATGGTCTTACCCAGTCCCACTGCATCCATTCAGCAAACGAAGAGTACGAGCTGGTCTCACTCTCGTCAGCCAGGATACCGTTGATCTTCTGTTGGAAGAGGAGGTAGAGCCAGTTGAGACCGATCAATTGATAAGGTCTCAGCTCATACTGCAGGTTCTCTGGCTGGGTGATCAGATCGATGTCGGGAAGATCTTGCTCCGACTTCTCTTCGGCGGGGGCGGGGTTCTCGTTGGCGGGAACGCCCTCGGGGGTCTGTCCGGTTGTAGGTGGTGGCTGGGTGGGGGTCTCCGTGGGAGCATCGGGGTTGACCGGCGCGGCTGGGTCCGTTGGCGCGGCCGAGGCATCGGTCGTTGGCGCAGGTGCGTCGGCAGTCGCGGGAGCTGGATCCTGCGAATCCGCGGAGGGTTCCGCGGGTTTGTCGGTGGGCTGAGATTCCGCGGATCCTTCCGAAGGCGGATTCTCCACGGCGGCGGGGGTGATGGCCGTTGTAGATGGTGTGGGAGTGCTCGACGCTGCCGGGGCGGCGGGCTGAGATTGGCTCTGTGGCTTGAAGGGTTGTAGAACGGCGTAATTGTTCGTCTCCGCAGCCTGCGAGTTGTCTCCTCCCTCCAACTTCCTTCCCTTCGACTTCGCCTGCGTTTCGTCTCAATTTCAAGTTGACGTATTCTCGTGTCACCTGCCACTGAGAGAGCACCTTCCTCATCTTATTGGCATAGTTCTCACACTGATGAGTGATCTGAAGTAGTTCCTTACGAGCGGGGTCGTTCTCGATGAGCTCGGTCTCCTCTTCTTCTTCCTCGCTGAACTCACCCTCCTCCTCTTCGTCCGAGCCTCCCAATCCCTTCTTCTTCATCATCATCAGCTTCTGCTGTTCGACGCATCAGCTTCACATCTCTATGGCACAGACAACACACCTGAGCCAGCATCATCTGTGGTGTCATCACGGGCTGACCGGGACGCTGTGGGAAACCTGGACGTCCGGGCATGTTCATGGGAGAATAACTGCCGATGGATGACAGTCTCTGACTCTGATTCCTGAAATCGTTGTCGAAGAGGGCCAAGTTCTGCAGCCTGGCTCTCTGCTGCTGCTCGGCCTCCGTCAGAGGTCTGGCCTCGGCGGCGTCTCGGCTGAACTGGAGGTTCTGCTCGTTGAGGACCTTGTGGGACATGCTGCCTCCTTGCTTCATGTAAGGATAGCCCTGCTGCTGCTGCTGGGCGTAGGTGTTGGGATCCTGGCCGTACAGAGGTCTCTTGAGATAAGGTGTCGTGGAGTAAGATGTGGTGGGGATGCTCTCTACGAGACCATTGATTCCCTTGTTCATCATGCACAGTTGTTGCTGGAGGATCTCTAATTGAAGGTGATGCACCTGTCGTCGTCAGACCTACACGAAAAGGGGCGGTGGATATCTCACTTGCACGGTGCTCTGCTTGTTTTGAATGGAAGATTTGAGCATGTAGATCTCGTTCTCCATGTAGGCTGGGTCCACGGAGGGATTCATCCTCTCCCTCTCCAAGTAATCTTCCATCTGCATCAGCCTCGATCCGTCCTGCTGGAGGGCAAAATTCTGTCCCTCTAACGTCTGTTGTTGTTTTCTCAATTGCTCCATGAGGGCCTGTCTCTGCTGCGTCCATCGAGTGATGTTCTGGGCCTGTTGAGGTTGGATCTGAGGCTGTGGTTGGGGTTGTGGTTGTCGTGAAATCATGTTCATGTACGACTGAGGTGAGGTCATGTTGGGGTACCCAGCCGCGTTGGGAGGGTAGCCCTCGGCCACGGGTGCCTGCTGCTGCTGCTGCTGCAGTCTCTGCTGTAAGTAGGCGTAGTCGGGCATGCCCTGGGAGGTGGGGTGATTGATGGAGCCACCGTGGGAATTGTAGGCGCCGGCGGGGTTCAGTCTGGGAATCTGAGCGTGAGGAGGGTAGGCGACGTTGGGTCGAGTCATCTGAGCGGACGCTGCGGCCTGGATGGAAGCTTTGGGCAACTTCTTGTTGTTGGCAAACTTGCCTCTTCCCTTCTTTCCAGAGTCGTCATCTTCGCCTCCAGAAAATCCTCCAATAACCTCCTCGTCTGAATCATTCTTCACTTTAGCGCCCTGCATTGTTTGGATTAGAATCCACATCTGGATGATATGAAATGGATCTCACGTAAGAGGGGTCATCGTCAGAGTCGTCTGCCTCTTCCTCGTCGTCCTCTCCTTCAGAAACATATGTATCATACTTCGTTGGGGCGCGTCGTCTACGTGTAGGCCTCTTGTCGTCATCTTCTAGTTTGACCTCCTCGTTAGAGGCAGCTGGTGCTGCTGTTGGCTGAGGGGCCTCACTCGATGGTGGATTTTCCATCTGATTGTGATTAGAAAATGCTAGAGGCAGCCATTGAAAAAACTTTGAGTCTTGAAATGTGAATGCATTCTATCGACGTCACGGGAAGTAAAGTAGTTCGGGGAAGATTGTCCCTCGCATTCACATTCTGAACCCAAAAAGAACATGCGAGACAAGAAAGGTGTATCAAATATGGTTTTGACTCACCTCTATATATCTAACCAAGTATAGGTGATTCCTCCGTCTCCGATGCCGGTTGTCTTATGAGCCGAGATTTTGAGAGTGATGATGCAACA
This sequence comes from Planoprotostelium fungivorum, assembly GCA_003024175.1. Taxonomy (NCBI): domain Eukaryota; phylum Evosea; class Variosea; order Cavosteliida; family Cavosteliaceae; genus Planoprotostelium; species Planoprotostelium fungivorum. Next base: position 66,084 of record MDYQ01000257.1, on the reverse strand, counting down.
AACAGTCGATTGGAATGTCTGTTACTTTTTACCCTCCACTCCGTTCTCTAATTCAACCCAAGGTGCTTTGATGATGACTAATGCCAGATCAGGAAAATTATTACCGTATTAATGCACGTTCCTAACCGTAATTTTTTCTCTGCAGTTGAACGTCTCTCCTTCTGCTGGCGGTTTGAAAACGGCGGGAGAGGACCACCCATCTAACGGATAAATTGTGCTGAGACACTAACTTCCCCGAGATACCCTATGGTACCTGTATGTGTCTTGAAGTCGGCGACGTTCGACATCATGCTGTGGCCTGCAGGACGCTCGTGGTAGGGTCGCTGGTTCATCTGATCTATTCTTTCGACTCAGGTGAAGTGATGAACACAGGCGAGAAGATGATTCGTTGTGAAACAATCAATCGATCCATCCAATTGGGCAACCGTTCTCGAGTGATACGAGATCTGAGCGACGCAAGGAAGCCTTTCACTCGTACCGGATAGGACGGTCTGTTTACACGAAGACTATCATTATCTTGAGTAGTAGGGTGGTATAGTTGCTGTCGTATAGTCAATACGGTGAAAAAAATGCCTTTATTATTCAAAAGCACATCACATCTCGAACAAATGGCGTCGCGGATGGTAATCAGCACTGATGAGCTCACGAAAGGTGAGTCCTAACATTTCATGTGGAGAGCCAAGCCAATCCCATTCAGCTATGGGTAATGTCTATGGGGACATCTTCGACTGGCGGTCTAGTTTAGAACCGGAGATCAAGTCCTTTGTGTACGAGTTTGAGGGAAGAAGAGGTCAAGAAGACTTGGCAGCATTGCAAAGGTACACTATTTGGTGTGACGCACACAACTTGACTGACGTCCGATCCACAGGACTTCAGATGCTCTCAGTAACATGAAGGTTTCCCTATCACAATGTCTCTCGCTCATCGATCTGCATTATGATATAGTGAAAGACAGCGTCAAACAATCAAAAGTGGTTGCCTCTCTCCAAATATCAACAGAACAAGCATGCGAGGTACTGACTTCAAAGGTCTTCTCACTCGATACTCAATCATTACAGAGGGAGAGGGAAGAACACAGAGTAAAGCAAGGAAATCTAGAAGCCGATGCCAAGCAACAGATCATCGTGAGGGAGTCCGAAAACCGATCTTCGATAGAGGCAGACTTCGCTCAGAAGATGGCCGAGTTAACGGCTAAATACCGAGATTGAAGTGTATAAACATGTATGATGCAATCGTGTGACACAGCTGATTCGAAGAGCTCCGTGTTTCATCGGTCATGGTAGATGATCGTTTCAGATTACACATTTTATGGTCTCTATTCAATTCCTTCTCCTTCTCGTGATTTCATAGTCGATGACGACAACTGAGGAGAGGAGGAGAGCGATGTTCTCGTGGACACTGATCTCGATGGAATAGTGGTCCGTCCAATTGAAGAGGTTCCTCTGGATGTGTGCCATCACGGCTTGGTCCCTGCATCGAGTGATCTTGTAGTCCAGTTGGAAGTAATTGCCCTGGATGACCATCGGCTCTACGCATCCTTCCACTTCAAATTTACTGTCCACGTCAGCGATGTACCTCTGTGGGATCATCTCACCTTCCACCAAAGGAGAAGACGTGAGTGATGGACAGGATCATCTGACCCGTGGACACGTCGTACAAGTCGTAGCTGGGCTGGAGTGCGAACAGACTTCTCTTCTTGATCTCGATCTGTCTACATCAGTGGGGACATACGTATAGTATCTCACCAGAGTCTGTCCTCTCATGTCCTTCAAGTAGAAGCGATTGGGCCAGCTGCCTTCGACGTGGAAGACTGTCCTCTGTCTGTGATCTTTGATACTGCCTCCATCAGCACGACACGTGTAAATGATGATCCTCACCAGAAGTCACCAAAGGAGAAGGCCTGCTGCTTGACGAAGAACTTGAAAGATGCGAGGGATGGCTTAGAGAGCAGAGTGTTGAGGTACAGCTCGGCCTGCAGACCACTCTCGACCCTTCCGTTCTTCTGCGGAGGGTGAGTCACATCATTGAGAGAAGGGACGCACGTATAATGGCTGCCACCCCTCAGCAGCAACTTCGACTTCGTTATCGAGGGGAAGGAGGACGCATGAGCCGACGTGATCATCGAACATGAAGCGGTCGATCATGAGCTCGACTCGGATGTTGCCTCGATCGTGTTCGGAGGGGATGGTGCTGGAGGCGTCAGGAGGGGTCATTAAGACGTGTTGCTCACAAGATGTAAATCTGGTCGAAGGTGGGCTCGAAGTCCTTCACGATGATGGATTTCTTCTCGCTGTCGTAGTTGTAGTGCACTTTGAAATAGAAGCCGGGCACCTGTGTGCGATGAGGAGGGTTCGAAGGAGAGGTTTCACCTTCTTCTCGTTGTGTTGGATGTTTCTCACGGATACCAACTTCAGTTTGAACTGCTGGATGAATCGCAGCTCGAGATTGTAGCGACGAGCCAACTCGATGTTGTGTCCCACCTTTGGATCGTTGGTGGTCACCTTCACTCATTAGAAGGAAGAACTTGAATTGTGACTCACGGTGGTCACAGCGGATGGTGGGCTCGTGGGTGGAGAGACGGTCTTAGAGATCTGCTGGACGATGGGATAGCCCTGGGGTCCGTAGCTCTGTGAGGTGGTCGTCGTGGTGACTTGCTGAACGACGGGCATGGGATGTCCATGGGGTGCGTAGCTCTGTGCGACGATGGGAGGACTGACGTAAGCTTGAGAGTAAGCTGAGGGGTAACCTTGTGAATAAACAGGTGGGTAGATCTGCACGAAGGGTTGCTGTGGGGGATAGTGTTGCTGTGGAGGATAGTGTTGCGGATGATACGGCTGTGGAGGGTAGTTCTGTGGATGATTCTGTTGGGTCATGGCGAAAGATTGGTTGTGTGGTTGCGTTCCAGGATACGCTTGTGATCCAACTGGTCCAGCTTGCGATAGAGAGGGATATGGTTGAGCCGATCCTGTCCCCGCATCAACATCTCAGCGATCGGGAGTCACCCACCAATTGCAGGAGAAGGAGATGATGTGCCAACGTTTGGAGAAGCATTCACGTGTGTGAATTGACTCTCCGAGAGTGGAGTTGATGCTGCTTCTTCAGATCGTCAGTGTCGAAGAAGAACACACGGTCCTCTCACTGTCTATTGCCACCATCTTGTCGTTTGTCGATCTCTGTTCGGGTGAGGAATGGGTCAGAAAAACCTTCTGTTTCGTCGGAACGCAACGAAAGGTGAAACGTCGCGGTGTGAGGAGAAACAATCCATTTTATTCGAAACAGACCTCTTGAATGGCTGTATCAGAGCAGGCTCATGCTCTGCGCTCGTCTGACCAGCTTACGCGCCCACGAAGCCAGTGATGGATCCTCTGAAAGGAGCTCCGTGGGCGTTCAGGTGGTTTTGTACTCCGCGTAAGGTGTACAAGAGCATCATGAACGACATTGAGTATTGCAGCATACAAGGATGGGTCTTACATGGTGTGCTGACCGCCAGTGGCAACATCGTCAAGAAGTGCTCCCACTGCTCATGAGGGTTAAGTGCCATAACGAAAAAAATGTGCATCGTACGATCTTGTCATGATCGAAATTGTTCAAATTTCTTTCTACATGTTGGCAACCGCCTCCCGTGAGGGTTGCTGGCGGTACATACATTAGAGGAGATGGAAGTGTGAAGATCGAAAGGAGTCGACTCCGTTGATACGAATACAGTTGATAGAACTCACCCGTTGTCGCAGCATCAGAGCCTTGCTGTGCTATTTTTCTATTCGTCCTGGCTACACACAAACATGATCTCGCAGATCTGCGATTCTGCAACTTGGTTCAATTCCGCGGCAGATCATCCGCTTATCGGCTCCCCTCATCATGCATCAGCCGAGACATCAGGAGGCCAAGCATTCAGAGGGAGAGAATGCTAAATATGAGTCCATGTGTCTAGTGGGGGAGGGTACTTATGGTTTCGTCTTCAAGGCCAAAGAGAGAGCATCACAGAAGAAAGTGGCCATAAAGAAGTTCAAAGCTACGAAAGAGGGGGAGGGGATATCACTCACAGCGTATCGTGAGATCATGGTGAGTCCTCCTCTCTGATATCATACAATCGCTCTGAATTTCATTAATAATTGCAGTTGTTGAGAGAGATCGACCACGAGAACATTATCAAGGTTCGAGATGTCGCCATTCATCCCGAAGAGAAGACATTATCTTTAATCATGGATTATGCAGAATACGATTTGAGCGTGAGTCACAGCAAATCCTCTCTCCTCCTCGACTGAAACATGTCTTCAGGAGATCATACGATATCATCACCACACACTACAAACGCCACCCACACCTTACTCGATCAAATCGTGTCTCTGGCAAGTTCTAAACGCCATCCACTATCTCCACAGTAATTGGATCTGTCACCGCGATCTGAAACCCAGCAACATCCTCGTCATGGCCGAAGGTCCAGAGCAGGGATTAGTCAAGATAGGTCAGATCCTCGTCTCGTGCATTCATCTCACTCACATCCCACAGCTGATTTCGGTCTGGCTCGTATATTTCAATCACCGTTACGGCCGTTGTGTGAGAACGGTGTGGTGGTGACCATCTGGTACAGAGCTCCAGAGCTTCTGTTCGGCTCAAAACATTACACGAGATCTGTCGGTGAGTTGCATCAGACCATCAGACACATCATCGAGAGGAAGTGAAGTCAAATATCTCATGCTGTGTAGATGTCTGGGCCATCGGGTGTATATTCGCAGAGCTGCTCACGACAAATCCTCTGTTTCCAGGAAAAGAGAAGGACACGAAGAATCCAAATTTATTTCAAGATGTACAGGTGAGAAGGTGTGCACCTTCCCCACTACAGCCTTGTAGATAGAGAAATTATTCCAAGTGTTGGGCAAGCCGAATCAGCACATGTGGCCCGACATCAACGCACTGCCCGACTGGAAGACAAAGAATCCATCGAAGGTAAGACGGCACACCTGCACATGACTCGTCTGACCTCTTCAGTGGAAGGGAACATTGATCGAGAAGAAGTGGAACCAGTGAGTGTAGTGAAGACGTAGAGAGACTGAGGCCGTGTAGATATCCGGAGGCCCACCCAGACAACCTGAGGAAGGTGCAGAACATGCCCAACGATAATCACGCCTTCGACCTCTTATCGAGGATGCTGGAATATGATCCGACCAAGAGGATCAACACTGCAGATGCACTGGATCATCCTTACTTCAAAGAGGATCCATTGCCCGGGGCGAAGTGAGTTGGCGGGGGAGAATGAGAGTTGATGATGATTGCAGTATGTTCCGGCCTGCGGGGTCAAAGTATGCACCTGCGCCTTACCCAGCGAGACAACCGATGAAAGCACAGAAATAAAGTCATTGTCCTTCTCAGCTGATCCTCTTATCGTATGTCCTTCTCGTCCTGTGAGAAAAATTGAAAAGATGATTTTCGCGCCATGGAGCGTTGTAGATCTATATATCCAATCATCACACGATACATCACGATCTGCTCCCTGTAACTGAGCATGAGTGACACAACAGAGACCTCCAGGAATATGGAGGTCCAAAGAATAGAATTAGGTAATGAACCCTTCCTCCATCTCATTTTTGAAAGAAATGACCCCTGATGTAACCCCTCAGAGCAAATCGCTCATTCGTTAGAGCAACGCGTCCTCATTGCCGAAGAAGAGCTGAATGCAACTGCCATTCGTCTCACACAGATCGTCGAGGAGAAAGGCACTGTAGAGAAGGAGAGAACACAGTACTTGGACCAATTGAACCAGCACAAGAGAGAGAACCAAGGACTGTCTGAGGAGAATGTATCACTCAAGAGACAAGTCGATCGACTCCACAGAGAGAAGGAAGACCTCCTCTCTGTCGTGGATAGAAAGAGTACAGAATCCAACTTGATCAGCGAGCAGCGAAAGAGCACGGAAGAGATGATCGTATCGCTTCAGCGCGGCAAGCTAGAGTTGCAGAATCGACTGGCCGATATCGAAGGAACGGAGATCAATTCCAAGTTTGAGATCATTCGATTGTCCAAAGAGAATGAGAATCTGAACAAGATGAATCAATTCCTATCACAAGAGCTGGATGCAAAGACCGAACAATTGACCGCCTACCGAAGAGAGAAGGGAGCCGAATGCATCGATCTCAGGGCTCAATTGGAGGGCTTCACGTCCGAAATGAGCAAGATGAACAGTCAGATTCAACTCTTGAAGGAAGATCTGCAAGAATCTCAGTCACAGTTGACGGCCGAGAGAGTCAACCTGAAAGAGTTGAGAGAGAAGCTGGCCGCTCAATCCGAGCAATTCAACCAAGAGCTGAGCAGTCGCGCGAAACTCAACGACCTGCAAGAGGCAACCATCAAGAGGTATCAGGATCAGATGTTGGGAACGAACGCAGAGATGGAGGAGATGAAGGAGAGATACCAGAATCTCATCCACATGAAGGAAGAAGAACTGGGTCAGGTGAGGTGGAGGAGGTCACGATGGAACGTGACGATGTACAGTTGAGAGTCGAGCTGGATGAGACACAGTTGCAGAAGAAGGAGATGGAAGAGAGGATCAAGGAGCTGAAGGCCACACCACAGAGACTCGTCACTCCCTCTGAGAACACCGCACTGATGCTCGAGATGGTGAGATCATCACCATCATCGATGATGTGTGCACGATGTGATGAACTGAACGTGTGAAGGAAGTGTCGTTGAACGAGAGGTCACGTGAGTTGCAGGAGGTCAAGGATGAGAACCGAAGGCTGAACCAGCACCTCGACCACATCTTATCTGAAATCGAACAAAAGGTGAGATAGTGAAAATCTTGTGGAGGAATAAAGATTCACCCACACAGGCACCCATCATCTACAATCAACGAATGGAATACGAGAAATTGATGGATTCCCTCTCGAACGCCAATGCCGATTTAGAGAAGGCCAGGCTCCTCAGAGAAGAGAAGGATCGATTGGAGGACCGGCTCAAGATGATGGAGAGAGAGGCAAAGGACAAGGAAGCACAGATCACAGCCCTGCTGACCCGAAACAACAACAACGAGCAAGTCATCGTCGCCACATCAGAAGAAGATCAGGTGGGATCGTTTCTCTTTCCATCTTCTAAGCCACACAGAACGTCACCTTCTTGAGCGTCCACCAATTGTACGCGAGAAACCAAGAGCTGCTGAGAAAGATCAGACAGATGGAGCAGGACAAGGAGAAGATTTCATCTCAAGGCCACGCGGAGAAACTGAAGGAGGCCATGAAGCAATTGAATGAGCTGAGAGAGGCGAGAGACAGACAAGTCGAGTTAGTGGAGAACATCGTCCGACAGAGAGACGTCCTGCAGAAGCAGCTGGCCAACAGCTACGCTTCCAACGCTCCCGCACCCTCTTCCTCCTCTGCTCCTCTTGCAGGAGACGACAGCGAATACCAGGAGCTGAAGAGAGACTATGATGACATGAGGAGGGAGAAGATCGAAGTTCAGAAGAGACTGGAGAGCCAGTTAGAAGAGAAGTCACAACAATACTCTGAAGCCAAGATTCAATTGGGACAGGCTCAGGCCAAGGTCCAATTTGTGGAGGGTGAGACGTGAAGAATGGAAGGAGACTGAAGGAAGACAGAGCGATTCAAGCAAGTGGAGAAGAGCAGGAAGAGAGAGAAGGAAGAGTTGGACAATCTCAACAACCGTTTCAACCGTCTGCAGGCGGCAGACACGGCACACTTGAAGGAGATCGAGCAGTACCGAAACACCTCCGTGACCCTGAAGGAGAAGGTCAGACAGCAGACGGTCATCATCGACAACCTCAACCAAGAGAAACAACTGTTGAAGGAGGGACAAGAGAGGGCGAAGAAGGACATCGAAGCCCTGCGAAAGGAGAAGAACGCTCACCAGCAGATGATCGACAACATCCAGCTGATCGTCTCATCCAAGGAGAGGGGAGACAACGAGTTCAGAGAGAGACTCACCAAGGAAGCCGATCGCCTCAGAGAAGAGAACGACACGTACAAGAAGAGAGAAGAGGAGAGAGGTGAACTGCTGTTGAGGATCCAATCTCTAGAGATCAAGAGCCGAGAGAGTGAGGCCAAGTTGGACAGCAAGGAAGCTCTGTACCAGTCCACCCTGGAGAGAGTGAGGGAGCTGGAGGGCCGCATAGAAGGATACCAGAGGGAGATCGCACAGTTGAACACGTCGAAGGGAGCTCAAGGATCTCAGGCATCGGGAGCTGAAGTGTCCGTCGCTCAATTGAGACAAGTGGAGAACCTCCAACTCGAATTGAAGAGCATCAAAGAACAATTGGACAGAGTGAGTGGACATCATTCGTGAAGACGTTGACCGTTTGTGATAGGAGAGAGAACAGTCATCTCACTACAAGAGCATGGTGAACAGCAACCAAGAAACTTTCAAGGAGATCGAAGCCAGCAACGCCGAGAGAGAGAAGAAGCACCAAGAGCAGACCGACCAATTCAACCAAAAGATTCAATCTCTCGAAGAGAGAATCCTCAACCTCCAGACCGAACTGAAGGCCAGCACGGACGAGCAGATTGTACTGGAGAGGGAGATCGATCGACTGAGAGAGGACTCTGAGAGGTACAAGAGAGAAGTCACGGCCATGCAGAGAGAGTTGGAAGAGACGACATCGCAGAAGGAGACGCTGCGTCAGGACATCCAAGTCTACTCGAAGGCAGCCAGCGATGCCAGAGCTGAGGCGGACAGACAAGTGTTGCTCCACGCCAAGGACATCGAGCAGCTGAACAGACTGAGGGCAGAGCTGAACGACATCAAGGAGAGGAACACGAGTGAGAAGGTGAGTGGCGGGTTGTAGAGAGTCGAAGTCTGACATCCATCAGGATATGATCGAAGGTCTGAGAAGCACGTTGAGTGAGAAGGAGAAGTCGTGGAACGAACAGAAGGAGACTCTGACCTCACAGATCGAAGAGTTGACCAACGGGTGAGAAGAGAGAGGAGGAGAGAGATTGAATGACACAGTAACGAGAGACTGAGAGTCGAGAACGAAGGTGTTCACAAACAGTTCTCCGTGTTAATGAACGAGAACGAATACTTGAGGGAGCAGAGGGAGAAGGCGGCAGCCATCGCAGATGCCCCCATAGCCGCTTCACCCGACGCCGTGATCACCATCAACGAACTACGTAAAGTGGTGAGTTCTCCACGAGATCTCCACGACATTTCACTGACTTTCACAGATCGGCATCCAGCGAACGGAGAAGGAAGTCCTGTCGACCCGTTTAGACATCAGCGTACAAGAGAAGAGCCGTTTAGAACAGCAACTGGCCATCTTAGAGGAGACCTTGCAATCGGAGAGGGCCTACGTGGCCTCTGAACAGAAGAAGGCCACCAGCAACGAGAAGCGAGAGACCGAGCACGCACAGCTGATGGAGCAAGTTCAGCAACTGAGCATCATGAGAGAGAGCAATCTCGTGCTGAGAGAGCAGAGCGAGAGGGCCGCACAGCGAGTGGCCCAGCTGGAAGAAGAGTTGGAAGTGTTGAACGGAAAGATGCAGCCCATGAACGAGGGAAGACAGCAGCTCGCCGTACAATTATCCGTCGCCAACGAAGAGAAGACGGCCCTCACGACCGAGCTGAACTACTGGAAGGCCAGAGTCCAGAAGCTTCTGGTGAGGAGAGAGATAACGAGTGAGGCTGAAGAGACAAGGATCGTTACCAGAGGATCGACCCAGAGACACATCAGATGTTGGTGGATAAGCACGCTAAGTTGGAAGAGAACCATCAGACTCTCAGCTCTACACTGGCATCCCTTCAGATGTCTTACAACTCGGTCGAGCAGAGGATGCAGTCGCTCGACGCTCTGTCTACGGAGCAGAAGGTGACGTCACCCTCTATACCATCACTCAACCTCTCAGAATCAAATCGTTCAATTAGAAGCCAAGTGCAGCACGTTAGAAGAGCAATTGAACGAGGTGACAAAGAGCAAGGAGGAGATTGCAAACAAGGTGAAGGACATGGAAAAGTCAGCCGAAGCACAATCTATCAAGGTGAGTCGTTGTAGATGAAGAGTCAACTGAAGGCATGCAGTACAACCGAGTGTTGCAGAGCACGAAGAACTACAAACAACAATTGGACGTGAGGACCAACGAGTTGGATGAGAGCAAGAAGAAATTGGAAGAGCAAGTGAAGCTCGCAGAAGAGCAGAGTCAGAAGGCGGAGAGTGAGACAAAGAAGGCAGAAGAGGCTGTGACCAGAGCCACCACCGCAGAGGAGACCAACACGAAGAACCTGCAGATCATCCAGGTTCTCAAGAGGAAGCTCAAGTCTTCCCTCGCCCCGGTGAAGAATGCTGCCCCAGCCAAGGAGAGTGTACCCAGTCCTACACCCGCTGCCACTCCCGCCCCTGCTGCCACCCCGGCTCCCGCCCCCGTCAAGAATGCCGTTCCCGCCAAAACTTCGACCCCAGCCGCTACCGCCCCCGCTACCACCCCGGCGGTACCTCCAACGACTACCACCACGACTCCATTCCCTGCCCCCGTGGCCGTTCCAGTCCCAACCCCGGCGGCCACCACACCCACAACGGGAAGTGAATCACCGGCAGTCAAGAGAACGAAGGTCCCCAGAACGAAGACGGCGACTCCACCCGTCAAGGCGGCAGAAACTCCCGCCACACCCGTCGCAGCGGCTCCTGCTGTTACGCCCGTTACGGCCGCACCCGTAGTGACACCAACACCCGCTGTTACACCCGTTACGGTCGCACCCGTAGTGACACCAACACCCGCTGTTACACCCGTTACGGCCGCACCCGTAGTGACACCAACACCCGCTGTTACACCCGTTACGGCCGCACCGGTGGTCACGACAGTCGTGACGACTACCACTACTCCCGTAGTTACGGAGACCCCGGCACCCGCCGCACCCGTCATAGAGACGCCCGCACCCGCCGCCGTCGAGGCCCCAGCACCTGCTGTGACTCCTGCACCCGTCAAGAGTGAGGAGGTAGTCCCTGCAGTCACCCCGGCACCGGAGACGAAGATGGAGGAGACTGCACCTGTGACCACAACGACCGACAAGAGGGAAGAAGTGGAGGTGACCCCCGTGGAGCACACGGAGACCATAGAAGAGACAGCGGAAGAAGAGGCACCCGCGAAGAAGAAGAGGAAGAACGTCACTGAGGCCACAGAGGCACCCAGCACACCCACCCCACCACCCGTAGAAGAAGAGGCTGCTGTGACGGAAGAGACTGAGCCAGTGGAAGAAGAAGCGACTCCGGGGAAGAGGAAGAGGAAGAACATCGGAACACCCGATGCACCCACGAGCAAGAGAGTGGCACCCGCAGAACCCACGGAAGCTCCAAGGTGGGATGGAGCGATGACGTCATCTGACGTCACCAGCACACCGATCGCGATGGAAGAGGGAGGACTGACCGCGGAGACCATCGAGAAGATGACTGTCGTTCAGTTGAAGACCGAACTGAGGATGAGAAGCATCAGCTTCAATCCAAAGGAGAAGAAGGCTGATCTGCAGGCGAAACTCATCGAAGCCATTCAAGAAGCGAACGCTGAGAACGAGGTGAGGCAGAGTGATTCTCTATGTCTCCTGTTGTTTATGTTGTGGTTTGTTGTCTTTTGTAGTTTGTTGTCTTCTGTTGTTTGTTGACGAGAGAGACAGGAAGAAGAGATGGATGCGAGTGTGAGTGCAGAGGAAGAGCAGAGAGAATCGGACAAGGAAGAGGAGGAGGAAGAATCCGAGCAGTGAACAGAATAAATGAAAGAGATCCATTTATTGTGATCTGGGTGGTCCATCGACCGCCTCTCTCGTCTGAATGGCCTCTACGATTTTCCTGTCTCCGTCAGATGACACGATCACCATCACTCCTCACTCTTCCATCTTGTACATCCACTTGTCCTCCTTTCGGTTGTAGTCGAACAGTGCAGAACGAAACGGCTCTCTGTTCTTCTTTCGTTCCGCCTCTAATCTCCTCTGCGTCTCCTCTAGTCTTCTCTTCTCTCCCAAGGCTTTCTCATCGCTCCTCTCTTCGATGCCTTCGATGACTCTCTGTCTCCTTTCAATCGATTGTCATCGCATGAGGAGCTGTCACCTCCCAGTATCGTTTCGACTCGTGTGGCATCTGTTTATCTATCCCTTCTGTTGTGATGCGGGTCGTGGGATGTTGTTGGACGTCGAACAAGACACTTCGATTCTGTTGTATCGCATGAGAGGTGTGTTGATGTCGGATGAAGATGATGCGATGTGTGATGATCATCGTGATGGTGTAGATACACGTACCCCGCTTCTCTTGTCGGTGATGAAAGTGGTCGTATCCCAGTGACCTTCGATCATGTGTGATGGTTCTTCGTGGTGGTAGTTCTCGTTCCACACACTTCCGCAGACGTGATTGTAAGATCCCGTGAACACTCCCTTCGCCTGATAAGAGTCAGCACCTCTCTCCTCCTCTCATCTCCTCACCTGAAAGTCGATGATGGCACGGAAACCAGTCTTCTTGCAGTAGATCATACTCTTTCCAACCATCTCTAATGTCAACGTTCCATACAGGATACCACGGATCAACACTCCTGCAGGTATCGATTCAGAGAGAGATAGAGATTGATGTTGTTGATGAAGATGATGAAGTTGATGATCACCTGGCAGAGTGAACTCGTATTCTTCTTCTCCAAATGAATCAGAGAAGACGCGAAGACTCATGTGAGCTTGTAATTGTGTGTCCGCGCTGCTGCCTCGAAATTTGACGTAGCCAGGAGACACGTCACCGTTGTAGATGATCCCTTTGGACGCGTTGTAGAAACAGAAGGCGCTGCGAGGTGGGTGATGAGATACCTTCCATCATGTTAGAATGTACAGATCATCGAGGTCATGATCAAAGACTTCACCTGTTCGGCCACGTAATAATAATTCGAGTCATCGTGAGATATGTTGGGGATCTTCGGTGGTGTGATGGTGGCGTCTGTGTCTACGTCTCCTGTAGACAGATCGAAGCTATTAGAATCGAGTTGCATGCCACATTTGAAGATCTCTCCTATCGCTGGGTTCAATGGATTCTTCACTCCCTGTCGCAGTGAGTCCAATCATCATCATCATACGAATCGTCTCACCTTGTGTCTGAGATGCCACCCTGACATGAAAAACTGTAGAGCTTGGATGAATCTCTCTTCGGGGGTGTTGAGTTGGGTGATGCTGCTCATGTTCAGCTTGTTTCATTTTTCAAAGACGCACCGATAGAGGAGTTCTGGGTGAACGAATGAGTCGGAGAGCTTCTCTAATAAGCTGCGAGGTTGTATGACGAACGTTGGGAGTTGAATGTGTTTGATTTCTGAACCAATCTAACATCGTCAACACGATGAACATCATCCACCCTTATTCTCACCGAGATCTGCTTGATGATAGCCCACAGGATCTGCTTCTTTCCTTCTTCCAAATGATCTTTCTATCAAGTCTCTCAGCCAGACTGAAGAAAGGTCACATCACCTGGTAGTGATCTTCTTCTTTGGTTGTATCAGCCTCTCTATAAGCGTCATACTCTGGACCGTGTTGGTCAGGGTGCAGTCTCTCGTGTGAGCTGGTGAACATAGATCTGAGTCTGTCGTACATAGTCTAAATACAATGGAACGTAGCGTGTGTTGATTCTTATGTGTGTTCTGTATCGTCGCCTGAGCCTCGGGACCCGGTGTGTGGACTACCTACCAAATTTCGCCCGGTTTTCTCAAGGTCCGATTCCATTTTCGCAAGAGTACTGTACTCTAGTGAGCTTTAGAAGTCTGAAGGAGGCAGAATGACGGATTGAATCCGCTGATTACCCATCATAGAGATAGCGATACGTATCACTCACGATGATGATGTAGATGAGGATCGAATGACCTTCTCATTAGAAGTAGCCAACAATATGACGCAGTAAATGTGTGATGCATAGAGAGGGAATTTGCAAGAAGATGAAGATGGATGAAAGAGAGACGTTTATTTTGGAGCACCGAAAGTGGGTTCTGATATGCTGAATCCTTCCAGTTGAGCTGTTGTCTTTGCCAAAGATGGTGCGGCACTCGACTTCTTCGGTGCTTGAGATGTCTTCGGTGCTGCTGATGCCTTCGGTGCTGCTGATGCCTTTGGTGCCGTTGATGACTGTTTCTGTGGTGCACCTGTCTTCCCATCAATCATGATTGCATCTTCTTCACGCACTCTTCTTGACTGGGGGTGAACTATCACCGACGACGCCCATCGCTGCGATCTTCTTGCTGTACTGTGTCGCTGGACTCTCGTATTTGGGCATCTGCTCGATCATCAAGATCGTAATTGAGGAGGTGGAGGTACCTCGTCTTTAGGAACATAACCAGCTCGAACACGGATCTCCTTTCGGAATGTACCATCGGGTCTCATACTACCCGCGATGATGGTGTGTCCATTGGTGTCCAAGTTCTTCTGTCCTGTCTTGCTTCCTTTCACTGATGGCTGTGTCGACTTCTTCAATCATGTCAGAGATGTTTCTAATGTGTGACGTTCACCTTCACAGGTGCAGTCTTTTCCTCTTTTGATTGCGATGTCACTGGAGGAGTCGTTGAGTCCGACATGTTGGTGTGGGAGGTGATCTGATGTGGCCAATTGGAGGATTCGAGGAAATTTTCATTTGCGAAACTTCACCAAGTCAACACCAACAGCACAAACAAGCAGCAAGATGATGCGCATGGTGGGCACACCCGCCCGGCTACAGCAACTCATCCACTCATCCACTCTCAAAGCATGGATGCCAACTAAGAGGTTTCAGAGCACAGGTGAAGTCAGATGAAAAAGAGCGACAATCATTCAAATTCAACAGCGGCCGGAGCTGCTTCTTCAACTGCTGAAGGAGCGGTAACGGCAAAAGTGACCAAATCAAAGACAGAGACGGCCTTAACTACAGGTCTTCTGTTGGGAGGTGCTGCTACTGCTATCTATGGAATATGTGAGTAATTTTGAGGTGATGTTTGTGTTGACAAGCATCTCCATTTGTCCTTATGGAGAGACAACGGTGCTGACCGTATATAGCATCTTATTCTACTTCGAAAGAAGACGAACCGACAGTCGGCCTCGATCCGCAAAAGTTGAGAGCCTATCAAGCATTAGATCCCATTCGCGCTCACCAAGAGGTAAAACTACCTCCCAACGCCTCTCAGGGCTATATATCTTCTTGTCACATCAACACTTTTGCGGGTGTGCTGTTCACATCATATCCATATCATCCATCATCTCATCTTCTTCAGCCAACGAGCCGTGTGAAGACCGATACCAGATCGAATATGCACCGGAAGGTGCCAGTTATTTTCTGGTGGCAGACGGCCACACTGGAACGGAAGCGTCACAGTACGCAAAGAACAAGCTCATCCAATGGGTCAGGTGGTCTCTATCCAACCGACCACGAACCGATTCTACAGATCCACTGTGAGTTCACACGACCATCTACTCGAGCATCGTGCTCAACTGTGATGTACAGTGCCATAGAGAAAGACGACATTTCAGCCATTCGAAAAGGTTTCCAGCAGGCCGATAAACAGTTTTTAGAATACCACCTCCGACAGAAAGAGAAGAGAGGAGGGTGAGTCATCTTCCCTCTCACACCTCACCCCACCCAGCCTCGCCGGTGCCTGTCTCAACATGGCCATCATCCACAAGGCTCACCTCTACGTTGCCAACGCGGGCGACTGCCGTGCAGTCATCGCCACGAGAAGCGAGGGGAAGTTGAAGGCAGTGCCTCTCTCAGAGGATCACACGGGGGAGACGGAGATCGAGAGATTGAGAGCCGAACACACGGACGACCCTGATGTTGTTGTCAGGTGAGCTCGCGTTGATGTATGAAGGAACTGAATGAACTGTGAAGGGGGAGGATCAAGGGAAGATTACAACCATCGAGGGGCTTAGGTGATGGACTCTACAAGTTACCGGAATACAGTCAAGTCTATCGGGACACACGGAACAGGTGAGGTGGAGAGCAGGAGATGATAATGACAAGAGCAGGGAGTTGGCCAAGAAGTGGAATCCTCCTTACACCACGGCAGACCCGGTGGTGAAGAGTGTACCACTGACGGATCGTGATGAGTTTGTCATCTTGGCGACTGACGGACTGTGGGACCATCTGTCGAACGACGAAGCGGTCTCCATCGTGGACAGCTACAAGGTGAGAATGCTCCTCAATTCGAAGCTGAGCGTGAGACAGAAGGACGTGGAGAGGAACGCCAGCACGGCTCTCATCATGAGGGCATTAGAGATCGCCGCTAAGAGTTCCATAGATAAGGGAAAGATACAGACGCAAGGAGAGATGAAGGGGGACATCACTCGTCAGGACAAGCTCGAGAATTACATCCTCAAGTTAGAGCCGAAACAGAAGCGACGTGTCCACGATGACATCACCGTTCTCGTGGTCTTTCTCAACCGGTCGAAATTGAAGAAGGAGGCTGAACCAACGTCACGACTTCCTGACCCTCCCCAACCACTCGAGACACCCACGCCTGAAGGATAAACTGTATAAATTGTCATTTTTGTTTTCGGTGTAGAATGACTGGCCTGACGTTTCGCCCAAATAAAAAGGCGGCAAAGATGAACAAGAGCCGGAGTGAAGGAGAGCCGGACGATGTGCTCGAGCAGGGAATTCAGATCATCAGGGATGCCTATAACCGAAAGGTGGTGTAATCAGATCTTCCATCGCATCTTTGTGGTGATGTATGATTCAGACGTCGGCTATGGATAAGACGATAGACAATTTGAGATCAGTCATTCGAGAACGTGAAAACATCGCGGAGGGTGAGGCATCGCACGACCAATTATTGGTCATGACTCAGCGTGTCATAGGTCTAGAGGCTCGCATCGCACGACTCGAGCAAGAGAATCAGGAGATTCTGGCTAAGTACAGGAATTCTATCGAGGAGAAGAACCGCGCTGTCGCAGAGAACCTCGAGCTTAATCAAGAGTTGCGACGATTGCGAAGAGATGCGGCCAAGTTACAGGCATTCAGACAGGCTATCATCACCACTGTCGATGAAGATGAAAATGGAGAGGTGAACAATGAATCTCATCACGACGGTACAATGTGATTCATCTTCAACAGCCCATCACCGCCCCGGCATATTCAAACACACCTGTATCGCCTATTCGAGGTTCTAGCACTGGTAAGAGCTTCTCTTGAATAGATCCGTTCTGTTCCTCTTATTCTCATAAAATCACCGAAACGAACGAATTGAAGGTACGAGGACACCATCTCGATACACGCCGACACCGAGTCCATTCAGTACACCATCTAGATCGCATGACACACCATCTCCTCCACGGGAAGAAGGGTGACACACCCACAACACGCATGTCTGATGGTAGACAGAGCCAGAGATCTCATCGACTCGATCGATCGGACCCTCCATCTCACGAGGGGAACATCACCGTCTGCATCCATCAGCCGACGCGATGGTAATGATTGGACGTGTCATCGTTCGCTAATGATGCAACAGATACACCAGATGTAAATGATGATGTGGACGAAGGAAAGGCGTTCTTTCGTGAAGCGAGACAGAGTCTGAGCCCGGCAGGGTTCAGCCAATTAGTGACGCAAGTGAAGAGGCTCAACAGCCAACTGCAGAATATGGAAGAGACACTCGAGAAGTCGAAACCTCTCTTTGGTGACCATGATGCCCTCTTTGCTCGTTTCAGGAGATTATTAAACCGAGCGGGATGATTTTCTCTCTTCTCTTTATTGAACATGCTCTATCCTCTTTAATTCGGCGTGTACGGCAGCGAATGTGCCCAGGGTCAAAGGTGGCTGCGGTCCACTGCCGATCGATCCTTGTCTCACTCTCGCATCAAATTCACAAGAAAACTCTCCCAGCTCTCTGTAAGCCTTTGTACACGGTTCACACACGGTACGGTCTCCCTCTCTCAGACAGTCCTGTGCGTACCACCTGTTACGTATGAATGCGTGGGGGTACGTATCGATACGTACCGATCGTTCTGCCTCTCGCAGCGATTGAAAGTCTTCTCATCCGTACAGATGCAATATTTGTCCATCAGTTCGCTCAGTACAAATCCTTCACAACCTCCCATCTTGGTGACGATTTTCAACTGAGAACATCAGGAGAAGAGAGATGTAGAGTCACACCTCTGGAATCATGTCGATGTCCTCATCCGTGTTGGCTCCCTCAGAATCGATCTCACCACTCTCTTCTATCTCATCTGAGTCCATTTTACATCCACACAGAATCACCTCGATCCTCCTTCTCTGCGACTACTTCCGTCGGTTCCACTTTTGTTTCTTCGTATTTCATCTCCTCCTTCACTTGCTCTTTCAACATCTGAATGACATTGTGATTGTCCAGCATGGGAGGTAGTGGTTCGTCACACTTGTCGTCGGACAGATCGATCTCGATCCTCAACTTGTTCGGCCTCTCCTCCACAACAGCGGGTCTCTCCTCCTCCATCACTCTCCTCGGAATCGTCCAATTGATCTCGGGTGGGGGTGGCTGCACGGGCTCACCGGGGAGAGGTCTGTAGTAGATCCTGTCCTCTTGTGGGATCTTCTGCACCCAGTTGACGTTGAGGGGTGTCGTTCTCATGGTGATGGGATACATGGATGAGGGTGACATGATGCCGATCTCGGGGAGGGGTGAGGGTGTGCTGACGTGTGGAGGTGGGGGTGGGCTGATGTACGATGCAGGTGGCGTGATGTCTCTCCTCGGTGTGGTGTAGACCCATTCTGGATCGCCGCCGCTCTTGGTTCGTTTGGTTGTGGGTGTGGCCGGGGAGTTTTGAGTGGAGTTGGGGGACTGTTTCGGCTTGATTGGCTTATCGACGCATTCTTCCGCGACACCTTGTTCGATGCAACGACGACAAGGACGAGCTGTGGAGAGTGAGTGGGAGATGGATGGGATCCACTCACCTCGATTGCAAGAGAGGTGACATCGGTGGCAACGCAGACATGCGCTACTTCGTTGCTGAGCCAATGTCTCAGAGGGTTTAATTGAATCGATAGTCGTTGGTGTTGGATTCATGATTGACATCAAAGATGGAAGAACCTCCGTGACGGGAGATTTAGGTTCCATTTCTACATCAGCTTCAGCTTGAGACGTTTCATCTGAATTTGATTCTGATTCTTCTTGATTCTGTCGTCTCTGTTCTTTCTTCTGTTTCTTCGCCCTGCACATCAGATCAGATCGTGTGAGATGAATCAGACGATGAGTCTCACTGTCTCTCCTGCTCTTCAAGATCTCTCAGGAGAGAAGATTTTGTTTTGGCCATCCTCGGTGGCCTTTCTGTTGACATTCCGTCCTCTTTGAGGCGGGTCTAGGAGAGTATTTCGCAGTCTGATACTCCAGAGAGTAATGAAGGGAGATACAACTGATAATGAGAGCTCACACCGATTGTTGCTGCTCCTGCTCGCTTGACAGAAACCTGGTTCCGAAAACAACCGGACAGCAGCATCTTTTATTCCGTTATCATTGAATTGAATTTTGAGGATTATTTGCATCTCGTGTGTTGTACAGCACAGAATGAGATGAAATGGTCTTCAGGCCAAATAGTATAAAATGAAAAAAAGTGATAAATTTTGGGCTCGAGCCCAAAAAACCTGTCCCGTTGAAGGAGCTCAGACCTTTGAACACACAACACCGGGCATGGATCCGTTCTTAGAGGGAGTCTATATACCACCACTGCATCACATCACCTTGGAGATAGTTCGTGATGATACAAAGGCAGAGGCAAGATACTGCGACAAGGAGGGCGGTGGAAACGATGTTCGGTTCCGTTATGTCTCCAAACGCATCGTCATCTATGTTAATGGCGTCCTTACGGGGCATTGTTACTTGGTGGTAGAGCTCTGTGAGTCGTTCAAAATATGCCACCTAGCTGACTTCATTCAGACAGAGCGGACACGATGGAGAGATTACCCAACGAGCTACAGAGGACCGTTGTCTTTCGTACACCAAGGGAAAAATACGACAAAGATGCACTTCTTCAGTATAATGCTTCTACTCCCTACAACCCCTTGGCCCACCATCCTACTCCCGGAACAAACAGTTTCACTTTTGGATTCGGGGTGAGATCATTTCATCCTCTGCGCTAACGAAATCAGATGTTATCACCGGCTATTTTCTTTGGAATGAGAGAAGAGCCCGACCTACCACTCTTCCTTCGTTGCACCCTAGTCACCGACGGTGAACAGTGCACGGTAGACAGCAACGCCTTCACCATTTCAAGAGAGAATCGCAGGCGTACGAGGCGATGAATCCCATTTATTCGAGCTTCTCCACACTTCTTTTACCAATACAAATCACTCGCCTTCTTCTTCTCCTTTGGGCTCGGTGTTTCTGTTTCAATCAGTATTCACCTCGATCTCCTTCTCACCCATCCAACTCCGTGAACCCGACTCTAAAAAGTCTCTCGCCTTATCGAATAGTCTGGGTTCATCTGGACTCTGCGTTCTCTCCTCGCTGGTTCGTCTGGCCGTACGGTGGACTTGATTCAACTGGTCTTTCAGCTGTTTAAACTCTCTGTCCCTCATCTCCACTTGTCTCTGCAGGTCTTCCGTCGTCTTTCGGTAATTATCCAGCACCGTCTGAGATTGTACCAACTGGGATGCCAACGCATCCACTTGTCGATTCGCCCTCCGCTTCTCTTGAGATAACCTCTCCAGCTCGGGTGACGAAGTGAAAGATCCCCCCCTCCTCTCTTCCATGGTGAGTGACTCTGCTGTCTTGTTCTTTCCCTCCCTCGATCTCATGACATCGTTCAGTCGGTCCAGTTGGTCGTTCATGGATGACTTTAGCACATCGGGGGAGGCTGATTTGTGGCTGGGCTGAACGGGTGAAACGCCCCAGGTGGTGTCGATGGTGGGAGGAGGTGTGTAGAGCTCACTCTTGAGTCTCTCGAAGGCCAAGTTCTTCTCGCTCTGATCTCGACTCTCTTTGAGAGCTTTGACTTGATCTAGAAGGAAGCGGATCTGTGCTTCTTTTTCTTTCATGAGATCCTGCAGATGACTGAGGGAGCTCATCTCGTGTCTCATCTTCCTGCTCTCCTCGATCTTTCCCACGAGTTCTCCGTTTAGTCTGATGGATGTCATTCTCTACCGTCTCTTGTGTCATCTCACTTTTCAAAGGTGTGTAATAGTCCTTGCAGCTGTGACGTGAATTTGTTATCTCCCATCGCCGCTCTCTTTGCAATGTTCACTTCCTCGGACAACAATTGAACCTTCTCTCTTCAGAACAATTCATCCCTTCGATCTCACCTCCATGACATGTTCCTTGTCTCGGTCTTGCATCTCTTGCATCGTTTTCAGTAGACGACGGCTGATTCTCTCTTCTTTGGCCAAGTAGACCTTCTGAAGGTTCTGCATGTCCACCGTGTGACGCTTCGAGGAGGTTGTCAACTTTCTCCTCATCTCCAACTCGTTCTCTGTGTTCTTGGGAGTGTGTGGGCTTGAAGCTGCGATGATTCAGTTTGGTATGAGACGGATGAAGAGGTGACCTGATGTAGTTGTGATGATGTTGCTCAGTCTGTGATTTTCGGAGGTGAGGTCGGTGAGTCTTCGTTGTAGATCGTCGATGTTCTGTTGCTCTTCTCTCGTGATGAGTACGGGGATCTTCTCGCCGTGAATCTGGTAGGATGAATAAAATGAAATAAATCATTTCGCACCTGTTTGAATCTTCGAGCTTGTTCGATGACGGCGGAAAATTGCTCCATCTACAACGATGATTAGAAGAAGTGACGAATAGAATAATAGGTCACCTCTGCGTGATTATTTACATTCTTCTCCGTCGATCTCTGCATCGGATGAGATCTCTTCTCACTGAGATATCAATCACCTCTCCCTTTGTCTCCCTCTCCAACTTGGTGTTCTCTTCGTTCAATTCTTTTTGACGCTGTATGAGTTGATTGATCTCTTCTCTCAGTTGATTTACAGAACGTAAGAGAGCTTCTTTCTGTGCAGTTAATGCAGCTGTTTGTGCTTTTGACTTAGACATCTCTTCATTAGCGTGAGACATTTGTTCGTGTAATTGCTTCTTGTATTTGGCATCCAGTTCGGCTTTCCTTCGTCAGTACTGTCTACGTTCTAGATGTATCTCACCCAGTTTACGAATTGTCGCTTCCATCTGTTCTTTCTCCTTCTGTACATGCTCTGATGTTTTGCTCAACTTTTCTCGTTCTTCGGTCAACCTTCTCCTCAGGAGGATTAATTCTTCCTCCATCGTGGACTTTTCAGCTTTGACGTTTTGAGCTTTTTGGAGGTTGCTGTGGTATTCTTCCAGTACGGCCTTCTGTTTCTTCTGTAATTCGTTGAGGCGGTTCGTTGATTCCATTTCGGCCGTGTTGCAGGCGTCTTCCATCTGCTTGACGACTCTCCTCTTCTTCTCTTGATAAGCCTAGTTTTCATCAGAATCGACGAGGACCAAGATGGTGGAAGTGATGAGTGAGATATTGTATCCACCTTGATGCGCTCCCTCTGTTTGCTTTCGAAAGAAGATAAGGTGTCTTGTTCGGTGATAATCAACTCCTGAAGTCCCTTCAATCGATCCTCCAGGACCTGACCATCTCGATTCAACTCCGAATTAATCAGAGACTGCCGTTGTGCCGTCTCGCACAACTTGATCAACTCTTCTTCCTTCTCTTCCTTCTTCCTCCCCATCTCCTCCGCAGCTGTACCGTATGAGAAACATGATCGTCGATTCATTTCATCCTTACCTTGTGTCTGGAGCATCCGAATTTTTGAGATCTCTTCGTCCTTCTTGGTTAAATCGCTCTCGAGTTGGGTGATACGTTTCAGATGCAATTTAACTTCCTCTCTCAGATCTTTCTGTGAGCTAAGGGGTATCAACGGTTGGTATTCACGTGAGATGGATATTCACCCTTCTTTCTCCTCGGCAGACTGAATCTTATCTAAGAGAGTGTCGATGGATGCTTCTAAGCATGTCATCGCGCTATCTGCGTCCTTGACATCGCTGACTCTCGCGTCTGAATTTGTCTGTCTGACCAAAACTCGTAATCGTCTGCGTGGATTCTATCAGACCAAGAGAAGAACAAAAGCTCTCACGCTAAATATTGGTTTCTCCTCTCCGTATCATCCATCGTCCTCTTCTGTTCTTCTCTCAAGAGTTGTTCTGTTCTCTTCGCTTCCTTCTCCAGCTCTCCCACGCGAACCTCTATTTCTTCTCTCTCCTGTACTGCCATCAATGTGTGATGGAGATGAACAATCTCACCCTCTTCAACAAGAGATTTTCATTCTTCGCCTCAGAATTCTCTCGTGTCAAATTTTCCATGAGATCGAGCGTCTCCTTTTCTCTCTCTGCGTACTCTTCGATCTTCTTCTCTTGATCTCGAACGATCTATAATCAGTCAGTCGTTTTCTGAGTGAGGCCATCTCATCACCGTCACTAACTTTGATTCTTCAAACTCTGCTTGCTCTCTCTTCTTCACCTCCTCCTCTTTCCTCTTCTTTGCTTCTTCTTCCTTTGAATGATCAGATCAACCAGGGACTACAGCGATGGATCACCTGTACAATGGAACGTAAAGAGGACAATTGATCGGATTGTTCTCTCCTCTTGTTCTCGTTTTCGATTAATTTCTGCTCGCGAATTGAGACTTGGTTATCAATGTCTTCGATGTTGAGATGTTGCCTGTGATAATCATCGTGTAGAGTCTGCAATAATCCCAATACACTGTCCATCAGTCCAATCAATTTCTCCTTCTCCTCCAACAGTTGTTCATACTACCGAAAAGGTCAATCGATGAAAAGATGAACACGACTCACTTCGATCTGTTCTTCATCATCTGAATCGAACGCAGAGAGTCCAAAGGCAGATCCACCAGTTAATTCTGTCTCTTCTCTCTGGCTGACGATGTGGTTCAACTCCCTCTCCCACGTTTGAGTCTCCTCGTGGTATCTCTTCATGTCCCCTTCGATTTCATTGACCAACTCTTTCTTCCTGTCCCATTCTGCCTCGAGATATTGAAGAACACCTGAAGAATCAGATGACTCGTCTCTGTCGTCCTCACCTTGGAGTTGGTCCATCGTCTCGTCGTTCGGTTTTCCTTCTCTCATCGAAGACACTGATTCGGTGAATCTGATATTTGTGTCAACTCGATGAGATCTCGATGTCATCTGATGTCGCATGAAGACACAATATGGATGATGTACCTGTCCCTCTTCGTGTCTTGACTGTCTTCACAGCTCACTTGCGTTAACTCTGATTCCACTTGATGAATCTGGTCCGCCACTCGATCGACAGCCATCCCTCCTATGTCGATGAGATCCCTCAATCTGTTTCCCTCAGTCTCTCTCCTTCTCTTCTCTTCACCTTCCAATCTGTTTGATCTTTTCGTCGAGAGCCAAATTCTTCAAATCTTCGTTCGTATTCTTCTCTTCTTCAGGTAATCGTAAGATCTTCTCGTTTGAAGAGGGGCAGAGAGAATGGATCTCTTCGAGGACCTTAGATAATCTGAAACTTTGTCGGTATCTCCTTCGTATGTAGACACCTCACTTTCTTTCGGTCTGTACGATCTCGTTACATGCATCTTCACTGGCTCTCTCTAATTCTGTCAATTGAATCTTCATCGATTGTAATTCCTCCACGATCAGATTGGATGTGTCCGCCAGCATCTCTGTCCTGGTTCAATTCTCTTCCTCTTCTTTACATGTGGAGACTCACCCACACTGTCTTCCAGTTTGGAAATTCTCTCTTGCTGCTTCGTTTTCCTCGGTTCGAGTGGTAATCGAATGCTCTCGTCCTTCTTTGAACTCCTCAATTTGATAGAAGATTTCTGAAATTGAATAAGAATGAGTTAGATGAAGGAATCTCACGTTTTCATTGTGGGGGACGATCGGAGAGAGGTCTCGATCGATGTCTGACATCTGTTGCTCCTGCTTCAGATTGTAGAGATCTTCTCTGAGACGGCTCAGCTCTTCTGCTTGCTGCTCCAACTGTCTCGAGTAAGTGATCTCGATGATGATCATGGTGTGATCACGATGTAGATCGACCATCTCACCAGTTTCGTTTTGACGTTACATTCCTCTTGAACTCTGCTCTGAGACGTCTCCACTGTCTTTAGTTGATTCTGCAATTCGAACAATCTGTCCTCCGCTGCAAGAAAATCTTTCTGTTGTGACTCGCTCAACACTTGCAATTCTTTCTGCTTCTGCTTCGACTTTTGCAACTGTTCGTTCAATTCCACCACTTCATCTGTTCTCGTTATCGTTTCATTCTCAAGTACACAATCACCTCTAGAGAATCTGTCTCTCGCTCTCCTTCGATCATCGACATCGATCGCTTCTCCATCTAAAATCTGTTCGTGATGAGTGAATAGTAACGTATCGATGAGTGACCTACCTCTAGATTTGGAAGATGAAATATGACAGAAAGACGATAATGAGGCAAGGAGCAGACTGGATTGCCCTCTAGATTGAGACTGGTCAGATTCTTAAGGGCACCGATGGACGTGATCTCGTTGAGCTGAAACACGATCATCAATACGATTCGTTCACATTCATGTACTCACCGAAGAGATTTGGTTTCTCGCCAATCTCAAAATTCGTAGATTCTGCAGCTGTTGGGTCTTCTGCAAAATGGGCAATGAGATGAATCTTTCCAACTTGTTCCCGCTGAGGTTTAGGGTGTTCAATTTCTTCAGTGAGTCCAACTGTTCGATCTTACTGATGCGATTATCAGAGAGATTGAGATCAGTGAGATTGCTGAGCCTCGAGAGATTTTCGATCTTTACAATGTGATTGCCGCTCAGATCTAAACTGGCAAGCGATACAAGCGAATCGAGATTTTCGATGAATTTGATCTGTGTTCATGTTAGAACGCGTAATTGAATGCTCTGCACTCACTCTGTGTTGTGTGTCTTTCTTAGGGTGAAGATTTAATGATTTGATCTCTTTGAGATTTTCGGCCTTAGTCGTTCTACGGATGAGATCCTCTGTGATATAGAGAACAAGATGGTAATCACCCATTGTTGTGAGTACGCATCGATGATGCGATGTGCGATGTGACACTTTTTGGCGCCAAAAGGCGGGATTTCAAACCATAACGAGATCGTCTACAACGGAACTGGTATGTCATGCATTGTTTATAAAACCTCAGCTCATTTCCAGCTTTCTGTAGTTTCTTCCCTTCCACTTGTAGACAGCAAAGACGATAAGCCCAACTAGTAGAGCGAAGCCAACAATGGATCCGATGATGATACCAGCAAGAGCTCCCTTGGTCAACGGATGTTTTCCTTGAGAGTCACCATTCAGAGCGTTCGTGTCTGTTGATGTATCTGAATATCCGTCAGATCCTCACGCTTCAACAAGACAGACAAACTCACGGGTGATGACGACTTTGTAGATGGTAAAGTCTGTAGAAGAGCTGATGTCCGCTGCGATGCCGTCTGCAGTCATGTGACAGTCAGCTGTGTTCCAGCTCTGGCTGCTTCCTGTGGGTCTGTAGCCGCAAGAGTATCTTGCGTTGACGTCGTTGATGTCCACGCCAGCTATGTGCAGCTGCACAGACCCAGAGATGGCGTCAGGCATGTACACTGTGTAGACAGCCTGGCTCATTCCACTGCGAGGGTCACGCGACCAGCGAATGAGAGCTGCCTTCTTGCATGTCGAGTTGTGCACAGACGACTGCAAGCTCATCGTGTATGGGTCAGATGTCAGAGTCAAGTTGTCTGTCACACATCAACCACAGAAGATGCTGGAATGAGTGCACACCTGAGAGAGTTGTAGTGGACAAGATGGAGATGGAGTTGGTGAGGTAAGATCGGGTGGCTCCTTGACAGTTTCCTCCGTTGAATGTGATGTCGGCGATGGAGAATACCATGTTGTACAATTGCTCCAACGATAAGTCACCGTATCTCTTTGCGATGATACTGCTGGTTCTGTTGTTCACCATCTGCTGGTCGACCAAGTTGAGTAAGGAAGTGATGACGCCGCCATCAGGATTGGAGTTTGAGATGTAGTTCACCACGTTCGAAAGATAATCGGAGATGGTTCTCCTCTGCTCCGGTGTGGGTGGGGTGATCTGCGACAACTTGGCCAGGACATAGGCTTTCGTCTCGTAATCACTCTGATATGCAGCTGCATTGTACACCTTGCTAATGTAGGTGGTGAGATCGGTACCACTGAGAGCATTGCGAGAGTACTGAAGCAGATGAACCATGGCCGTCAGGTTGAAGGTGGAGGATTGCTGAGCCAAGAGGGCCTTCAGGTCCACTCGTGGATCACCGGTGTAGCTCTCCAGGGTGATGGGGATGGAGTAGATGAAAGGATAGTCCCCTGCTTCGTTGTGAACTCTCACACGGAACTGACCGTAGGTGGAAGAGATGGGAGGAAGGATGGTATCGATCCACTGATAATAACTCTGTGAACCCAGGAAGATCGTGTCGTTATTGGGGCCGTACATGAAATCGAGAGAGTAGCGAGTGGATCGAGTGGAGGAGATGTCGGCAGTTCGCACTTCGAACATAGTCTGGAGGGGAGAGCCTCTGAAGCTGACCAAGGAGACGCTGGGCGGTGTGAAGCAGACGGGTGTAACATCGTAGGTGGCGACACCGGTGGGGATCCCATCGACAGTGGTGGAGGTGAGAGTGAAGGTGGTGGTACCACTGCAGGAGACGTTGGCATAGGGCACGATCAATTGAATGGAGTCGCTGGATGGATAAGAGAAGCGTCGGGTGCTCCAGGACCATCTCGTGGTGGATGTGGCGTTGAGATCTACCGCAGAGAGAACGAGGTCGGTGGTGGGAATGTAGTACGAGACGTAGTTGGGGGTGATGGTCAAGTTGTGAGAGTAGATCGAGATGATGTAATCTCCTGTGGTGTTGTAAGGACATTCGGTCTGAAGAGACAGCCTGTGGTAGTCAGTCATAATGCATCGACGCGATGAAATGAAGGAAATGTCGTTCGATATGGATGATATGACACACCTATAGATACCAGGGGAAAGTGTTGGTATCTTCAAGCCGATGTTGAAAGATATATCACTGACATTCGCCATGAAACCTTGTTCGCCGGCAATCGTGATATTGTAACCCATCTTGCAGTGGAGGGGAAAGTCACTCACACCCTTATAGTCCGTGTTGGCGTATATGGTGGCTCCGTAGGGAAGACTACTACCATAGAAGATACGATTGTAGACGCCGGAGTAGGTTTGGAGATTCACAGTGACCTGGATGAGAGAGGAAGTGAAGGTGATCCTGTAATTGGACAGGTCCAATCCGTAAGCGGAACATTTAGCCTCCATCACGAAGGTGTCCAAGTAGGGGATCGGAACCCACTCGTTTCGGGCACCGATGGCAGCTGTCCAGTTCACCACGAGAACTCCCTTGGAGTCGGTGACTGTAAATTCGGCG
Source organism: Planoprotostelium fungivorum (assembly GCA_003024175.1). Lineage (NCBI taxonomy): Eukaryota > Evosea > Variosea > Cavosteliida > Cavosteliaceae > Planoprotostelium > Planoprotostelium fungivorum. Next base: position 37,800 of record MDYQ01000257.1, on the reverse strand, counting down.
ACGGCAGTCGTCAAATCGTTGAATTGGTCGTATTGTCCCAGTACATTAAAGTATTGATCGACGTAAGAATGAGTCATCTGCAAGACGGGCCTGTACATGTCCACCTCGAAGATCGTCTCATTGATGAGACTGAGATCCCATCCCACCATGTTCGTGGTAGCCATCAGTCGATGTGTGCCTGTCCATCCATTAGCTCTCGTTCGCATTCCAAGTTGAAGATCTCACCGTAATGAATGGGCTTTAACGTGCGAAGGGCCTCGTCGTTATATGTGGTAGAGAAGGCAGTGATGTTACCCTAGCCATTCGATCAGTCATTTTGAGGAGATCATGATGGCAGATGGTGTACCTGTGAATCGATGGCTCTGAATACCACGTTGGATGTGGTCAGCCACTTTGGAATCGTCCCAGTGAGCCTGAAGTCGCAGATCTGTCCGAAGGTACAATTCTGACGGCGGGCGAAGCTGACTACATAGGCGCTGACGATGAATTTGGTGTCGACCAAGTTGTACAGCCACCAGCCGCTGCAGGGAGAGGTCCATTGGGTGGTGTAGGTACCTAACCAGAGAGATTTGGCGGGTATAGAGTAAGCGTAGATCTTCAGCTGATCACTGTATGCGATAGATCCGTTGGCAAAGAGAACGTTGAGAGTGATGGGACAGCTTTGGAGGTTATTGTTGTTGATCGATTGAAGGCGAAAGTCCAATGTCTCTCCTGTACATGAATGAGCCACTCTGATTTTGTGTCATGCACTTACCGTATGTGATGTTAGTGTCTCCGCTGAAATCAGGAATATAAGCCAGGACATCAAAAGGATAGTCTTGGGCCACGTATCCACAAGCGGGCGCAAATTTGACGAGATAGCTGCCAGGACTGTTTGTGATGTCGAGCATCTGAGTTGTGATGTTCAGCGCTTGCACTGTCAGATCTTTCAGCTTCTTCTGTTCCACTGTCGTGTTGTAGACGGACAGACTGAGGGGACAAGCCGTGAAGTTGAGACCGATGAGCGAGTTCGACCTGACGAAGAATTCTGCGAAATTTCAGTTTCACCACTCCACGCATATTAGTCTCACCGTTCATGTACACCATCTTTCCAGATCGATAGATATCGATGGTCGTGATCGGCATGACCACCGTGTGGTTCCTGACAGAACAGCTGAAGAAGCATTCCGCTGGACACGTCCACTCTAGACGGTACACTCCCACTGCTTGCTCAGGGAACGTCAGCTGGTTGTTGTCCGAATAGTTGCTGACAGTCTTCTGGCTCATCAGCTTGTCGCTCTGATCGTAGAGGAAGAAGGTGGTGGGGCAAGAGGATGTGGGCCTGGGTGATACACTGAGGAAGATGGGCGACTGTGCGAAGAGAATCGACGACTGACTGACTGAGAGAGACCAGAGTGAGGTGAACTGAGTGGGTGTGGGGTAAGTGAGGTTGCAGTTGGAAGAAGAGACGAGGATGGTGTAGTTTCCAGAGTTCAATTGACTTTCCAGGTAGACACTGTAAGAGTAGTACGACACGATGAAGTTGGAAATGTAGGTTCTGGACGGGTAATTGAAGTTCTGGAAGGTTGCCTGTATGTCGTGAGGAACCGAAAGAGATGAAAGAAGATGATGACGGATGGACGTGATGATCGACTCACCGTCACGTTACAGGAAGAGAGGGGAGTCTCATCGAAATTCAATCTGAAATAGCCATTTCTAGAGGCATCCACGATGTCGTTGTTGTTCACGGAGGTCGTAACAGAGTAGGATTGCTTCTGTGCGGTGTTTCGGACCAAAAATCGGACGTAAGAGTTGGTGCTGGAGAAACACAGTGGTGTCGGGGCGAACATCTGAGCGTAAGTTTCAGACGTCGAAACCATCAGGGGAGTTGGAAAACTGACGCTGCCCTCTCCGTTATACGGGATGCTGTAGAGTTGTTTCCCGGAGATGGTGATGTTGATGAATAGAGGACACAGGGCCCAGTCCACGCTTCCGCTCACATTCACTTTGATGTGACCGACATCGCCCTTGGGGAAGGTTGTGCTACCCGGCTGCACACCCAGAAGGGACAGGGTGACAGAAGGAAGATCAGCGGATGCTGAGATGTGTTAAGATGGAGGACGGATGTGCTCCGCTGACTCACCACCGAGGAAGAGGAGAAAGCCCAAGAAGACTGTGAGGAGTGGATACCTCATCCCGGTTGTGAAGAAAAGTGTGTTCGAGGCAGGTGTAGCCTGAGACGGCACAAAGACAGGTGAAACATGTTTGTCACCTCGTCTGTGAAACGGAGGTGACAGATTTTTGTTTGATTTGTGCTTTGTCTTCGCGTCCTTCTGAGATCACCAACCGACACACGATCCTTATGTGGTACCGCGCTGTGGCTGTGACAGAGACCATCGATAGGCGCCTGTAGATAGTCGAAGACTCATATACAGAGAGGTCATCAATGATCAGACACTGTTAAAAAACATTTGGTGTTTCCGCTGACAGGTTCCTTCCAAGACATACATGAGAGATACCATCAAACTTTGTGTTGTCTTCTCTTTTCTCACAGATTCTCGTGGTCACAGCACGCAATCAAAATCAGTCCTGATAAGTCCCATCGTTTAAAATCGATTTCGTGTTTATATCGTGCATCAATTCATTTCAAACTTCTTATAGCCTCTCTTTCTCAACCTGTAGACGATAAAGACAACAAGGCCAGCGAGTAGAGCGAAACCAAGGACGGATCCGATGATGATACCAGCGAGGGCTCCCTTGCTCAATGGACTTTTTGAATGAGACCCATCTCCGTTCAGAGCGTTCGTGTTCGTTGATTTATCTGTTGATCTGTCTGTGATTCCCATCTCAGTTGATGAATCTGAGATGTTTGTCAGACCACGACGGCTGCAAGAGATAAACTCACGGGTGATGACGACTTTGTAGATGGTAAAGTCTGTAGAAGAGCTGATGTCCGCTGTAATGCCGTCTGTAGTCATGTGACAGTCAGCTGTGTTCCAGCTCTGGCTGCTTCCTGTGGGTCTGTAGCCGCAAGAGTATCTTGCGTTGACGTCGTTGATGTCCACGCCAGCTATGTGCAGCTGCACAGACCCAGAGATGGCGTCAGGCGTGTACACTGTGTAGACAGCCTGGCTCATTCCACTGCGAGGGTCACGCGACCAGCGAATGAGAGCTGCCTTCTTGCATGTCGAGTTGTGCACAGACGACTGCAAGCTCATCGTGTATGGGTCAGATATCAAAGTCAAGTTGTCTGTCACAAATCAGTCACAGAAGATGCTGGAATGAGTGCACACCTGAGAGAGTTGTAGTGGACAAGATGGAGATGGAGTTGGTGAGGTAAGATCGGGTAGCTCCCTGACAGTTTCCTCCGTCGAAAGTAGCATCTGCCAGAGAGATGACCATATCGTACAGATCATCCAGCGATAGATCAGAAGAATCTCTCTTTCCACCATATGTCCTGTTGTTCTCCATCTGTTGATCGACCAGCTTCAGTAAGGAAGAGATAATACCTCCGTCTGTGCGAGATGAACCAACCATGACCTTCAGAGAATCTGTGATCGTTTTCCTCTGGCTCTGCGTGGGTGGGCTGATCTGCGGCAGTCTCGATAGAACGTAGGCCTCCGTTTCGTAACCCTTCAGATACGAGATGGAGGAATAGATCTTCTCGACCCAAGTGGAAAGTTCGGTCGCACTGAGAGAGTTGCGAGAGTACTCCAGCAGATGAACCATGGCCGTCAGGTTGAAGGAAGATCTCTGAGCCAAAAGGGCCTTCAGATCCACTCTTGGATCGCCGGTGTAGCTCTCCAGGGTGACAAGGTGGGAATAGATGAAGGGGAAGTCTCCCTTGTTGGTGTATCCTCTCACACGAAATTGACCATAGGTGGATGAGACGGGAGGAAGTAGAGTGATGAACCAAGGATTCCCTTGCTCTCCCAGGAAGATCGTGTCGTTGTTGGGACCATACATGAAATCGAGAGAGTAGCGAACCGTGTCGAGCGAGTTGAAGTTGTCTCCGTGCAATTCGAATGGCGTCTGCAGGAAGGAGCCGTTGAGTGTGATGAGATTGACTGTTCCCGGCTCGAAGCAAGTTGGGGTGACTCTGAATGTCGTACTACCGGTGGGGATGCCATCAGATGTGGTGGAGTTGACGGTGAATTCGTAATAACCGTAATAACAGCTGATGCTACCAGAAGGGACGACCAGTTGTAGAGAATCGTTAGATGGTAATTGAATGTGGGGAGAGCTGCTCCACGACCACTTGGTGGTGGATGTGGTATTCAGATCCGCGCCAGACAGAATCAGGTCGGCGGTGGGGATGTAGTACGAGACGTAATTGGGAGTGATGGTCAAATCGTGAGAGTAGATCGAGATGATGAACTCTCCGGTGGTGTTGTACAGACATTCGGTGTGGAGTGAGATCCTGTCTTCGGGTCAGCCCCAGAAGTGGACGTGAATCATGTATGAAGCATGACGCACCGATAGACATCAGGGGCAAGTGTAGGTACTTGTCCCACGACAGAGTCGAAGTTTTGGCCGCTCATGGTCGTCACAAAGCCTCGATCACCGGTGAAAGTGAGATTGAATCCCTTCTGGCAACGGGAAGTGTACATCTGCACGTTGGGGTTGGTGTAGGTGGACACGGTGAGACCTGAGGGGAGACTTGTACCGTAGAAATGATCGAAGTTTTGGAGGAAGGTGTTGGCGATCACGTTCGCTCGGACGAGCGAGGGAGTGAAGGTGATCTTGCATTTGGACATGTCCAATCCGTAAGTGAAAGCCTTGGCCTCGAGCACGAAGGTATCTAGGTAAGGAATGAAAACCCCGTTGTACTGGCTCAGCTTGACCGTCCAACTCTTGACGACATTTGCCTTGGAGTCGGTCAAGGTGAAGTTGACCAAGGTGTTGGCCAAGTCGCCTCCGTTGTTGTAAAGAGGCACGATCTCGGCGGGAATATCTACGAAAGCTGGAGATCGTAGATACAGTTGTGGTACGAAACGATTGACATCGAATGTGATCTGGTTGATGAGACTGACATCCCATCCCATCATACTTGTAGAGGCGATCAAATGATGCGTACCTGTTCCTTCTATCAGTTCCTCCTCTCACGTTCGTAAATGTAAGAGAATCTCACCGATGTGAAGGGATTGTAAGGAGCGAGTGGTACCATCTATGGCAGAGAAGAAGGTGATATTGCCCTATTCTTTCAATCAGTCTGATTCGTACAACATCAATCTTATAGTGACATAGGATCGATCCACACCTGAGGGTCGATGGCGGACAGAGTCACATCATCCTTCCTGATCCAATCTGGGATGGATNCTATCAGTTCTCCTCTCATATTCGTAAATGTAAGAGAATCTCACCGATGTGAAGGGATTGTAAGGAGCGAGTGGTACCATCTATGGCAGAGAAGAAGGTGATATTGCCCTATTCTTTCAATCAGTCTGATTCGTACAACATCAATCTTATAGTGAGAAAGGATCGTACCACACCTGAGGGTCGATGGCGGACAGAGTCACATCATCCTTTCTGATCCAATCTGGAATGGATCCAACGAGATTGAAGGTGCAGGGGATACCATAGGTGCAGTTGTCGTGAGAAGAGACGTTCACCACGAAAGGGTTGATGTTGACGGTGGTACTACCTAAGTTGTACAGCCACCAGCCATTGCAGGAAGCCTTCCACTGAGTCGAATAAGTGCCCAACCATAGAGCTTTCTGAGGCTGGTAATACTTGGAGGTGCTGAGGAGATCACTGTACGCGATGGAACCATTGGGAAAGAGGAAATTGAGGGTGATGGGACAATTCTGAAGGCTGTCTATGGAATCGATGTTGAGCAGTGAAAAGGTCAAGGCCTCTCCTGTACGAAGCCTGAGACTTCTGCTACGAGTGATGAATCTTACCGTATATGATGCTGGTCTTTCCATCGAGGGTGGGAACGTAAGGAAGGACGTCGAAAGCATAGTCGTTCGCCGTATAATTGCATGGATGCGAGAATTTGATGAGATAGCTGCCAGGACTGTTTGTGATGTCAAGCATCTGAGTTGTGATGTTCAGCACTTGCACTGTCAGATCTTTCAGCTTCTTCTGTTCCACTGTCGTGTTGTAGACGGACAGACTGAGGGGACAAGCGGTGAGATCGAGACCGACGAACGAGTTCGACTGTATGCTGAAACCTGTACGGTTCAGTTTCCTCGATGATTGAGACGTTCACCATTTGCATTGACGTATCTTCCGGGCCGATAGATGGTGATGATGGTGTTGGGCATGATGATCGTGTGGTTCTTGACAGAGCAGCTGAAGAAGCATTCCGCTGGACACGTCCACTCTAGACGGTACACCCCCACTACTTGCTCAGGGAACGTCAGCTGGTTGTTGTCTGAGTAGTTGCTGACAGTCTTCTGACTCATCAGCTTGTCGCTCTGATCGTAGAGGTACAAAGTGGAGGGGCAAGAGGATGTGGGCTTGGGTGATACCACCAAGAAGATTGGACCTCTAGCGACTTCTAGAGGACGACTGACTGAGAGAGACCAGAGGGAGGTGAAATGAGTGGGTGTGGGGTAAGTGAGGTTGCAGTTGGAAGAAGAGACGAGGACGGTGTAGTTTCCAGAGTTCAATTGACTGTCCAGGTAGACACGGTATTTGCTCGACTGGAGGAGGAAGTTGGAGACGTAGGTTCTGGATGGGTCGATGAGGTTCTTGAAGGTCACCTGCGTATCGTGAGGAACCGAAAGAGATGATGATGATGGACGTGATGATCCACTGATGTGCGATGAAGTGACTTACCACCATGTTGCAGGAAGGTGTTTCGTCTGTCTCCAACTTGAAGTATCCATTCCTCGAGGCATCCACGATGCTTCCGGCCTCCATGACCGTTTGAACAAAGTAAGACTTCTTCTGGTCGGTGTTCCTGACGTTGAATACGATCGAACTATCGGGGGTGACGAAACATCCAGGAGTCGGTGTGAACAGACGAGCGTAGGTATCACTCCAGGCAGCCTTCACGGGAGTGGAGAAACTGACATTACCCTCTCCATGATAAGGGATGCTGTAGACTTGTGTGCCAGAGATGGTGATGTTGACGAAGAGGGGGCAGAGACTCCAGTCCACGCTTCCGCTCACGCTCAATCCGATGCGTCCGACATCACCCTTGGGGAAAGCGACGCTGCCCGACTGCACACCCACAAGGGACAGGGTGACAGAGGGAAGAACGGCGGATGCTGGGAGATGAGTTAACAGGGGAGAGAGGGTGGGTGTGATTGACTCACCACCGAGGAAGAGAAGAGATAAGAGTGCCACTAGGGTTGGATACCTCATCCCGGTTGTGAAGAAGAGTGAGTACGAAGCGGGTTTAGGCTGAGACGAGATTGAGACAGAACAGAAACATCTCTGTCATCCTGAAATTGAAGTGACACGTTTTTGTGTTTGTGTGCGTGTCAGGTGACACCAAACACGCAAGAGGCAGCGTTTTCAAACAGTCCGACGCCCTTGTCTGTGGCTGCTGTGCAAAGAGGATATGTAGCGAGGAGTATCAGATGATGTAACACAGAGCGCATGAGATGCTCAGGAAGAGTTGCATTGGGGAGTTGTGAATATCATGATGTGTCTGCTCATAATTGCCGACGTAAGCTGAACGTGTTGATAGAGCAAATTGTCGATGACGGTTGCACTGATGTCAATGTCTTCCTGTGCTGAAGAGATCAACGTATGATCTATTCGTGCTGACCTCGATCATTTCACAGAGATCTTTCGTGGTATAAGGAAAGTTGTATTCACCCATCTCTGTTGTGCGGGCAGATGCGATGTGACAATTTTGGCGCCAAAAACATCGCCATTTTACAATCAATCCTTTCGTTCACAGCAACCGTGAATTTGACTTTATTTTATGTGATGATGAGTGACATAACGGGTCGATGGGTCCATCGTTCCATGCTTCACGTGATCCCCTGTCGCTGTTTCTAACATCTTATACGCCTTGTGGTGCTCTTCTAAGATCTGTCCTCGTCAGCTCTCTCCTCTCTCTCTCGCTTCACCTCCTTGACGGCATCTGAGTTCTGTCCCTTCTCCTTCAGGTGAGGTGAGATGCGATGTAGACACCAAGCTGCATCTAGAGCCGATAGACACGCGTGTCCTGCTCCTGTTCCCTGAGGCCAGAATGGGTTCAAAGCTGAAACAGATCAACTCGTGATCACAACCAAGATGATCATGGTGGCGATGATTAGCAGGTGATCGTCGAATGTACGCACCTGAATCACCCGCAACAGTCACAAAGATTCTCTTTCCTTCTCTCTCAACCATCATACTCGGGTCCTTCACGGCCGTCTTACATGAGAAGTCAAAGAGGCACACGTCGTTCCTCTCACCCAGCTATCTCGATCAGTCTTTCCAAGAGAACAACACTTCACCTGAACGAACGGACTCTCCTTTGGCAGACCGTAAGCGGTTGCGATCTCTCTCATGAAATCACAGAGGGCCGTAACGTCGATGTTATCCGAAGACACGAGCTCGTTGTGGTCTTGCTTGTCCTCTCTCAGTACTCCCTTTGAGAATAAACTCTTCTGTGGAGGGGTGAGGAGGCAGAGGGGGCAGGATGACTCACCTTGGCTGCGGTGGTGACGAAATAGTGAGTGTCTGAGCGGTAATAGACGAGGTTCTCTAACACTATGTCGTGGTTGTCCTTCAAGTTGGAGAAGAAATCTAGGGAGGATGAGATGAAGTGATGAGATGTGGGTGAATACCCCGATTGAGGTAAGATATGAAACCTCCTTCTTTCATCTTGTCTTCTTCTGGCGAGTGGATGATGTCAAAATTGGCCGTGATTCCAATGGCAGTGGAGAAGTTTAATTTCTGTCGATTTATCAGAGGAGAAGCGGAGACGGTGACGCACCTTCTTCTCAAATTCAAACTCTTCGGAGATCTTCGAATGCTCTCCCTCTGCTCCCACCAGTACATTGAACGAGATGTCTTCAGTCTTTGGCTCCACCTCGGCCGTCCAATGGCTTTCTCCTCCTCTTGGTGAGCTCTTGACATATTCTACGCCCATGATGACTGTCACGCGTCAGATCAGAGGTGGGATGATGGAGAGGAGGTCACCTTCTACACCCAACAGCAGTGAGATCTTGAGTAAGATCACTTGCAGTCTCCAGATGGGTGCACAGTCGAGGCCTCCAATGCCAAACTTTCCCCAAAATTCTTTTGCACCAAGAGCCCTCAAGTCCTGAGATGAGTTATAGAGGATGTATCCATCTTTCAATGTGATCACCTGCACGACGAACGGCCACATGTGAAGGATGTTAAGACGGGTGAATTCCAGTCTCTTCTCGATGACGGTGACGCGACATCCTAACAAAGCAAATTCGATGGCAGTCCTGCGTCGGATCAGAGATGACAAGATGTGTCTTCTCACCTGAGTCCTGATATACCGGCACCGACAACGAGTGCCTTGACGTGTGAACAGTCTGAGCTTTGATACTCTGAGGAGTGTTTTCTGTTGTTGATCTGACAGATTCATCAGTGGCCTGCAGATGATAATGTGGTGTTATCACCGTCTCCCAAACTCTCTTGAGAAGGTAATTGGCGGCGATGGGGGTTTGTTCAAACAGCAATTCGGAGAGTGCAGGTCCATATTCTATCTTTTCTTTGCCAGCAGACTGGAGACAAAGGTCACGATATTCATTAAAGTGGGTGACGGTCTCGATCGAGTGTTCGGCGTGAACGAAAGCCACAAAGGATGTGACCTTCTTATGTTCGTCCGTCTCCGTGTGATTCTCGGTGGTGTTCTCCTGTGTCATCGTGTCCTCTTTCTATTCCCCACTGAGCACACACCATCTTGTCAGCTCAGAGTTTTCCTTCGCATTCCTTGCCTGACACAGTTTGTAGATAGACCAATTTCTCTTTCGCTCTTCTCCGTTTATTTCAGCGATCAGCTGGACTTCTCGATCTCTCTCAGTTCTTTTGTCTTTTGCTCCACCTTTGTGCTGTAATGGTTCAACTGCTCATACAACACTGCCCTTCTCTTCTGTACAAGTGCCGATTTGACGTAATCATCCTCTCCCGATCGCAGACGGATCAGCTCCTCCTCGATCTTATTGATCTCATCTTGTTCCTTCTGAATCTCCGCCTGTTCTCCTTCAGTTCCTCTTCTCTGATTCCCTTCACCTTCTTGTCCAGAATGTCTAATCCCCTCCTCAGTTTGGGGTTCTCCCTGACCATCCTCTCAAAGGCTCTGAGATAGAGGGAGCTGTAAGCGTGAACGGATGTGACGCCATTGTTCTTCTCTGCAGATAAGATCTTGGCCGTTATAAGAGCTTGCAACGCCTCGTTATCTCCACTGAAGGCCACGAAGAGCAGTTCATCGTATCTGAACGTGTCAGTGTGACCCAGTGTGATTTTATCACCTGATGGAATGGTTGTTTGCGATAGCTTTGATGGCACGCCACAGCTGAACCGGATTCCACTTCTTGCCCGTCGTGCTGGTCAAGTATTTCCCGCCAAAACCGATGTTCCTCAATTCCGTCTCTGCTTCCGTCACCATATCCTGCAAGGCGACTGGTTGATCATGTCAGTCACTCTCCCCTCGTTTGATTCACCGTTCCAGGGTATACCACTCTTGACTCTGGAGACATAAGCTTCCATGTCACTCATCCTCCCTCCAATGGTCGTGGTGACCTTTTCTAATTCGTGTTCGGCTAATTTGAGCTCGTCGTGGAAGTAATGGGACGTAGAGGCGTAAGGAAGGTCGTGCATTCTCTGCACGTTCACTTTCGTTCTTCTCATGGTGGGATCTGTATGACGTCACGATGACGTCACGTGATAAATGTCTCACGAGATAATAAGGCTTCTTCTCCAAATGTATTTTCACCAGAGAAGACAATGTGAGAGCGAGAGGCAGAATTGACGGACCAGGTCAAGAGGGTGTCGATCAACTCCCTCGATTTCTCTCTGTCCGCTTCGTTTCCCTTCTCCCAATTCTCCAGCATCTCGTGAAAACCATCGAAGATGACCAGAGGATAATCGTAGTCTTTGTGTGTACCGGGGAAACTGATGAGAATGAGTGAGAGCTGACACAGAAGGATTCACCTGGCACCGACGATGTACAAGACTTGATCTAGCGTTCTCAACTGTGATTGTAATTGAATCTTCGTCGAGGGCGACAGAGCCGTCTTCTTTAAACCGGGAATCAAACCTTCCAGCCAGTTGATCATCTGCCGGAGGTGAATACGGTGGATGTGGGGTGTGATGGACGCACGCTGTTGAGAGTGTTGAATGAAGGAGAGAAACCGATGGATTCTCCAAAGATTTCGATGAAGTCGGAGACTGTTTTGATGCTCTTGCATTCCACACGCACGGCCCATCTTCGGTTGTGAAGGAGTTTCTTCAATACCAATGACTTTCCAGATCCTGTGCCATTCGTCACACCACGATTCAGATAAGGAGGGAGATTCGAATTTCATCTGTGGTGATGATCGTGTGATGATCATGATGATCACCTGATGCACCCGTGATGACGGTAATAGATCCATCGGGAGCAGTTCGAAATTTCTTGTGATAAATGGCAGCTGTTTCGTCACGTAGATCGTTAAACTGCATCCTTCACCCTCTCTTCCTTCATCCCTCTCACCTCTCCAGTCAGATACTCCTCTTCCTTGTAACCTCGCGTCACCTTCTGCGTGACAGAAGCCACACGTGCTGGACTGACGAGGAGATAGATACTCGATGTGATCAATATACCCAAGATAGGAATCTATCTTCATCATCAATCATCCATTCTGTTCATACAAGAGAATCGACTCACGAGATATCTCGGATTCTTCAGCACTTCCCATGCGTGTTGTAATCTCTGAATGAAAGTTGAGTTTTTCTACGACGGATGATGATCACTCACGGTCACTGGATCATATTTGATGTTGAATTTCGTATCACCGATGGTCTTCATGTGCATACAATTCCTCCCCGCGATGGCAGAGGAGAGAGAGGAGAAAGTGATCACCGCCGACTCTCTATCGACTCGTCATCATCATCGTCACATCATCGATCACACCTCTTGGCATCTAAGACGATGTCTTGTAATTTTCCAAACTGTCTAAACTCGGTGAATAGAAGCTCTGGAGACAATCTCTGTACAGATTTCGCAGGATCCACCAGCTCCACGATGAGTCGACTGGCAGGATGGACATGAGAGAGATCTTCTATGAAGGGTCTGCCTTGTACAAAGAACGCCTTCTTCTCGTGCTCATTGATGACCACCTTGTGATTCATGCCCTGCAGCACCTGCTTCGCTTGGTCTTTACTCACAAATACGACGAAGCACCCTCCTTCCTGTTTTCGTTCAACTCGAGAAGGGACGGATGACATCTGACCTTGAAGGAAGGGATGACTTTTCGGAGACCAGGGAACAGGAGCTCATCGAAAGAGTGGACTACTTGTTCTTGTTTTCTCTTTGCGAACTCCCTCTGTCGGCCCAACAGATTGTAGATGAGCTTCTCGGCTACCGTCCATCTGTTCAAGTCAGTGTGGATTTTGGAGTGTCCAACGGGTTGGCATACCTCCCTAATGTGTACGCGTTAGAGATCCATATCGATCCGTTGGAATCTCTGATCTGTGAATGTATGATTCGATGTGGTGATTTCAGGTGAATCAAATCAAACGAGACAATAGGATGATGAAATACCTGTGGTGGAGTGCTGGGTGGATTGGGAAGGGAAGATGCAAACCGTCTCTCCGGGGTAATACAGAACGGACGACTGTTGAGGATGTATGGACGAGGACTGAAACGTCCTCTATGGAGCAGTTGCAAACTCATCCAACTCGTGATGGTGCGACGACGTCTTCCTATTTGTGAATAAATTCTAAATCCTCGGTTATCACGGATCGTCACTACAATACAATCGGTATCGGTTTCTGTGAAGAGTGGCTTTGTGACGAGAATGACTGGAGAGAGTAGGAGAGGCAGCTATAGAACACCGGAGATGTCTGAGGACGAAGATAATGGACTGAATCTCCGGAGCACGGATGATGATGTAGATGATCGAACTGAATCAGATCTGTTGTTGAAGCATCCCGGCTCCGACACCTCTTCTCAAGTAGATGCTATCGATTTTGGAGGAAATCTCACAGAGGAACAAATATACCAAATCAAACTCGCCAAGTGAGTCCATTCAATGATGCCCACGTTGTAATCTTGAACCAGAAACACGAAACACCTGGTCGCACTGACTGTAGGTGCTCTGATCGTTACGACTTTCATGTTTGTGGGATACTTTGTGACACCCCGCATTCCTTCGTGTGAGCTCATTGCAGTTAGAAGGGCGACACTCATATCTTCCAGTCAACATTGGCGACCCCACCTTCCAGGGACAAGGATATTTCGAAGGGGACTATTTTCATCTGAAGACAAATGTGCGACGTCTCTTCCATCGTCCATAACTGATTTACTCAACCAGCTGACATGGAAGATTCGCAATCGAAACTATTTCGATCTGAGGCTTACGAAATGCAACTTCACCATCTTCCATCGAGGGATGTATGCGGGATATCTAGTCGTGAATGACACTCTCGTTCCCGGTCGTCAATTGCTCACGGTGAGAGACCTCTCCTGGCATCATCGTCGCTCATTCAGACAGTATGCAAACTCGGACGTCCATCTTGACATCGACAAAGTCCTCCTTCGCTTCTTGTATTTCGATTCTCTCAATTCTGGTTTGGTCAAATTATCATTCAACGGGACTGCCGATGGTGAGCCGATCGTGATCATGATCATGATCTCGCTGAGTTGCACAGTCGAATATTTGAAAGCTCATATCACATTGCATCTGAACGAGCACAAGTGGATCAAAATACCATTCATCAGGAAGATTTCACTGTAAGTTTGCGATCTCTAATTGTGATATGGCATAAAGCATGGAAGGGAGGTCGAAATTTATGTAAAGGCATCTCTTCTTTGGAGTGTCACACAATGAATTGAGATGTATCTGTGGGTTTGGTGGAATAATCAGCAATTGCTGATGGGTGATGCATTGACAATTCTTGTGACCATCTTTGAATGCATGCATGAGCCACCTAGGGTGTCCTTTGACCGGATGTCACAGGCCTGTCAGGAAATGTATTCAACTCGGGTTCTACATTTTTTCATCCTCACAGATGGGGAACAGCACGTCTATTGATGAGATAAGAAGAGGAGACATACAAGCCCGAAAGGAGAGACAGGATGCGGAGAGAGCACGTTTGGACGCCATCGAAAGACAGAAGAGGGAGGAGATATATGCAAGGGGGATACTCTTGACACTCCAAGCTGCGTGTAGGGGATTGTTATCCAGAAAATTGCATCAAGAATGGAAGACGATGGAGGGTGACATCATTCTCATCGGGATGCGATCTCACACAAACCAACAGTGCGGCGATCGAGAATTGCAGCAGAGATCCTTTCAACAGAACAATCTTATGTGAACTCACTGCACATCCTCATACAGGTGTGGTGGTATGTCGAATCACCTGACCTAATCACAATCAGACTTATCTTCGACCACTATCTGTTGTCGCACTGACCAATGAACAAAAGTTACCCGCCAGTACTTCTTCACGAAGAGCAGACCTCACAGCGGGTAGATCGAACAAATAACTTGACCCTTCTGACTCGTCTCAGAAGAGAACGATAACTCTGCACCACCAACCCTTCGCATCATCACGTCCGGAGATGTCCGCAAGATCTTCTCCGAGATCGAAGTCATACATTCATACAACACGAGCATCATGGTGAACAGACTCTTTTTGACGAGATTTCTGACGAACGGTCAGAGTCAACTGGAATCGAGAGTGAACGTGTGGTGTTGGACACAACAATTGGGTGACATCTTCTTGGCACTGGTGTGTTCTCATCGACCCTCATCGATCTCGTTGACATCAGTCCAGAGTGATTTCTTGAAGATCTACGTTGCGTACGTCAACAATTACGATGTGGCGCTCGGTACGATCGAAAAGCTGCAGACGCAAGAGCCCCTCTTCAACGATTACCTCAGAGTGAGTCGGCTTCAGACGTCCTTCATCATCTGATGACATCATCAGTGGGCCCAGGACAATCATCCCGAATGCAACCATCTTCCATTGAATGCCGTGAGTGCACCTCCACTGTCGATGACCATTGATCGTCTCTTCAGTTCCTCATCATGCCCATACAAGTGACACAGAGACAGACATTTGTGACGTCTGACACAGACAGCGAATACCCAGATACGTCATGCTACTGACTGACCTGGACAAGAACACACCCGACTATCACATTGACAAGGACAACCTATCAGAAGCTCTGGAGAAGGTGAAGGGTGTGGCCTCTCTCATCAACGATAAGAAGAAGGAGGCTGAATACTTTAACATCTTGATCTCGTTGTATAATCGATTAGAGCCAAAAGTGGAGGTGAACGATGAGAGGGGGAGGGAGACTGATGATGAATAGGATCTGTGTGAAGCACATCGACGATTGATTCGTTTCGGTCCGGCGAAATACGCGGGAGAGATCCATCAGTTGTACCTGATGAACGACATGCTCTTGATCACGCAGGAGAAATCGAACCAGAGACTCAAATTGGTGGAGAAGATCAACATCGATAACTACGCCCAAATCGTCAGCATCCGAAGAGAGAACGACACGAGTGATCGAACGGTTCACCTTCGTCTCTGACGCACCGCAGAGAATCGACAACTCTTTCGACTCCAATCGGGAGCGAACGCGTACTCGTTCAAAGTGAAGACGAAAGAGGAGAAGAAAGAGTGGCTGGGTGACATACAAAAGTACATACAAGATTCACAGATGAAGGTGAGATGAGAGGGAGGGAGGGACTGAGGGAGACAGGTCATCTCCTTTCAACAGTCTCCCAAGAATATCGACGAGGTCCCCGACGCTCCGAATGCGGAGTTGTTGTCAAAGTTGCAACTGTCACCCAGAGGTGTACAGAAGGAGAGACGCCACTCGATCGATGCCTCCCACACGGGTGAGCCTTCCACCGTTCATCATCATCCATCATGATGTCATCATCGTGTACCTTCTATCGATGTCCTCTTTCAAATCTGATCGATCTCGCAGATGTTCGCGGTAAGACCGGAAGCTTCCGTCATTCCATGGACTCCACCTCCTTCGGCCTCCCCCCTCCCATCTCTGACGAACACCACCTCACCACCCTGGGTCTCCACCGCTCAGTCATCACGGAAGAACCTCCCGCACCCACCGAAGTCAAAGAGACAAAGAATAATTCCAGGTCCAACTACGCCGCGTTCGATCACACCATGGCTAGCACTGTGATTCCCACCGCCTTCCTCCAGGCGGGATCGGTGGCTCCCATTCTAAAGCCGGTCAAGCGAGGTGAAGGACAGGTGCAGAAGAGCCCCTCACAGCCGGAAGACGAGAAGACCGAGAGGAAAGTGGTGACACACAAAACAACGACGCAAGAGGGAAGCAGTGCGGTGCAGAGGACAGTCACGGTGACACCACCCTCCTCGAATTGGAAGGAGAGGACAAGTCCAGAACCGGAGGCCACACTATCACCCAGCGATAGGAGGAAGCAGTTCAGAGCTTCGATGGCTTTACACAGGGGAGCGAAACCTGAACAATAAACGTCGGATAATGATTGTTTGTTTGTAGATTGCCGCATTTTCTTTGAGAGCTAATCGGCAGCCACCTCATCGATTCATCGTACACGACTCTAATTCGAGTGGCCTGAGTCAAAGGTGGAGCCCTCACAGAAGAAAAGAAGGGCGCTTCAGTCGCATCTCTTCATCTTCGCCTTCAACATGTTTCGCTCCAAGAGGTCGAGAGCAGCTCTGGCCGTGGGTCTCTTTATATCTTCGGTAGCCATATACATGCTTCTCAGAACGAAAACGATCAAAATGGATACGTCGTCGACATCCAATCTCTTCTCACCGAACCCATCGAACGAGCCACATTTTCGTGAATCCAAGTTATTTGATCTCAAAAACATCGACATGGGCATCAACAGAGAACGAACTTCATTCAGTAGAATCGCATCGCTGGGTGATTTCAACAGCGACCGATTGTGAGTCAGAATCATTCGAAGAATTCTCATTAGAACAACAGTACGGATGTCATCATGTTAACTGGAGGATCATCTGATTCGAGTGAAGCATGGATAGAAATATGGACATGGAATCACGGTGATTACTTCCGCCATCTCGATCTGTGATGATTAAAGATTAGACAGACGCTTGGAAATTCATGTCCACCAATGTGAGAGTGAAAGCAACGAAAGGAGACAATATTATCACGGCCGATTTCAATTTCGACGGGTCTTTAGACGTACTCATCGTGGGCGATCGAGAGACGGGAAAGGAACTCGAACTTTGGTACGGTGATCACAACCGATTGGGTATGTCTCGTAACCCATGATGATTCAACTGATGGATGATCAGTTCTCAGTGATATCAAGTTCGGCACTGCTGACGGTGATATCCTCGTTTTAGACGTCAATGGTGATGCGAGACCTGATCTGTTCGGTGAACATGAGGGTCAGATGACCTTTTGGATCAACGAGGGAGATTCATTCAGAAAGTGAGAGATCTGCAGAGTGGTAAATTACCGAGTGTCATTCTGACACGGTTGACAGGGAGAAGCAACAGAGAGATGGAGAGCTGGGAGGACGAAGGCTGTACACACCTCATTCCAATTCATTCGTAGATTTGAACGGAGACTGTCTGTCAGATCTGGTCATCACTAGTGTCGATGCATCTAACGTTCGATATGTGGAGATCTGGTTGAATGTCAAGGACGGATTTAGACATCATCAGTCCATACAAATTCCCAAAGGTAAATCCAATCACATCTTCATCAACATCGTGATCGTCATGATGATCACATTTTGATTTGAAATAGGAACGGGCCAATTGACCTTTACTGATTTGGATGGAAGTGGTAGCATCGATATCCTCTATCCCGTCTGCGAGGCTTGGCCACACTGCACTCGCAGCGAGATCCACGTCGTCTACAACCAGCAGATATCCCTCTGCAAGAACGATTGGATCGCGGAGGACAATTGCAGAAAGACATCAAATCTATGCTCTGCAGACCCAAATTTCAAGTTGAACTTCCCACCCGTCAAATCTCAGCCAGATTCCGACCTTTTCGAAGGGTACAACGTGTACTCCATAGAGCATTATCTATTGGTGGATGAGAGAAGCAACACTCTGTACATCAGGGCGGGAGACGTCGATCGAGACGGCTATCCTGATCTTCTCGTTCCTTACAGATCAGACGAGGGAGAGAAGAAGGTTCAACTGTTGATGAATCTACCCTGCGAGGTGAAAGTCATCGAGAGAGGGAGAACTGAAGGAGAGAAGGGAAAGGGATGTGGTGGGAGATCGTTCGCTCCGTTAGGCACCACCTCGGGTGACCTCTCTCTCTTCGAGGACGTTCACACGGCCGCCTTCTTGGATCTAGATGAGAAGGTGATCCATCTTCATTTCCCTCTCGCTGAATGAAGTAGGGGAAATTAGACATCATCGTGATGCACGGGAACAAGGAGAGAGTATCACTCGTCTACAATAATTTAGTCAACGATGCCTTCTTCTTGAAGACGATGGGTGAGTGTGAGTCGAGAGGTGGAGGCTGAATGACGAAGCATTGAATGGACTCTGCGTTGGATGGTGTGGGAGCGGTAGCTCTATGACCTTCACGACACCGAAACCTTACGGCGTGAATCAGTACGGTGCCTCGTTCAAATACACAATCTCTGACATCCACGGAAACCAAAAGGCCATTCAAGGTCATTCTTTAAGCCGTGACACGTTGGCTGACAATGGACAGGAGCGCAGTTGACTCAATCGGGGCACAACAGTCTCTCTCTGCCTTACATTCTATTTGGTCTGGGTAGAACGAGTAATTACATCGAACAAGTGTACGCAGGACTGCCGATCGCAAAGGCGGTGCACTACTCGATGTGGATCTGTATCATTCCAAATTCTCAGTTGGTGGCCGTACCTTTTCCCTTGGACTCACCCGACGAATGGCAGCTGGATCTTTACATCAAACATTCTGGTCTCCTGTTGTGGGTGGTCGTGACTGTGATCACCACGTTGATCGTCATCGCTGCGACCATCATCTTCTTTCGGTGGAGAGAAAAGGTGATGACTGCCAGGAGGATACAAGTTGATCTATTGCAGGTGGAGGACGAGAGGATCAAGAAAGAGACTGCTCATTTGTTTTCGTTTAATGCGATGTAGAGGAATGTATATAGATTCGAGAATGAACCACCGTTTTCTCTTGAATTTGTTTTATCGTCGCACAAAGCCGATTAAGATCGAAGATATCGTCAACTGATCACCTTAACTCCCACGGGAACTCATAAATCGACCATACAACAACATCACACGATACTACTTCCATCAGACGGTAGATCTGGTTGTGTGAACTATGCTGTTCTCTTGCACGTAGCTACGAAAATATTGTGCGGTCAAGCGATTATTTACCTTTTCAGATAAGAGTTGAGAAGACGAGTATCCATGGTGATGTTGCGTTATCGTACCGCGTGCTAAAGAAAGGTAAATATTCGCACAATAGATGGAAGTTTCCGTGTATTGTGTGAACCACCTGACACACTCCGATCCCCGATCCGGATCTGCCGAGAGGTCAGCTCACTCTATTCTACCAGAAACAGACGAACGCAATGGCTTCTACTTATCACATCATGATGGTGCCTTTTTCTTTGGGGTGGAGCCACCTGAGACAAGCATGCTGTGCAGCCGCCAAGATGATACTAGCAGATCCGAATATCCACATCACCCTGTTTGTCACGCAAGACCATTATGAATTGGTGAACGTCTTTCGTGGAGCGAAGATCATCGCTCACTCAATGCAGGCCAGACAACAGACCGAGTGTGCCGTAGAAGGTCCTATTCCTGATCGAATTCGATTGTTGACTCGAGAGGATTACAACATGGGTGTAAATCGTAATCTCGATGAGAAATCCGTAGACGTCCCTGCCTTCGTGCAGTTGATGAAAGATGCGACTGTCAAGATCTTCAGAGAGATCCATGACGGTGACGGAAGCTTTCCTGCCGTAGATGCTATAGCCTATGATGGTATCCAGATACCTCCTGCTGCAGAGCTAAAGGCCATAAAAAACGTCAAGATATATAGAATGTGGCCCAGCACCGCCACCAGGTGAGTTTTTGTTTTCGTTGCGGTGTGTAAACCATGTACAGTTTGTGGGCGTTTCTGTACGAGCCCAATCATCCCATGTCGGCTCCGTTGGCTTCCAACGTACAGGCTATGATTGGTCCAGATGCTAAACCTCACGAAGTAGAAGCCGCCGTAGTTCAAGTTTGTTTGCTCTATTCATAATCATCCTGATGGGTGCAGGCCTACTGTGATGTGAAGGGTAAAGAAGTCACCTTACCAGGATGTCCCACACGTTACGATTACGAGCTACTTCCAGCAAATCCTCCTGCCTTCGTGTGTATGGTCAGTTACATCAGCCAGCTGTAAGAATCACAATTTCTCGTGTATGTGTGACATGAGCAAAGGTTCGAGGAGGCTTTCGATGGAGCCATCATCTATTCACAAGAGGAATGGGAGCCCGAGGCCTTCCAGGCACTGACGAAGAAAGGCGTGTCGTGTTTCTCACTGGGAGCGATATCCTCCGTGCACCCCGTGAGAGGTTTAGACAGAGCATTGAGAGAGGTGAGGCACTCCAGCATGTGTGTTCATTGACACCTGTCATTCAGCCGGATCAGACCGCAGGAGATGTTCAGCAATCGCTCAATTTTTTGGATGCTCAACTGAAACAGAATGGTGATGATCACGCCATCACGTCACGACTGAAGTGTACAGGACCGAAGTCGCTCTTGTATATTTCGTTCGGCTCGTTATTCATGCACGACTCTCGCACCGTCAATCTCATCATTGACACACTATTGAACATAGAACCTCCCATTCCTTTTCTTTTCTCTGGTAAACTCAACTTACCCGCCAACACTACCGAAAGGGTACAACAGTCCGGAAGGGGTGAACATTCTCTGGAAGCTCCCCCTGTTTCTCACCCCTCGCCAGGTCTCATCGTTCCCTGGGTCCCACAACTAGCTGTACTCTCTCACTCGGTCACAGCTGCCATGCTGAGTCACGGTGGTTTCACTACCGCTCAAGAGTGTTTCTCGCTCAAAGTTCCTCTCATCATCTGTCCCTACACAGCTGATCAGCCTGTTGTCTCATTGTTTCTCGAAGGGTGATGTTGAAGTTATTGACAATTTCTCATTTCGTGTAGGAAGCTACAAGTCGGAGTGCAATTGAAACAGACAGCCACTGGACCTGCCAAGGGTAGAGTCATGTATGAGAACGGAAGAACCATCGCAGCGACAGACGATAGCATTGTAGAGGAGTTGAGACAGGTATTCACAGCTGTGAGAGGAGAAGATGGAGACAGAATGAGACAAAAATTGGAAGAGATGGGAGACGTGTATGAGAGTTCCATCGAGAAGACAAGAGCAGCGCTGGCGAAGATGAGAGCTTAATAACCTTACAATAAATTCAACAACATCTCACCTTAAATTGTGGAAGACCCTCACCCTCTCAGTTCCGCATCTGTTGAGCCTTGAGACCTCATATGACCCATCACATCGACAATCGTCATTGCATTGTCTCATTTTGATTCCGCGAGATCCTCCTAAACGCGTTAAGATTGAGGGTCGCATCCTAAATTCCGCTGTGACATCCACATCTGTCAAGATATTCATCCAATCTCTGGAGCCCCCTCGGCTACTTCTTGGAGGAATCCTCGGGTGGCTCCCACCTCCAAAGCCTACGCTTGCGATCTTAGGACATCATTCGAAGCCAGCCACTTCACAGCAAAGTAGCATCACACCAACGAAGTAAAGATGAACACACGTGTACTCTCTCTCGCCTTAGCCTGTCTCATTCTCGCTGCCGCAGCCACCCCTGCCGTCCACAACCAACACGACCGTAGAGGTCTCTTAGATGGTCTCTTGGGAGGTAACTCTGGTGGTTTACCCATCGTGGGAGACCTTCTTGGAGGTAAATCCGGTGGTTTACCCATCGTCGGAGACCTCCTCGGTGGACAGTCTGGTGGTTTACCCATCGTTGGAGACCTCCTCGGTGGACAGTCTGGCGGTCTACCCATCGTTGGAAACCTTCTTGGAGGACAGTCTGGCGGTCTACCCATCGTCGGAAACCTCTTGGGATCGAACAACGGAGGAAAGGGCAACATCTTGACCGGATTACCCATCGTGGGAGGATTGTTGGGAGGACTTCCCATCGTCGGTGGACTCCTCGGTGACACTGGACTCGTCGGGGGTATCCTCGGTTCTCAGGGACTCGTCAACAACCTCCTCTCTGGTGAGTCTCCTTCTCCACGTGACATGCTGATTCATCCAGGTCTCCTCAGTGGAAAGGGATTGGTCGTTGCCACCACCTATAGCACCAGCATCTACGTTCACGCCAACGTCGCTGCCAACATCGCCATCGCTCTCCCCTCCACCGGTGGTCTCTTGGCCCCCGTTCAGGGCATCCTGGGCTCCATCCTGCCCCTCGGAAGCCTCCTCGGAGGTATCCTCGGTACCACCACCGTCCTCAACGTCCAGGTGAGAAGGATAGCGCCGTGATGTCAAATGACGTGGTTCAGGCTGGTGTGGACATGCAAGTGAATGTCGGTGTCAAGGCTAACGTTCAAGTTGCCCTCCCCGCCGTCGGCTTCGCCCCCATCGGTACCGCCGGACTCATCCACGGACAAGTCCAAGTCGCCATCTGCATCGATGTCTCCGCTGAGGTGATGCTATCTCTTAGATGATTTCTCCTGACATCCATCAGGTTGCCACCTCTGTCACCCTTGTCACACCCGTTCTGAACGTCGGTGGATTGACCAGCGGAACTCCAGGACTCGTCCGTGTCGTCAACGACGTCCTCTCCATCGTTCCCTCCGTCTTCGACAAGAACACCGGTCGTGTCGTTGCCAACCTCGACCCCAAGGCTGTCTCCGGAACTTACATGTTCGTCAACATCGACATCAAGCTCTAATTATCTGTATGATTAAAATAAACTACCCTTCACCGTAGCTGGGTTTTTCATTCACATCCATGATAGCAAGGTTTTATGATACAACACTCTCAGAATAGACCGTGCTTCTTCCTCTGTCCTAATCTCTTCCATGCCGGCTGCTTTGCAAATTCCTCTTTCGTCACTCCAAATACCTTACCAAATTCTGCATCGGATAGATACGTCTGACACGGTGAATTCATGATTTGAACACAAGAATTACCTCTAATGCGTTGGAATCTAATCCTGCTGGTTTTACGGTGGCGCTTAATTCAGCCAGGGTGTAGGTCCTCGTGTACTCATTGAGGATGTCCTTCACCTTCTTCAGTTCATTTATGGGTGTCATCTGTTTCGTCTTCGATCTATCCCATCCTTGGAATGCACTGACCTCAGTGAAAACGAATTCGAGTCAACAAGCTTCACCTGATGAATTCGTAGGGCTCGGTGTGTGAATCGACGAGATAAACTTCTGATTGAGTCTCTCCTCTCTTGGCTAATTTCGAATATTCTACGGCCGCCTCGAATACGCTCCTCTCTTTCGTCTTGTCTGACTTTGAGCCTCTCCACACAAACACTCCGTCCACTGTATCGACGATCATCAGATCTCTCTCCACTAGATCCTCTTGTGCATATTGTGGTATTCTGTCCACCTGACATCGATCAACTTCATCATTCGACCTCTTCCTCACAGCAAAGACTCCGGTTCCATAATGACAGTGGAATACTCTCGTGTAAGCATTCTGTCGTCTGTAGTATTCTCCCTCTCCCACGATCTCCCAGAAGGAGGTGGGCTCCTCTCCCTCTTTGACTGTGGTGATCTGTCTCTCTCCCTATCTCTCTCAATCTCTCTTTCCTCTTTCTCTCCTCACCTTTCTCACGCTCTTCGATTTCTCCTTCAACAGATCGATCGCGTCGGTGTATCGGCTGTACTGACCCAACCACACGTAACACGTGTCGCCTTCTAAGAGGAAGAAGGCATCGTTCGAGTTGAAAGACATCTTGTTGCATTCTACCTGTGCGATTCGAAGATCTACGGATGGTGTTCCCCTGATCTGGTAGAGCAGAGCTCCCTCCTTCTTATCAAAATCCTGTTCCATTCAGCTACACCGTATGATAGTGTGCGAGGACTCACGGGTAGGTGTCCTCTGTGTACAAAGAGAGTGTGATCGAAGAGGTTGTAAAAGTGACGGGACTCTTTTCCCTCGGGAACTCGAATGGATGACGAAGTGTCTCCCGTCGTCTCCTTGATCATATCACTCGTCAGCATGGCACTCCATCCCTTCTTCTTCTGTTCGAAAATCAGCCACCTACCAACTCGAGCTCGACTCACGTGACCACTGGCGTGGCCCTGCCAGAAGTAGATGATGTGGAGGTCTTTGAATCGAGCGGTGTCTTTGCTTCCCTCGTACAACTTTTCGTTTCCCTTGTAAGTGTATTTAAACAGCAGACTGTCCTTGTCGAAGAAGTGCCCCCTCATCTCGATTGGATACTCACTCTGCTTCGAATCTCCATCGACGATCCACATCTGAGAGGATCAGCCTCATCTCTTCTCCCTCTCACCTTCAGTCGATCGCCTCCCTCGTCCACCGCATCGTCCAGGGCAGGTGGGTCCTTCACCATCTCCTTGACATCAAAGACCTTCTCTTTCTTCGTGGCAATGTTCGATTTGATCACCCCTCGGCTCACGATGGGGAGATCATCCTGCCCCGATCAGCTGAGGTAAAGATCTCTCCTTCACCTTGAAGTTCCAAAACTTCTGCTTGAAGCGAATGGATTCGGCACCGTCGGCCTCTTTGGAGAGGAGGGACCAAGTGTTCCTGGGGGTGTCTTGGTACAGCTGACGGGCCAAATTCATGGCAACGGCTCGCAGGGGATTTGGAGATGATTTTCCGGACCACACGAAGAGCTCGTCACCGCAGTCTAACACGAAGACCTCCTTGTTGCTGAGGAGTTCTTGCCCTAATTTTCCGCCGGCCACTTTCTCCAAGGTCTTCTCTTGTCCGCTTCCGATCAGTCTGCTCATGGTCAGTCGCATGATCATGTCGTGATGATACGATGTTGATCATGTTGAATGATGATCATGTTGAATGATGAATTGTGTGAGGTATGAGGTATCACTTGTAAAGAGTGTCTGAGGGATGTCCTTGATCTTCTGTGTCATCAGAACCACCGCTCTTCTCATCACTCAATCCCTTATCATTCTTTCCACTGCTGATTCCCAACAACTTCCAGAACCTAACATCCTCTCAACTCTCGAATCTACATCATATCCAATGTTATCTCACTTTGGTTCGTCATCAGATTTCTCCTTCTGATCCATGACGATGATCTTCGCTCTGTTTCCCTTCTCTTTCGCGTTGATTCTTCTGGCGAGATCGGCTGCCTTCGTTCTCTCCATTCGATTCGATTCTTTACCACTCCAGACATACAGTACATCCTTGTCCTCTAATATGAACGTGTCTCCTTCGTTCAGACTCTCGTATTTGGCCTCTACCAGACGGAGCGACACTCTCTTCTTTCCTATTCACCTCTCAGTTCCTCTCCTCTTCCTGCGTCTCACCCTTCACTCGCAGCAATTTCATCGTGTTTGCATTGATTTCTGCTCCCGCTTTCAATTTGACCTGAAAGAAATGAGATGTTCATCTGACATTGGATGATGAGATGAAATTGAGGGTGACTCTAAACGATATAGTAATGATCGTAGAATGAGTCCATCAAACGAACCTGATCTGCAGCGACGAAGACAGCCTCCTTCGCCTTCATGTTGGCCACAGAAGCCAACAGTCCCATCCCTCCCACAGTGTCATTGATGTAAGCCGCTTTCCTGTTCTGATTTACACCGCTCTCCTTCTCCCCCTCCTTGGCTTCTAATTTCGATGCATTGTCCCTGTTTCCCTTCAACTCTCGTCTCCCCCTCTCTCACCTCAGTGTCTTGATGTTCGTCGGTGCCTTTCGATTCGTGGGTGCAGGGCGTCTGACGATCGCCTTCTTCTCCATCTCTTTCGCTGGAGCTGCAGCTCCATCATCGATTTTGGTCTCACTCGCTCCTCTCAGGGTCTTCTTCTCGCTCTTGGCCGGGCTGACGACCTTCGAGGCGTCTAAACGAGGGACGGTGGTGCTCTTCTTCTCGTCTCCCTTCGTTAACTCTGATTTCGATCTCCTCAGAGCAGCTTCATTTCTCGTGCTGGCTCTCGGTGTGGGTGTGGCGGGGGGAGCGGTGGTGCTTCCATTGCTGATTTTTCTCTTGGGAATCTCTAGACCTTTCGTGTAGTTGCGCTGTAGAGGATGAGCCGTCGCGATCAGTGTGTGGAGACTCACTTTCGAATCAGAAGATAGGGCGGGCTTCACGGCTGAGTTGGACTTGGTCAAGGATTGTCTTCTCTGACCACCACTGGGTTGTTTCGTGACGTCATTGTTGGGTGCATGATTGGAAAGGGTGGAGACAGATCTCCTCATGATGCGCTCGTTGGGTTTGGTGACGCTGCCAGTCGAATGAGAAGATTGTACGCTGTTGTTTGGCTTCAAGCTGGAGACGGAACGGGTCAGGGTCCGTGGTGTTTTCTGTTGCGTATTGTTATTCGGCGGCATATTGCTGATGGAGGTCCTTCTGATAGATTGTTTCTGTGCTTCTTCGCTCTTTCCTTCCTTTTCCTTTCCATCTGGAAAAATGAGATGTGGTGATTTAAAGCTGGAGTGAGGGCTATACCTGGTGAGCTGCTGAGCTTCGGTTGTGTCGCGGTGGATATAGAGGTTCTCTTGACCAATGGTCGCGCTTGTCCCTCGGATGATATCCGAATCGATTTGGTTGTAGGTGACTGATGGAAACTAGCAGCTCGACCAGGTCTCTCTCTTCCGCCAGAAGAAGGTGCTTATCTAACTTTAGACGATCGATTGGAGAGTGAAGAATGTCTATCCTATAAATCTATGAATCTCACCATCTCTGGGTGACAGTTGATTCGTCTTTGGCGGTGTGTTAGGAGGTGTGACCTAATGTCTATCATGATCCATCTAATCTGAGTACTGCTCACTCACCTTGACACTGGGCTGTTTGATCTCGATGGGTGATGAAACATCGGCCATGTTTCTCCTCCTGTGTCGGTTGCCTTTGGATTCGGTTGATTCCGAATTGTTCTCTGACAGGTCGCAAAATGTCAGTAAAACATCTCGCCTACTTATCCTCAACCTATCTCTTTTGTTCCATCAACAACTCTCCTAAGACGCTTCCGCAGACATATCGTACCACAGCCGCCGCACTACCACTGACGTTCAACAGATAAATGAGCGCGATGAAGACCGTCATCGATGAAAGAACAACGGGTCAACCATTTATCTCAATAGTCAGTGAAGAAGGAAGAAGTGAAGACCCTCTTCCCATTCTCCCAACAGAAAGGCTCGGCGAAGCACAATCCGTTGAATTCCTCGGGAGGGTACTTGAAGATCTGTGGGTTGAAGGTCTGCGTGGACATCCAATTCTTCTGTACAAAGTCCACGTAGTCAGAGAGGTAGTTCGATATCACCATCCCCTCCGTCGTCTCGAACATCATGGTCCCCTGCACGTGATCTCCAAAGTCAAGCTTCAAGCTGTCCGGTTTTCCCTCCCAGCACCGTATGTGAGTCAGAGGGTACTCGTGTAAGACTCTCTGCTGTGGTCAGACTGACACGGAAGATGTTCTCTCACCTTTGCCTTTGCGGTGGTGAAAGAGATGGAGTCCCTGGAGAAACCGATGAACATGGTGTCGAGGGGTAGCTTGGGCTGGGCCTTTCCGTGGTGAGCCGTCAGCTTGACTTGGAAGAAGGCAGTGCCGTAGGTGCGCAGGTTTCTGCACAGGAGGAGGTAACGGTATTTGGCGAACTCTTCTTTGATGCCCCGCAGCTTCTGGTGCTCCTTGTAGATCATCTTCTCCAACTTTTGGAACGTCACCCCCCAGAAGTCTAGATATTCTGTTGGAAGGAAGAACTGAAGGTCGTTGAACCTACGGTCGTGTGAGTGATGAAGAAGAAGAAGAGAATGAGAACACACTTTAAAAATCCCGGTTGATGAATGTTGGGATTATAGTCTCCAAAGTTGATCTGAAGGTTTGTCGCGGCGAGTTGTACGGCTTCATCTAGATTACACGTGTAGGTACCCGATCGAATGGCATCACGACACTGTCTATATCAGAAGGATGTTTTTCTTACGTGAGGCTGTCTCACCTGACAGAAGAGGAGATTGAAGTAGACGGGATCGTTGTGGGTGATGAAAGCGTCGTTGTAATGAAACTTCTTCTTGAAGACGAGGACGGAATTCTTGGGTAGACCCTGCGATCGGAGTGTTTGATACGGATTCAACCAAGCTGTTCCATTCAGTTCACACTCATCGTTCTCTCCTCACTCTCTGTCTCTGCACTCTGTAACGAGAACTCCTCTGGGTTTTTAATTCCCACCTGTTCTTCTCAGTTCTGACGTCTCTATATGTCTCATGGTGGAAGACAAGATGATGGAGTGACATACCTTCTCTGCAATCTCCACGGATAGATCACACACGGTCTTGTTTCCATCCACTTGTATCGTTTTGATCGACTTGTTGGGGAACATCACTTGAATGTCCGCCATCTCGTTCTGGTTCTTCAGAGACGCTGCATCCATCAGCCCCTCTCCACTGTCGAATCACTCACTCAGCAGACAGTTGAGACACCGGATCATCTTCAGACAGTAGTTGATCTCGTCTGATGGATGGTAAGGCACAGAGACACCTCCGTCGAACAGTGGATTGATGTGCGTTCGATTCGGATCCTCGTAGAGAGGTGATCGTCTGTGGAGTGTGCTCCCCTTCTCTCCCTGTTCCTCTTCACTCTCCTCCCTCTCATTCAACTCACCGTTCCCTCGCTGTCTGACGCGGCCCTCTTCTTCTTGATCGTGCTCTCTCTCTGCTTCAGTGTCATCCATTGGACTTGCGGAGGAGAAGAAGGCCTGTGCTCCCTGTCTCCCTGTGGAGTTGGATTCAATACGGCGATGGCGGTGGAGCCCAGGGCGGAGTAGTAGCTCCTTCGAGTGTCCCTCCTGGGTGGCGTGGGACTGATGTTGCCAGGCGACGTGGATAAGAGGGGCTCTTGTACGTTCCCACTGGATGGAGATGAAGAGACGACCATGTTGGAGCTGTTCATCGAACGAGAGGTGGAGAGAGAGCGGAGGAGAGCATTGGACTGGGTGAGATCATTGTTGGGTGATAGGACGAGGGGAGTGTAGGAGGTGGAGGGGGAGTTGGTGAATGCACCGATGACTTGGTTGTTGTTGTGAGACGCACTCGAGATGGACATCCTGCAGGACAGGGGTGGACTCCCTGGGGTCTCCGTGCTCTCTTCCGTCTCCACCCTTCCAGTCGGTGTCGTTGTAGACGGTTGATTCAGTCTCTTGTACGTCTTCGATGCGTAATCCCACAGTGTCTGACACACTGCATCCACCTGTAGACCGTGAGTATAAATGTCACCGTCTACATCTTACCTCTTGCGTAGAGTAATGCTCTGCGAAATCGATGTAATCGATGAAGAGGTGATGGTTGAGAGATTTCCACTGAGCCACGCGGAAGAGAGAAGAGGACCAGAGGACTTCCTTCGTGTCTGCATCGACGTGGATGATTCGATCGCGTGAGATGCCCAGGAAGATGGAGTGGGAGGCACCATCGGTCTGTACCTTCTCCACCTTGAAGAAGGTGAAGGCGTACGTCTTCAAGGCCCTGGCGTGCAGGATGTAGCGGTACTTGGCATTCGTGCTGTTGATTCCACTGAGGGCCTTGTACTCCTTGTAGATCTCCCCAGATATCTTCCCGAATCTCTGTACATAATCTGGCGGGAGATATTCGTCGTATACACTGCGTCTCTCAGTCTTCTCCGTCTACAACGCTCACTTTTCGAGGAATCCCTCCTGAGGCACAGTGCAATCACCGAAACGGATCTGACACTGCAGGGCGGCCAATTTGATGGCCTCGTAGATGGTGCAGATGGTGGTGCCCGCCACGATGGCGTCCAAGATCTGCCAGAAGTGGCGCGTCAGTCCTTCGTTGTCGTTGAATTCGTTGATATCTACATCGTTGTAGAAGAACTTCTTCCTCAGCAAGAGAGTGGTGTTCAGTATGTCTACATTTTGCTCTGACAGACTCTTGTTGGGGTTCAGCCACACGCCTTGGTAATATTCTCCGTTGAATTCTCTCTGGATCTGCAGGGAAAATTCTTCCGGGTTGGAGACCTGGTGGGGTAAGTCATCTACAACGAGGCAAGAGGTACCTCCAGCTTCTCCCCGATCTCTCGGGTGAGCTCTGCGACGGTCTTGGATTCGTCGATGATGAACGTCTTTACAGTGGTCCACGGACCTAAAAATTGAACTCGTAACAGTGTGTACATGGTGCGAAAGTCTAATACGTCCTGTGTGATGGTTGGTGATCGAGGTGGATGAGAATGACCCACTCCGGGTTTGAGATCGTAATGGGACAGGGTTCTACAGGGGTCCAACCACCTGTTGCTGCAAAATTTTGTTCCCCTCTGAAATAATCCATATTTATTGATCTCTACATGTCATCAGTTCATATGTTCTAAAGATAATGTTTGAGATGTATCTGATGGAAGGAATTTGAGGAGAGATGGTACGACTCACCGGAAGAATTTGTCTCTGTTCTCACCGCCTTGTCGAAGACTTCCCGAATGGTGTCTGCGACCGTCCCGTGCAGTTTGAAACGGAACGTGATCAGACGATTGTGTCTCAATTTAATCTTCAATGGTATCTCTGCAGTCAATAACTTGGACTGTACAGTCTTGACTGTGAATGACAAGAATCGTTGTATCAATTCTACTGGAAGAGCCTGATCGAGTCAGCACACAATAAAGATGGAATTTGAAACAGTGGAACGTGTAATAAATACAGAGTGATGATGTATGTACCTTGATGGCGTCGGTATGTAAAGTTACAAACCCCTCCTCCGTGATAACACTGCCTAGACAGAGATCCACCAGACTCGGCAGGGTTTTCACCACGACGGCTTGCTCCTCCATGATTGTATGAGGTAGATGATGTGATGATACACCGTTCCACTCTGAAACGACTGTTTCACCGCACAGAGACGGAAGACGATTCGCGGAGGCTTATTCCCCTTTTATCCAATCAATAAAGAACGCTCTTCTCAGACGATTCGCCTCTCCACCACTCGTGAGGTGAACCATCCAGCCGTTGAGGGCTCAAGAAATTGACAGTTAAGCTGTCGACCGTTGAAATTCATAGTCGACACTTAGCTCCCCAAGGCGGGCGGAAAGGAAGCAAGGAGTTAAGGGATGGCTCCCTTCGGCTTTTGTTTGACCCGGAACATATAGTTGGATATAATCGGATGCGGCCTTAGGTTGCAGTGGAGGACTGATAGCAAATTTGTACCGAAAAGTGACTGAGTGGTCCATCGAACGGTCGGGAATTTTGCGTGAACAAAAAGCGGGGAGAGTTGTTCATCTTTCCGCTCGGTACCTGTGAGCAACAGAGAGTAACTGCAGGTGTGTGAAGTAGAGGATAGACTATCGATTTATATCTATATATTATACTTATCGCCCTCTGCTCGATCCGAAGTCTTCCATCCATCTTTCGGCTCGAGTCGATCTTTGAGCAGCTATTCACTCACGAACAGGAATTTATTTATCCAAAGACACATAATGCCTCTCCGTGAATATAAACTTGTAGTTCTTGGCTCTGGTGGTGTCGGTGAGAGATCTTAACCTCTTCATTTCAAATCTTCTAAATCGGGTTCTCACAGGCAAATCTGCCCTTACCGTCCAATTCGTCCAGGGTATTTTCGTAGAGAAGTACGATCCCACCATCGGTAAGATAAAATGCTTCCATCTCTTAAAGACCATCCCGATCTCTTTTCTAAGCTATAATTACAGAGGACTCCTACCGCAAGCAGGTCGAGATCGACGGAACACAATGTATGCTTGAGATTCTGGATACTGCCGGAACTGTGAGGAAGCCGAAAGAAGAAAGAGAGAGACTGACTCGCCCGACAGGAACAATTCACTGCCATGAGAGATCTTTACATGAAGAACGGACAGGGATTCGTTCTCGTCTACTCCATCATTGCACAATCGACGTTCAATGACCTCGGAGATCTGCGAGAACAGATTCTGCGAGTGAAGGACAAGGACGTCGTGAGTCTCTCTCCATCCGCGTAGAGGTTTAGAGGATCTGATCGAGTCAAGGTACCCATGGTGCTCGTCGGAAACAAGTGCGATCTGCAGGACCAAAGAGTCATTGCCTCCGACCAAGGAGAGGATCTGGCCAGAAAGTTTAACTGCACCTTTTTGGAGGCTTCCGCCAAGACTCGCATCAAAGTGGACGACATTTTCCACGACCTCATCCGCCAGATCAACAGAATAGACCCTCCCGTCAAGTCAGCAGCAAAGAAGAAGGGTGGTTGCCTTCTACTGTAAATAACAGCACGGAGTAGTCACCTAAATAAAAAGTCCAGAAAGTTTTCTTCTCTATTGTCACACGCTCAGCATTCTCTTCTATCTCACGCAGCTAGCCTCTTCCTCTGGGTCGAACATTCACATCATCTTGTATCTGTCGTGACAGATCCGATGCGATGAGCGATAGAGGACTTAAGGACTCCCTCTTTTGATCTTTCATATACGGGCGAATGACCACATACCAATAGTCTATAGACATCCAACGAGAGGAAGGAGACTTTACAAAAATAGGACCAAGAGACATAATTTCCGAGAGGTGATGTCACCAACAGACCAGCATGTCCGAGAGCCTCAATAACAGCAATAGACCTGTGACATCTTCCAGCCCAGGTGACGAAGTCGTCACCGTTAGATGTCTAAAGAAGATCAGATGTTGGTCTCAACCGTCGCAGTTCGAAGATGGTCTCACAAACCAAAGTAACACCTGCCCTGTCTCTCATAAATTTCGATAGACTTCTAGATCCTGCACACATCAAGCCTCCACCCAAACCACCTCCACCAAAGAGGAAGACGAGAAAGATACCACCGATCACACCACCTGACACAGCGAGAGAAGAGAAGAGGAGAGCAGACGCTGAAGCCGGTAAATTGAAACTATTAGATGGTTATAAATTGGTGAGCCGCACATCGACCTCTCGATCGATGAATTGACGTCTGATCTCCAGTTGAAGTGTTCACAAAAGAGCAGACCAGATGAGGTGATAACGACAATGCACAATCTTCCATCTGAACAGGGGAACAGGTTCTGAGCGCATCGATCGACAGCGGGAATTATGACGGAGTGTTATCAGAAGAAATGGCTTTCTTCTCAAATATGTCGTTCCTCAGCGCAGCCGACAACAACTTCCTCTTTGAAGACCTCTCCGTTTTCCAGGGTCTGAGACGCCTCAAATTATCTTGCAATGGAATCAGAAAGATCCCCGATCTATCCTTCTCTTACCACCTCCTCGAGGTCAGAGTGCATCACCTCGTCGTCTCACGCTGACCCTCTCAGTGTTTGGATCTATCATACAATAAGCTCAATGTTGAATCGCTAGAAAGCCTTTCTAGATTACCCAAGCTCTACCACCTCGATTTGTCGTTCAATGACATCAAATCTCTCCCCCATTTCGACTCGGAAGCTTTCCCCAGCCTCAACACACTAGTGTTAGAGAACAACAAGCTGAATCGAGACTCGATCATTCCCCTCTCCACGTTAAAAGGGTGATCGTACATTCTTCTCTCAGTTTTCTGACTCTCATCAGATTAAATCAGTTAAATCTCGGTTCAAACGAGATCTCCAGTTTCCCTTACACAGACGGGTTCCATGAGCTCCAGTTTCTCAGCTTGGCTAACAATTACTTCTCCAACGAGAAGGATCTAGAGACATTGTGGTCGCTACCCTCTCTCCAAACCTGTCTCATCTGGGGCAATCCGATAAGAAAGAAGCGTGAGCGAGAGTACCCTCGATGATTCTCATTCCTTCAGATCTCGAGATCCAGAATCGGATATCCTTCCAAGTGACTCCACCCATCCAAGAGACAAAGGGTGAGGATTGAGTTCTCTCAAGCTGATCGACGCAACAGTTGCGATGAAATTCAATTCGAGTAAGATGATAAAGATCGAAGAAGGGTTACCCAAGGTACCTGCGGTGGTAGCTGAGAGACCAAATACCGAGAAACAGGGCACACCCGAGAAACCAAAGAGAAGACCGAAAGCGATGCAGGAAGACAGCACAAAGTTCTTCTTGACACAAGAGGGACTCCAGTTCGAGCACGAGGACAAGTTACCCACGGACAGTGAGGGGTCCGATATAGAAGAATACGACGCTCTCTTCGAATCAGACAGGTGAGTCTCTTCGTACAAGATGTCCATAGGAACGTGTATATTCACAGAACTGATGGTATGGACAGTGATGACGAGCCAGAAGCTCGTGCGCCACCAGTCCTCTCTGCAATCAACGCACTTAAATTTGCGCTCAATTATTCTACGACATTTAATGACAACTTCTTCACTTTCGCCTCGTCGCTGAGCCCAGAAGCAAAGGTGAGACCATTTCAATCGAGGGAAACGTAACGAAGATGCAGGAACGTCTGAAGGAGAGGCGCATGATCAAACTCGGACCGAACAGGCCACATATCGTCCAGCCGATCAGTCAGATGAACTCTGGAAAGAAGACGGCACCGATACTGCCAGAGGTGTTGGGATCACCAAAGACGAAGGGACCACCAACGCAACACTCGAAACTGATGATGATAGCCTCAGAAGCGTTCTGCAATCCTCCTGTACAGACGGACAAGAACAACACTCTTTAACGACATGCAAGGTATACGAATTGTACAGAATGGTCGAATGTATCCGAGAATAGAGATAAAGAATTGGAGATGCAGTTTGTGCCATGACAAATGTACCTTTCTGTGAATTTATCTACGTGACTCTAATGCTTCAAAATCATGGATTCGTAACAAATTTGAATCTTCTGTGGTGAATGGAGATGAGAACATGTCGAATCAATCCCTGTCGAGGTCAACATCGAAGAGCGATCCCTCTCACCGCTTCTTGTTTCTCTCTTCTTCAACAAGTCGTAAATTTTCGATGTCTGGTCGCTGGTCAAAAGAAGAAGCAATAGTAGTTGGATCACCTCTCAGATACTTTGCCTTCTTCCTCTTCTCAATCCTCTTTGAAAAATCTTCTTCTTCCTGTTTCGATTCATTTTCAGAGAAGAGAAATCGTCGTGCACCTGTTGGATGGCATAGATTAAGAATGCTGTCACAGGAAGTGAGGCAAGGGTAAATCGCTTCCTCCATACCATGTGCTTTTCTATTCCCATGGCCTTCCATAGAGCGTCTGCTCCTGATTGTGCCATTGTGTTGATGATCAGTGATGTGAAAGAAATCAGATGAAAAATGTGACACGCCCTACAACGAATATTCGGAGGGAAGTTCAGGAGCAAAACCAAAAGACAGACGACACAATGGGAGCAGCAGATAACCACAACGAAGAAACTTCTCTTCTCAATGAAGTCGACGCCGTTCGCGAGAGACAATTCCTCAATGCAAAGCCAGGTTTCCTCTTTGCTTGTTTCATCCAGTTGGTGAGACCCCCTCACAACCCCATGAGGTTATATTAACAAAGATTCAGCTAGTATTCTGGTTCTATCTCATTGTTTTCTGCATCTCTGGGGCAAGTTGGGTCCCCATTTTCATCTCCGCAGCCTGTATCTTCCTCGTCGGGTCAGGTATCCGTGGAGCCAGAACCCGCTCTGTAGCCCTCCTCAACACCCACTGCATCTTCTCCGTAATCATGTTCCTCTTCTCCCTCAATCTCCTCTACAATGTCGATTTCTACGGCTTCATCATCTCCATGCTGTGGATTATCATTCAGGTAACTATTTGGCTCCCCCCTCTGGTCATTAACATTTAACACACTGTAGGTCATTGCCGCCGAGAGATCCGCAACATTGGCCTCCATCCTTCGCAAGCGCGCAGTTCTCCCCGTCACTCAGGAGCCAGCACCCCTCACGGCCGTGCCCGTTCAAGTGACCTACGTCGATGCCCCCACCGCCACCCTCTTCGTCCCTCAACACACCGAGATCGACATCCACGAGGGCAAGACCATCAACTAGACTCCTCTGTAGAAACTTTATATATAACTCATTCTATGGAAATTGTCTGTCATTCGTGCTTCTCTCGTTCGATGCGTTAGGGACGTAAGTTGAGGACGTCTCTGTCGATGGGCTCTTGGATGTAGGTGGGGGGTAGTGAGCCTCCCTTCAATTGAACTGCGTATGAAACCTTCGATCCCGTCTGTCGACCCAGCACAGAGGAGATGAAGGTGCCCGCCTCGATCAGCTTGGGCAGATCGATGTTGGTTCTAATTCCCAATCCATTCAACAGATAGCACACCTGCAGTATTTAACCTCTGCAGATGTGAAGACGATGATGATGTCGGATGGATCTTCACCTCCTCTGTCGCCACGTTACCTGAAGCACCCTTTGCGTAGGGGCAACCTCCCAGACCAGCCACTGAACTATCCACTACACTCACTCCCATCTGCAACAAACGATCAGCCAATGATGAGATGAGATGTGAGAGATGAGGTACATGAGATGAACGATGACGAGAACAGATGAATGATGAGAGCATGAAGAGACAGAAACCTGAAGAGCGGTGAGGATATTGGTCATAGCCTGCCCGTAGGTATCGTGGAAATGCACGGCAATGCAGCTGAGAGGGACTTCCATTCGAATGGCATTCATCAGCTCCAATGTCTTTCCAGCATTTCCCACACCGATGGTGTCACCCAATGATATCTCATAACATCCCATGTTGTACAATGATTTCGCCACCTTTCTCCTTCAATCTCTCTTCTCTGTTCTATCTCTCACCTCTACCACTTTGGATAAGGGAATCTGTCCTTCGTATGGACATCCCAACACACAGGATATGTATCTGTTCCAGTCACCCTCTTGTTCTTCTCTTCGATGTGTGACTCACCCTCTGATTTTGATTCCGGACTCTTTCGCTGCTTCTGTCACCTGATCACCTGATCAGCCATTTTGTCATGATGATGTTGATCATCAAGAAGAACAGGACTGACCTCTTGATATCTAGCGAGACTCTCTTCTATCGTCGCATTGATGTTCTTCTTGTTGAACGTATTCGATGCCGCTGTGAATATGGAAATCTCCTTCACACCAACGTCACGTGCGTTGTAGAAACCTTCTTCTGTCATCTCCTCCTTTCTTCTCACTCTCACCTTTGATGTTGGGGACGAGAACGGGGTAATGAGTTCCCAGTTTCTTGTTGATGGACGTGAAGACCTTTCGATGTCATCACAGGTGCATGATCACTCATCGTCCCACCTGCTTTGAATCTGCCATCTGAGGGATCCATGTTGGGCTCACAAAGGCGGTGGCCTCTATCGCTTGTAGACCCTATGGACGTTCATCATCTGTTCTCCTTCGCGTGTGTCTTCTGACACTCACCGTTTCGGAGAGCATGTCGATGAATTTGACTTTGTCTTCTGTGGAGATGATCTGTTTTTCGTTCTGTAGTCCATCTCGTGGTCCAACTTCTACGATCTTGACGAACTCTGGAAGACTACCGATGAACTGTTACCGTGTCATTGTCTTGTGTTGGTTTCTCAGAGAAATTTGCCCGTCGAGTGTGATACCGTCATCACAAATGGCGAGATCGATCGACGAAATGAATCTCACCCTCGCTCGATTATATCTCGCTCCAATGTCTGGTGGTGAGAAGTTTCTCTTGAGTATCTTCGAGGAAGATTGATTGTGATTCAGCAAGTGGTGAGCCCACTTG